>JBCNJP010000010.1:37499676-37534469 GCA_039602395.1 Deinandra increscens subsp. villosa
GCGGCACAACAAAGTACAACGCGGTATTTGTTTATTTGTTCGCTTGTTATGGCGGCACGACAATTTACATCGCGGTATTCGTTTTTTTAGCTTGTTCCAAAACGATTCAAAATAAATTCCTTACTAAAATCTATTTTCTTCGCCGTAGTTTATATTGCGTTGTTTATCATTTCTTCGCTTGTTATGGCGGTGCAAAAACGGTTTAAAGCACGTTATTTGTCTTTTGTTAGCGCGTTTAATGATGACGACAATTTACCACGTGATATTCATTTATGTTAGCGCGATGCGACATGACGATAATTTATAATGCATAGTTTTTGTTAACGCGATGCAACATAACAACAATTTATAATGCGCTGTGAATGGGTGACTAATATTATGTTATTCAAACGTTTGACCTGTAAAAAGATGAGGAAAACAAACATGCATGTTAGGTAGATAAAAAGTCATTCTAATTATAAATTCAATTTTTTTTATTGAAACTTATGCATCGTTTTAACATATCTCAATTAATTCTAATAATTCAAAATAGTGTATGCTAAACTTTGTTTAAAGTAACACATAAATTAAAAAGTATCACTCCCATTGGTCAAAGCACGTCTTCTTTGTCTTATTTTGTAAATTCGTATGCCGTAAGATATGCAACCTTTAGACATGCTTTATAAATTTGAATGCCATCATTTTCTGCAAATCATAAAGAGGGTTACTTATGAAAAATACAACCTTGTCTGCTAATGTGGTTCCCATCACGTCAACACCATAAAGTTTTGCATTTGATGTTTGTATTAACCATATTGATCAAGAACTATTTGACATGAACGAATCAACTTTACTAATCTGATATGAAAAAATGATAAGAAAAGAACATTTTGTAACATTTCCAGGTTGTTATTGATATATTTTTAGAGATGTATATTGAAGCAGCTACATGTTCATAATCTGAAGAAATTGAAGCAGTTACATGTTCATAATCTGAAGAAAAAAAAAGGTAACATGGAGCTTACTTCATTAAAGACGTGCCAGACTGTTAAATTTGCAAAAATGTTGCCAGCTTAAAAACTCCATTTCTTCCATATTTTTATCGAGTCCTAAATATGCACACTCACTGCATCACATAACTAAAAGAAATGGCTAATTAACTAACCTAGTGATCAGGAACTCAAAAAGACATGAATAACTAACTTTAGTTTCCCAAACCACAGTCGTCTTTATAGATCTACAATTTTGTGTTGAATTAAACTCAATTTTAGGCATTAGGATTTGAACAACAATAGATCTACAATTTGGTGGATTAAAATTGTGAACTATGAACTTGGATGCATACCTGAGTAGACAACACAATGAGCATAAGTTCATCACCTCACAAAGTAGAAGATAACCTGAAATATACCATACATCCATGTACGTGTTGCAATGAACAACATCACAATTAAGTAACACGGATATCAATGATTACTATTGTACTTAAAAAAAATTTTAGTGAGAAGACATACAGATACCTGATCACTATATAACATGATTGTATACTTATAGTGGAGTCAAAGTACCCTTCATTATTTGAGTAACCAATTGCCTAAAGCATCGCCCTGAAAGAAAGTTTTGTATGATGTATCATATCTGAAAGTAAAGTAACTAAAAGATTAAATGTAAACTCACATGTATATCTACAAATAGATAACAAAGTTCAGGTTGTTTCGTGTAGGGCTTCCATCTTTTAACGACACTCATTTGAAGTGGTTGTGTTGGTTCATCATGCTTTATTTCAAAGATTATTTTTGAAGACATATTTCTCGATGTATCCTGTTACACATAAAGGTTTAAGCTAAAATTATAATTGAAAATAGCAACCATTATACATATATAAGAGACTTATAGTACAAAGCTGCCAAATTCGAAGAGAAAGTACTATTGTGTTCTTAATTTTTTATTTCTGTTGTACTTAATCAGATAAATTTGCAGATTTAATATATTTTTAACAACTAACATAAGCATCTAACTCAAAAAGAAAAAGTTGAAAGTAAAAAACATACATTAATAGACTTTCTGTTTACAGATAACATAAACTTTAAAGGTAGAAGAACATACATATAAATCATAACCTAACTATGTAACTGTGGTTTGAAGACAGAATACAAAATATCTATTTAAACTACTTTAGAATGAAATATCTAATTTTCATTAAAAATCTTGATTCAATGTTAGAAAAACAATGGAAAACAGGTGTCTAAAAGGTTAAAACAAACAAACCTAAATAATTAATGACCTGCATTACACGTAAAGAGCAACCAGGACCCATCTTCACTAAGAAATTCTATTTCAATTCAACTCCTAACTGTACAGTTATAGTACTCGAAAGTTGTAAAATTGAAATGTTATATAAGCTGTCAATAATAATAAACTGCAGATATTATTTTCTGCAGTTATAAATGGTATCGAATGAGCTTAAGAATAGTGAAATGTTTGTAGTTATAGTTGTTTCTTGATTCGAAATAAATTAGTTGTGTTCCTGTAAACACCACAAAAGTAGTTACCACTTTGACCAACAAATTGATAGAGGTACAATTGAAGAAAAGAGTAATATCAACAAATTGATTTATTGATCCAAATTTGCTAAAAACATACCCATTTGACCCGTTTGATAAAATATGGTTGTTTTCTCTATTTTATAAAACTTGCTCATTTGACACTTTAATAAAGGTTTCATGTTGCCAGTAGTTACCACTTTGACTAAATAATGATTTGAAAGAGAGCTATTTCAAAGTGTATAGAACCTTGTTAGAAAACTTAATCACAACTTATGTTACTTTTTGTTTATTTTAGGGATTAAGGCACACTTTTTTAGATATAATAAATGAAATTATGACTTAGTTTAACCTACTGTACCTCATTTTCATGTTGTTGAAGTTTTGGTCTCTGTTTAGAGGTGTATCTCCAGCAGTCTTCGCCTTCTGTACATATTCACCAATAGACTTCAATCCAAGAAAATGTATAATTGCATCAAACCTGCATTAACATTCTAATTCAATCCGTATTCGCACTTGTTTATAAGCATTATAAATCCAGTTTTGAAAAATTAAGCAACAAAAGAGGAAAAAAGCTTCTTTAATTCAGGCTTGTCCCTGATGTCCATCTTAAGTATATATAGGCTCCTTTTGCTCAGGAGGGTTCGGCCTTAAGCTTGAAGCTGTTTTAGGAACATGTTTTTGGGACAACAGTTGGGTTTGTTGACCTCACACCAACACCGACTTTGATAACGGATTTACAGGTGGTCTTGAGGGGATGTCCGAACCCTCCTGAGCAAAAGGAGCCTATATATACTTAAGAAAAACATAATCTTAATTTCTATATATTCAAGTAAAAACAATGCAATATCTCATCATTGATAAAAATGATGTGATAAAAACTTGTGTAAGAAATAAAGAAATGCATGAAAAGGTATAACCAAAAACCAATATTGATATCCAAAATCCATATTCTATGTTCTTTTATGGCAGGTTTCATTACATCATATATAAAGAAAAATGTCATATATTTCAAGTTAAGAGCTTAAAGGATAGGAGAAAGAAACTATCCAAATATATGGGTAGCCAAAGATGATACAGTTTTAATAAAAAAAAATTAAGGACATGAGCTTTCTTAAGGCTGCATACAAACATCAGACCGAAACATTAATAGGTTACAGCCTTACACGTATAATGTATGACAGCAAAAAACCACCACATATTTGGTGAAGTTAATTGAAGATATATAAAAAAAGGGGTTAAGTTTTTATTTGTGCAGAATTTGGTATATAAACATAAGTAAGTTGGCTTATAGTTAGAAATATAGGCAAAAAACAAAAACATGTAGGTCAGTTTTACACTATAACAAATAAACAAATTCACCGGATGACAATATGCTTATAAAAATCTAGTATCACGAGCAATAGCCTGCTCACAACACAAAAATAAAGTAGTTAAATATTAGGTAAAGTAACTAAAACCACTTTATTTGACCATCAGGCCTCACATAGAGGACTTTTCAGAGCAGTAAATATGTAAACTGATCTACACTAAGCATGAACCAGCATATATGTGAACCTTAGGTCAAAAACAAATAAAATATCCAAAATTCAAGAATCACTATGGATAACATTTTCTTCAATATTTAAGAGATGTTTCACTTCAAACTATAAGCATCAGATGCAATAAAACCTATAATACCAACACATTTGCATCAGATGCTATAAAACCTATAATGTTGTAATTTGATGATAATGAAACACTGATTCCCAAGAGAGTAATTCTACAGTAATGACAACAAAATTAGCTAGTTATTGCAGAAATTATAAAAAAAGGTAAATCTGTAACAAACGTCCTAATATAACCAAGGAAGAAAATTTTTGTATTAGAAAAACAAGTACCTTGACAACAACCTCAAATCAGACCTACAAAACCATCAATGAAGAGGGAGACCAAGCTAGGCACATAAAAAACAATCAAATGTTAGTAGGAAACAAACCAATTCATATAATGAAACCAATATTCATAAAATTAAAAATACAACTACCTATGCACAGGCTCAAGAAACACCTGCAATAACAACCAAACTATAGAAATAAAGAAAAAAAAAGGTTAGCTTTCAACAGGAATCTGCCTTTAGACACAAAATTTGCACAAAATTTAAACGGAAAAAAGAATAGTCAACAACCTAAATCAATATGCATAAAGAGATCGGTATTCTAATGATCAACAACTGATAGGTACAAAAACAATATAACACAGAGAGATGAAGACATCAAAAGAATCGAAATCAAAGAACCAACAAAGAAACAGGAGACAAATCATACCTCAAATTCTCAATAACATAATAAATCAAAACGAAGCTTGAATCAGATTTAAAACATAAATCATACCTCAAATTCTCAACGATTATTTGCAGATGTAATGGAGAGCGAGGAGTGTGGTTATAGATAGAGGCTTTGAATTGAAAATTTGAATCGGGCGCTATTTTCATAAGCGTGCGTCTGTGTGTCTGCAACTTTATGTGGCGTTTTTTCAAGATTAGGGTTGGGTAGGCTTTGAAGATGAAAAGCAAATTGAGACTTACTCAAAGTGGAGATACTCTGCTGAAAATCATTGTACGCATCTGATGAAAAAGAAATGGAACAATGGATGTCTGATTTGAGGGCACGTCAAAAGGGATGGAAGACTGTCTGGTCTGCGATGAATACTAATGGAGAAGATGAGGGAAACGGTTGTCTGATCTGAGGGTGCGAGGAAAGGGATGTGAAGTCACCCTCAAAATGGTGATTCAGTCTGCTTCATCTGCATCGTCTGCTTCTCCTGCAACTTCGAGACACGGAGATGTATTCTGCATTTTGCCGTCGATTCCAATTACTCGATGGCTAAATGAGAGATTAGGGTTTCTTTACTTTTGAAAGATAAAAAGCTAAGTGCAGACTATCTCAAAGAAGAGATTGCGTGAATTGTATTTCTGATTGATCTGAAAAGCATCTCTGCATTTTTCGAAAAGCATCTGAAAAGAGAAGAGGGCTTGTCTTTCTCCTTGAATTTTTCGAAAAGCATATGGAAAGCATCTCTGCTAAGCCCTTTCGAGCTTTAAAGGTTGTACATCCTGCTAAGCCATTTGTACCCGTCTTAAATTTAAGACGCCTAAATTACGAAAATGCCATTTTAATCAATATGTATTATATAGTAGTATAGATATATATATATATATAATTATATATATGAAATATATAAAACATATATATTTGTATCTTATTCGAACTATTCGAATCGAATCGAATTTGGAAAATCAAATTCGAATTCGATTCGAATTCGATTCGAATTCGACCTAATTAATCGAATCGAATTAGGATTCGATTCGAATAAATCGAATAAGGAATTCGAATTTCTTATTCGAATTCGAATCGAGTCGAATTTCGAATTATTCGAACTTGATTCGAATAATGAACACCCCTAGTCAGAAGCAAGCTGACTAGAAATCAATAGATCTCTACAAATCTGAAGATCAAACACTCTTATCAAAAAGGTCAGATGAGAGAGATAGAAAGAGAATGGAAACATAAAATAAAAGCAACAGATGAAAGAAGAAAGCCAATCACAGTTCCTGTTGAATCTCCAATAAAAAGGACAAGACCTCAAAGCAGTAACTCAAGTGAAGAAGGAGATGAGACAGAACAACTCAAGTGAAAGAACTCAAAGAAGTGAAAATCTTTAACTAAAGCTCATGAAGAAATGCCACCTCCTCCACCTCCTTCTTCCCCTAAGTCACCAACAAATACTGCCCAGAAAACAACTATCTCTCAACCTTTCTCCACAGGAGCAGCAAAGAAAACTCAAGTCAAGCAGACTCAACAACAAACACCCTCACCAACAAAAATTACCCAGAAAACAACTATCTTTCGAGCAAAGAAAACTCAAGTCAAGCAGACTCAACAACAATCACCCTCATTGGCTGGATCATTCATATCTAAATCAGCCTTTGAAGACGATTACACTGAAAAGCAAAACATGCAAAGAGTAATATGGGAAGAAGTCAGAGAACTGCAAGAAAAACTGTAAGAAAAACAGCTCAAAAGTGAAAAAGATAGGCCTACAATGAGCCCTCTATCAAGAAAAGCCTTCGACAGGTCAACTGGAACACCAGTAGAGGAAGATCCAAACTACTCAATGCCTTCAATCACTGAATTCATAAAAGTCAAGGCACAACCTTTAACAAAACATCTCTGGGTAGATCATTTTAACTGCTACACAGTGAAAACAAAGGATAACAACTTCAGGGAATTCACTGACAAAGACCTGCAGAAATTAATCCAACACAGTTAGTGTCATTCCTAAGGTACTTCTCAAGTCAACCCTCAAAAACAGAGAGGGTAAGCATTGCCTTATACCAAGTAACTGAAGCTGGTAAAAAGATATTCCGAAGACAAGCTCAGGTGGATGTAGAGTTAGCAAAGGAATCCAACATTCCTCTTCTACTCTTAACAAAGCCAAATGAGACTGTCCCTCCCGAAATCTCATAGAGAGGATCCGGCACAGCATTTCTCAGTCCAATCTCCGGAATATGCTTCAGAGATCTCTCTGAAGAAAGAAGATTCTTCAGGATAAAAGAAAATCACAAGCATACAAATTTGGCCTTAGAATTCTTCCTATTCCTTCTAGAGATATGCAAAACCAACAATAACAGCACCAAGGAAGTCATCAAGTTAGAAATCAAGGCACTAATAAAGGAGAGAGCTATCTTTAAGACCCTACTGGAAGAAAAGCACCAAAGAATAGAACTTTGAAATTAACTCTCTCACTGGTAAGGCAAAAATAAAAAAAGACTTGTAAATCTTTAAATTATGATAGACTAGACTTCTTTCATATTCCTTGAAAAGATCAACAAAAATGATGTATGATTAAATTACTTTCTCTTTTTATTCATTTTCTTCAAATACTTAGGGGAGATTGTTAGAACATAATGTAATTGTAACACAAAACAGTCAAGTATTAGAAGAAAAGATAAGATACATCCTTAAAAGAGAAAGGATACAAAAGTCTGTATGAACTACAGATTCCTACATGAATTATGTATTCATACAGAACTACTCTGGAATTTCCGAAGTAGTTCTGTACAGACTAAAATCTACAGAAATCCTCATTTCTGTAGATAGCTTCTAATGGGAAGCATCAACAGTCTTCGAAGAAGAATCCAGAAGGAGTTCTGGATTATCATAAGATGAATATTACGAGAAGAACAAATTCCATCTTTGTGTGAAGAACAAGCAAAAAGAATGTCAACTTGGCATTAATCAAGAAGGTAGTTGAAGACAGTTGACAAAGAGATAAATTCACTATGTTCAATTTATCTCTATATACTCTGACACACTCCAACATCAACCGTCCTCAACCACCTTATCCAAATACAACTTGCTACATCTGCCTATAAATAGCAAGCTGACTTCACCAAACAAAGCAAGACATCAAGCATACAATTCAATATCTTCTTCAAAGCAATTCCAACATCACTCCCATAGAAAGTTATTTCTGTTGATACATAGTCATACTATAAACTCGTGTAAACCATTATTTACATTTGAGATATACAGAATAACTTTTTTTATGAATTGATGTCTTCCAATTTGATTTACTTTCCGCAACTTATTTATCATGTTTAAATCAAATTGTGCCAATATTGTTAAAGAGCCTTTCAAGGGACCCAACATAAGACTTGTTATAGAATTACTCACCAACATAGAATATTTCCATTTTTGTATAAAAACCAAAGTTCTATACTTTTTCATGTCAAATGTTTTTATTATAGTCTTTAACCATTTTTGAATATAAAATATATCTATATATATTTTATCCATTTTATTTTTATAAAATCTAAACTAGTCTTTTATATCTTGTATTTTAAAAATTATATTTTTATAAAATGTGACCATTTTATATAAGTTAAGTTCTATGGTGAATTTTTATGGTTTAAAATCCAAGTAATTTATATAAAACTACTAACTTTGATATTTATCCATAAAAATTCATTTAAGGGTTTTTAAGGTTATCATTTTATGTCCAATGTCAAGGTTTTTATCTCCTAATGTCCAACTATGTCCATAAGTGTGTTTAAACACAAAATTAGTTCATGATAATTCATCATTAGCATATATTAACTTATAAATAAGATGAATAAATCACTAAAATCACAATTAATAATTCTAGTAGGTTATAACATACTAAGAGCATTCACAGCAGGTTCCTTAAAAAATATGTGAGTGTAAATCTATATAATTTAAGGTTTGGTTGTGAGTGGTTGTGAGTGGTTGTGAGTAGAGGAGAGAGAAAACTTTACAATATTTGTATATTTAACAAAAAGTTTGGTGCTTGGCTAAAATTTGAGGATTAGAAGAGAGAGAGAGAAAATGTAATGATAAAAGTATAAAAAGTATTATTTAATAATGGTTGTGAGTGGAAGAGAGAAAAAGTAATAAAAAAAGTATAAATTATAAGGATGGGTATAGGGAACCTGCTGTGAATGCTCTTAACATCTTAATAACAATACTTAAACATTTTATAACATTTTTGCATATGATAATAACTCAAATGAACCATACAACATATATTAAACATCATCAAATCATCAAATAATCAAACCAAATCCATTTAACTAGTGATTTAACTATACATTTTCATCATTAAACAAAACACTAACATTATTGTGTTAGACAATTATAGGATGATCATAGTTTATTAACTAGTTATATAACTTGATTTTTCATGAGTTAAAACACTACATAAACACATGTCCCAACCATGCATCCTTGAGTTTTAAGAATATCAAATATTTGAACGAAATAAGTTGGTTAGATGATCAAACATTTTAAAGAAAAAGAACATGAGATTATGGTGGTTAGATTGTTAAGACTTTTGGTTCATTTGGGTGGATTCAAGTGTCTAAAACACTAGAAAAAGAATAGTTTCAAAGACTCACAATAGCGAGGAAATGAAAACGTGAGAAAAGGAGAAGGTGGTGGCTCGTTTGTGGTAGTTCACGGCTCCAACAGCAGCTCCGACGGCGGTAGTGGGATGTGTGGCAGCAGCTCAGCGGCAGGAGGAGGAGTATAACAGTAGCAGCAGATGGCTATGTTCGGTCCAGCAGTAGGTTGCTATGGGAGGTGGTGCGGCTGGGTGGTTGCTGGGTTGCCGAGAGGTAGAAGAGAGGGGCTGAGGCTGTGGGTTACGGTGGTGGGTGTGGCAGTAGCTTGGGATGGTGGTGTGGGGTTGTTGGCTGTCGAGAGATGGAGCAAGGAGGAGGGGAAGGGAGGCTGTAGTGGTGTGGCTTGGTTGCTCACCGAGAACAAGAAGAAAAGGGATGGGAGTGCTAGTTCATGGTGGTTGCGATTGTGGTAGATGGAGGTGGTGGCTGGAGTGGTTTTTCACGGCAGAAGAAGAAGAAAATAAGAAGGATGAGGGGCCGATTACGTGAGGGGCAAGAGGGAGAGAGTGAACTTGAGTGTTTGAGTGTGGATGAGGTTAAGTTGCTGAATGCTTGGGAGTGTAGGGTGAGTTGGTGGCGAAGAGAGTGGGCAAATCATCTCCATAGTACAAGAATACTATTTGTGATGATGAAGAAAGATGTGTCTTCATCAAACATCAGAATTAGTCTAACAAATATCTCTAGTTATATCTTTTTATAAAACTTAGATGGTAGATGATTTGTTTTAAATAGGAGTTTGTCATGTTTTATAAAAGTGTGTTATGTATTGTAAATGTTTATAAAACATAAGGTTATTTGAGGTGAACTAATCCACAAGTTTTGTAATTTATTCCATGTATAGAGATTATACAAGTATATGACAAATTTTATAAAAAAAAAGAATAAGTGGTAGAAAGTTTTATAAAAATTTATACAAGTTGATGGGCTTAAGTTTTAAAAATAAACCCATTAGGCTTTGGACTTTATATTGGGCCAAATTGTTTAGAAAAAAAATGTAATTGGGCCCGTTTGTCGGTAATGGGTCGTACGGGTCCAAATGGGGCACCGGTTCGAGGCCCGGGCCCGTTGTGTGTCGGCTAGTTTTTTCGGATCGCCACGATCATCTGGGTTATCAAGTGACAGGTCGAATTTTCGGGTCCGGTTACATTGTTTTAGGCTTATTGGGCCAAGTTGGGCCCAATCGGTTGATCGGATGGAGTTTGGCTTAAGTCTTGACAAGATTTCAGTTTGTGATGTTTTTATTTCATAAAAATAATTATTTAGGTCGGTTATAACAGTTTTTCAAAAATCAGTCATATTTTTCAGTTTTTCGCACGGTTTAGGGTTTACGTTTTTCAGTTTGTCAGTTCGCGATAGTTTTAAGCTCGACCGTTCAGATTGTTTAAAACCGAATAGTTTTAGACAATTGATCGCTTATCAGTTTGCCGTGTCGGTTATATAAACGTTTTATATATTTATAATTGAAGTTCCATGCTTAATACATGAGATCTCTATGCATTTAACGGGTATACGCTTCTAGTACAAACGTAGAATTTGATTTACGTCATCAGTTAATGGTCAGGCACAGTAATTTAACAGTTTAACAGTAATCAGATCAGATAAAGCACAATTAATACTTAATTAATAGTCAAAGTAAAACGGTTTGACCTGAATATTCGGACGAGGTGTCACATTGGACTTGTATACTAGTATAACTCATAACTAACTTGACTAATAACATGCATTCACCTAATCAAAATAGTCACATACTCATGTTCATGTAATTAAGTTTTTCGCATGGTTTACGGTTTACGTTTTTCAGTTTGTCAGTTCGCGATAGTTTTAAGCTCGACGGTTCAGATTGTTTAAAACCGAATAGTTTTAGACAATCGATCGCTTATCAGTTCGCCGTGTCGATTATATAAACGTTCGACACCAGTTCCGGATGAAATATAAAAATACATTATATATATATATTATTGAAGTTCCATGATTAATACATGAAATCTCTATGCATTTAATGGGTATACGCTTCTAGTACAAATGCGGAATTTGATTTACGTCATCTGTTAATGGTCAGGCACAGTAATTTAACAGTTTAATAGTAATCAGATCAGATAAAGAATAATTAATACTTAAATAAAAGTCAAAGTAAACGGTTTGACCTGGATTTTCGGACGAGGTGTCACATTCTCCCCCAGTTAGAAGAATTTCGTCCTGAAATTCAGTTCTTGATCACTGGTTGACTGCGACGTTTCCGAAAAAGACGAGGGTACTTTTGACGCAATTGATCCTCGCGTTCCCATGTTTACTCCGGACCTCGTCAAGAGTTCCATCGCAGCATGACAATGGGAATGCGACTATGCTTCAGTCTCTTAAGTTCTCTGTCGAGTATCTCGACAGTTTCCTCAACAAAGTGAAGTCTTTCGTCAACTTGTATTTCATCAAGTGGGACGAAAATTGTTTCATCAGACAAGCATTACTTAAGGTTACTAACGTGAAAGACATTATGCACACTGCTTAGCTCTACGGGTAGACGTAGATGGTAAGCTACCGGTCCAATTGTCTCAGTACGCAACCCAAGCCTTGATGAGAAGCATCACAGTATACGATAAAATCTTCGATTCCGTCCGGTAAGGATAGGATTGGGGCGTCTTAAACTTTTTGCTTCAAAAACTGGAAAGCAGCTTTGGTCTATTCATCCTAGATGTACTTCTTATCTTTCTGGGTCAGGGTGGTAAGAGGCTGGGCTATCTTGGAAAATTTTCAATGAATCGGCGATAGTAGCCAGCAAGACCTAAGATTGTCGAATATCGGTTGGGTTCGTGGGAGTACTCCAATCTTTGATTGCTTCAATCTTAGCCGGATCAACGTGAATACCTTGGTCATGATCACATGACCCAAAAAGTGTACTTCGCGAATCCAAAAGTCATATTTGGAAAACTTCGCATAAAGCTCTTTTTTCTTCAGCAGTTCTAAGATGAGTCTCAAATGTTCTTCGTGTTCTTTCTTATTACGCGAGTAGATAAGAATATCGCCGATGAATACGATAACAAATTTATCCAAGTGTGGTTTGCACACGCGATTCATTAAATCCATGAATACGGCCAGTGCGTTAGTCAAACCAAATTGCATCACGAGGAACTCGTAATGACCATAACGTGTCCTAAACGCTGTCTTCGAGACGTCTTCATCTGTAACTCGGAGTTGATAGTACCCCGACCTTAGATCGATCTTGGAATAGAGGCATGATCCTTTAAGTTGATCAAATAAGTCATCAATCCTCGGAAGCAGGTAGCGGTTCTTCATAGTCAGTTTGTTTAACTCTCGGTATTCAGTACACATCCTGAACGTTCCATCTTTCTTTTTCACAAACAACACGGGAGCACCCCATGGGGAGTGGCTTGGACGAATGAAGCCTTTATCTAGCAACTCTTGCAGTTGGGTAGATAATTCTTGCATTTCAGATGGTATGGGGACCTGGCAACGGGGGCGGCTCCGGGTGTTAGGTCGATGTAAAAACACAACCTTTCGTGTTGGAGGGAAGCCTGGCAATACTTTCGGGTATTCGCAGACAACAGGAACGTCTTCGATGCGCTTCTCCTTCGGTTTCTTCTCGGTGACATGAGCTAGGATGGCATGGCATCCTTTGCGGAGGAGTTTTCGTGCCTTCACACACGATATGATATTTAGCTTGGTCCCACTCCTCTCGCCTTGCACGTTCAGAGTGTTACCATCTGCTAATGGCACTCTAACCATCTTCTCATGACACACAATTTCCGCATGATTCTTTGCTAACCAATCCATTCCAATGACTACATCAAAACTACCTAGATCAACAGGCATCAAGTCAATACAGAAAGAATGGTCCGAGAGTTCTAACTGGCAGTTCGGGTAGATGATTCCGGTTTCTATCAAATTACCATTCGCTAATTCTACTGTGAACTTAGTGTCTAAGGCAACATGGGTTATTTCAAGCAATTTATTAAAATCAGTAGACACAAAGCTTCTTTCGGCACCTGTATCGAATAAAATAGAAACATAATGGTTGTTTAGTAGAAACGTACCCATCACCGTGTTGGGGTCACGGCGGGCGTCTCCGGCATTGATCACGAAAGCTCTTCCACTAGCCTGGTTAGCATCTTAATTCTTCGCCGTCGGGGCATTCACTCTTGTATTTCCCAGTAGCCCCGCAACCGTAGCAAGTGCGCTTTGGGCAGTCGCGTGCTACATGTCCCTTAACCTTATAGATGTTACAATAGACATTACCATAATCCAGAGTGTGGTGAAGGTTGCATTTGGAGCATAGGGGAGCAGTACCGGTGTAACCGGTTTTACGGATAGGATATAAAGGAGCAGTGGCGGCATAGACCTTCGCTGATGCGGGTTCCTTAACTGGAGCTTTCTCAGGATTCTTATCATCGTGATTCTTCCAGAATGTGCGCTTCCTCTTGTTATCAGGTTTCTTGCTTGAGGAAGGTGTGGCATTAAAATCAGAGGGCTTGTTCTCAGACGCTTTCTTGCCAAAGTTTACACCTTGACGATTAGCTTGGTAAATGAGGTTGTGTGCCATGCGCATAGCATCCTGAAAGGTTTGAGGGTTCGAGGAAAGGACATTTCCTTGAATGTGTGGTGCAAGTCCCCATATGTACCGTTCGATCTTGTACGGTGGAGTGATCATTGTAGGACAGAGGTGAGCAAGCTCACGGAACCTGTTAGTGTATCCAGCAATGTCGGCTCCATTCATGGACAGTTTCCAGAATTCAGATTCAAGTTTCTGCAGTTCCTCCCTAGGACAGTACTCATCACGAAGCAGTTGTTTGAGTTCATCCCATGACATTTCATAGGCCAAGTCAGTTCCCATAGCATCAACATGGGAATTCCACCAAGTCAGTGCACTATCAGTAAACGTGCATGTGGAATACTTCACCATGTACTGTTCAGGGCAGTTGCTAATACAGAAGACTGACTCTAGCTTTTCAAACCAACGAATTAGACCAACAGCGCCTTCAGAACCCTTAAAGTAAGTGGGTTTGCAATTCATGAAGTCCTTGTAAGAACATTCACGAGGCCCTGCAATGTTAGGTGAAAACGTTGATCACAATTTTGCGAAATTATAGTCTAGTATTTTCAAACATTGGTTAATTCGTTCTTACCGCATGCCCCAGCGTTAGCGTGACGTTGGGTAGCAGCAGCAACGAGAGTTTTCCTCAGTATCAGCAGCACTCATGGTCAGAGGAGGTGAAACGTTTCTGGTGGCTCGGCGTCTTGGCGGCATGTTTTCGCTTTTAGTTATCAATGGCAACATAAAGGAAAATTTTAGATCATATGTAAGTGGGGTTATTACATGCGCGAGAAAAACAGCCACGACAAACATCTACAGTACCATGATATGACACGCGCAAGCACAACCAAGAAACATGATGTGACATCCGAGAATTCCAAGGTTAACTTCCGTTAGACAATTTCCGTTAGTTACGTTATAAGTGTTAACTTAGTAACTAATGCTTAACTAGGCCGAATACGTCCACGACCTTTGGTTGATCACCGAACCCGACCATATGTGTTATGTGTTTATTTATTGTTATTATGTGCATCGTGTTTAATTAATTAATTTTGTAAATTGGCCCTTTTGGTTTCCAGCGTAACTACCGAGCGAAACTGTAGGTTCGCTCGGTATCGGTGGCCAAGCTTTTGAATTGCATGAGTTCAGAGCCAGTTTCGCTTGGCTAGCGAAACTGCCAGCGAAACTAGCTCCTGACCTATATATTTTATAAAACCCTAGTCTTCTCATTTTACTTACATCATTTCTCAAAAACACACACACACTCTCCTGAGATTCTGGTCAGCCGAGAACCACCACGAGCCGCCGTGATCTCAGCCTCGAGACATCACCCATTCGGATCCTAGATCAAACCGTGAGTCTCCAAAACCATTTTCATGCATATTCTATGTGTTTTCTTAAAAAGCATGCCTAAACCTCCATGTAACGGCCTGATCTTCTAGTATGATGCTTAGGGATGTTAGATCTGTTATAAAGCCTGCAACTTTACGTGTAAAATCATTCCATAATGAAGATTTATGCTAGTTAGGTCATTTTATGCTTAAAATGTGTTCTTGATGACTTGATGATGAAAATCCATGTTTAAGGTGTTAAATCTTACTGTTTAATGTTGATAAATGTTTATACATGCTGGATAATGAATTATATGAAGTATGGAAGCTGTTAGAAAGATTTTCAGTCAAATTTATGGGTTTTTAGCGACTAGCGAAACTGGGCCTTCTTTAGGCGAAACTGTAGTTTCGCAGACCCTTTTGAATATTCATCCAGCGACACTATGTAGCGAAACTATAGTGTCGCCTGTGTATTGCTTGAACGAAAATACCGAGCAAAACAACCATAGACCTTGTCCCTGAACGAAAGTTCAAACCAGTTTCGAGCGAAGCTAGGCTAGCGAAACTGTGTCATCAGTTTCGAGCGAAACTAGCTAGCGAAACTGTGTCATCGGGTATTACCCAGCGAAAGTGCTACCCGTGCACACAGCGAAACTGTGTAGCGAAACTGGGTAGCGAAACTATAGCGAAACTGTATAGCGAAACTGTGCCAAGACCCAAAACCCAAACTTGTGCAACTTATTTGAATGTTATGCCATGACTTACATGATTATGCAATAATGAAACATGTTTTGATTTCTGTGTTGTGTGAACCCTCGTTTGTGATCAACCATCGGTGTCGTGTATCGGTATGTCGAGACGTAGTTTCAACGTGCTATGTTATGGGCCATAGTGACGTAGTTAAAGCTTAGACACATCCTAACACCTAAGACCTCAATGTGATAATTAGGTCTCCGTTAGCAAATATACTTTGGATTATTTGAAGTGTAAGCTGAGCAACCTAAGGTGAGTTTCACTAACCCTTTAATTGTGAGCCCGTTTGGGTCACGTAGCCCGTTTGGGTCACGACGAATATACTTAACGGAAAACAACGCTGACATTTTGAGGTATCGCCAAATGGGATATCTGTTACGGAAGTTGGAGTGTTTTATGGGAACACTTGCAACTGTCCATCCTTGGGGTTTCAAATGAAATCCGGAACAACCATTTTGACACTTAAACTCTTTGTAGGATTTCAAATGAAATCCAGAACAAACGGTTTTAATATGACTAGTGTAGGTTAAAGTCTAAACCAAATGATATCACATGATTTCTAAGGATGCCTTAAAACTTAAAAGTCCTCAACAATTTAGTACCATTAATTTGCGAAGCGAGGGGATGTTGGGTAGATCTACTGAGGGTTTGACAAACCCTGCTCCGCGGTACACAAATGTGTAGCCAACCGGTTGGAGGCCGAACGGAGTGCAATATCAGCCTATTTTAGTTGTGGGTCCCATGAGGAACACAACTGGAGGCACAAACCATCGGCAAATGCCGAACTCTGTTACGTCAGCTTTGGTACGAACTTCCTTAGTGCATGGAAACCGGATTAGCTACCCGCGATATCGGTTGACCGCTTTAATCTTTACTTAACTAGTGCATATTCGATAATTCAACACTTGGCGATTGTTTTGCAAAACTATTACTTATTTATATGTTGATACACACGCTTATGAGACCGGGCCGCTGCATGACATGCCCACTGTGAACTCACCAACCGTTAGGTTGACACTTGTGTGGTTTTCACTTTTGCAGATCGCTGAGGAGTATCCACTGGAGGTTGGCATGGCACCCGAAGATACTTATTTTATTTTAAACTTAAATTGGGAATCAAACAACAATTTATGTTTTGTAATTAAAGCACGTGGTTAGTGCTAAGATACTCATGTTTTCTTTCCGCTGCAAAACTTCTAAACTGTTTTATGATGAATGCTTGGACTTTACTCTGATTCGTTTAGTATTTGTAACTAATGGTTGTGGTCCTGGTTTGCCCGCACCCCTTAACGGTATAAACTCCGTTAGTGGCTAATTTGGGTGTGTGACAGATTGGTATCAGAGCCATAAGTTGCAGAGAACTGGAATCATTTTTGAACAAACGATTTGGAAACTGCAACTTGAAACCTTAGTTACAAACGAACAAACAAATTCTCAAAAACAAAGTTTTTACGTGCCAACCTGGGATACTCGCTCTGCTGTGTAAGTAAATACTTCATATGTATATATATATATATATATATATATATAAATATATATATAGACCGTGTCTAAGTAGTCTAACGGAAAACCTTAGGGAAAAATTTCACACATGAATACGAAATGCGAACGCTAATACGCACACTATTCCGGGGAAAGCAACAACGAAACGATGCTACACAGCTACGTCCTGATTTCTATTACGATGACTACGCCGACAGTGACTTTTATGGGGAAGCCGACTTTCGACGATAGTACTTACGACTTACGACGTTCTCCGACAACGCCTCAATTTTGCACGAAAATTTTTGGACTAATAGTGGGATAACGGGAAATTGTTAATATACATATTATGGGATATGTATAGAATATAACTGTGACTGAACACCGGCTACTTTAGCTGTCCAGAAAATGCCTGGAAGAGGACACGGGAGGAACAACATTAACATGACACCTGCACAACTGCAAGCTATGATAAACGAACACGTGCAAGCCGCAGTGGCAGCCGTCCAAGCTACCTTCGCCGCGCAGGGTAATTATTATGCCGGTTAAGGCACAAAGCGATTATATTTTGACCTGTTTAAACTCAAAACCCGAACTATTTATGCATCGGGAAACCTCCATCACTGCACGTTTAAGTCCTTCATGGACTGCAAGCCGATAACGTTTTCCGGCGAAGAAGGAGCAGTAGGACTCCTCAGGTGGATCGAGAAGTCTGAGAAGGTCTTCTCTATGTGCAACTGCCCTGCTGAGAGCAAAGTGAAATATGCGACTGGTACCTTTGAGGGAGCTGCTCTCTCCTGGTGGAATGCCGAAATCCAGATGATTGGGATAGATGCGGCTAACGACATGGAATGGGAAGCGTTTAAGGAACTGGTTATGGAGGAGTATTGCCCTCGAGATCAAGTCAAGAAGCTGGAAGGAGAGTTTTTGAACTCCAAGATGTCTGGGTCGGAAATTGAGGAATACACTGCGCGTTACCACGAGTACGCGGTGCTATGCCCAACAATGGTTGATGCTGAATTCAAACGCATTGAGCGTTATCTGGAGGGTCTTGCACCCCAAATCAAGAGCTTGGTGACAGCTAGCAACCCAACAACCATGCAGCAAGCCATCCGCTTGGCTCACAAGTTAACCGATCAGGAAATTGAGAGGGGTACTCTACCCGCAAAGACCACTGTGAAGACTGCCTTAAGTGGCAAGCGTAAGGCTGAAGAAGAAGCTCCAGCAACATCTGTGAACAATCAATCTGTTGGAAATCAAACTGGGAGATCCTCTAACTCCAAGTATCAGAACAAGCGACCTGACAACACAAGGTCCAATTTCAACAGTGGCAGCAACAGTGGAAGTAACAATCGCCAAGGCGGGAATGGAAACTACAAGGGTAAAGCTCCGTTTTGTAATAAGTGCGGGAAACACCACAATGGTATGTGTAGCAAAGGCCTGGAATGTGGAAGATGTGGGAAACTGGGGCATGAGGCCAACAACTGCTGGACCAACTTACAAAAGTTAAACAACAACGGTCAGAACCAAGGAGGAAATAACAACAACAGGGGAAACGGAAACAACCGCAACGGGCAAGGAAACAATCAGAACAACAACAATGGTGGAGCCCGTGGCTGTTATGAGTGTGGTGCTCAAGGCCACATGAGGAAAGATTGCCCGCAATTGCGCAGGCAAGGGAATGGCAATAATGGCAATGGTGGGAACCCGGGCAACGGAAATGGTAATGGCGGAAATGGTAATGGTGGAAATGGTAACGGTGGGAATGGTAACGGTGGGAATGGTAATGGTGGGAATGGTAGAGGACGTGCCTTCGTTATGGGTCAAGGAGAAGCTCGCAACGACGCCAACGTGATTAACGGTAAATTTATGCTTAATGGTTTCTTCGCTACTGTATTGTTTGATTCTGGTGCTGAAAGAAGTTTTATTTCCACTAAGTTTGCTAAACTAATTAATGCTAAACCGATTGACTTAGATGCTACAGTATGTGGTAGAGTTAGCGAATGGTAAACTTCATGATACGACTCAGATAGTTAAGGACTGTAAGTTAGAACTAGCTGGCCATATGTTAGGAATCGATCTTATGCCTTTCCCGATTGGTAGTTTTGATGTCATAGTAGGAATGGATTGGTTATCTGAAAACCGAGCTGAAATTCTATGTCAAGAAAAAGTGATTCGTATTCCACTCAAAGAAGGTGAAGTGTTAACAGTCCAAGGTGAAAAAGGTGGAACAGTCACCGGAATTATCTCGTTTCTTAAAGCTCATAAGTGCCTTCGTAAAGGTCACTTCGCGATCCTTGCAAACGTCACCGACACGACACTTCCCGAGCGTAGAATCAGCGACTACCCGATAGTCCGCGACTTCCAAGATGTATTTCCTGATGATCTGCCTGGTTTGCCTCCATTTCGACAAGTCGAGTTTGGAATCGACTTAACTCCCGGAGCGGCTCCGATTGCACGCGCCCCGTACCGTTTGGCAGTAAGCGAACTCAACGAACTCTCCGCGCAACTTCAAGAGCTACTTGACAAAGGATTTATTCGTCCAAGTTCGTCTCCGTGGGGAGCACCGGTATTGTTTGTTAAGAAGAAAGATGGAACGTTCCGAATGTGTATTGACTACCGAGAGCTTAACAAGGTTAAGATCAAGAATCGGTATCCACTTCCTCGAATCGACGATCTTTTCGACCAACTGCAAGGTTCGAGCTACTTTTCAAAGATTGATCTACGGTCTGGATATCACCAACTTCGTGTTCGCGATGACGATGTCCCCAAGACTGCTTTCAGAACTCGGTATGGTCATTACGAGTTTTTAGTTATGCCGTTTGGGCTAACTAATGCGCCTGCTGTGTTTATGGATCTGATGAATCGGGTGTGCAAGCCGTACCTCGATCAGTTTGTGATAGTTTTCATTGACGATATTTTAATCTACTCCAAGACAAAGGAAGAACACGAGAGACACCTACGACTTATCTTGGAATTACTCCGCAAGGAACAGCTTTACTCCAAGTTTTCAAAGTGCGATTTTTGGATTTGCGAAGTCCAGTTTCTTGGACACATTGTTAATCAGGATGGAATTCATGTCGACCCAGCTAAAGTGGAAGCTATCAATAATTGGTCTACCCCGAGAGCGCCGACCGAAATCCGACAATTTTTGGGACTTGCTGGATATTACCGAAGATTCATCAAGGGTTTCTTGCAATTGGCTTAACCCTTAACAGCCTTAACGCACAAAGGAGTGCAATATAGATGGTGTGAAAAAGAAGAACACGGGTTTCGAACTCTTAAGGACATGTTATGTTCAGCTCCGATTCTCTCGTTACCCGAAGGGGTGGACGACTTCGTGGTCTATTGCGATGCATCCATTCAAGGACTCGGTTGCGTGTTGATGCAACGAGACAAAGTGATTGCCTACGGGTCCAGGCAACTGAAGGACACTGAGAAAAATTACACAACGCATGATTTGGAATTAGGAGCTGTTGTATTTGCACTCAAGATTTGGAGACATTACCTCTACGGAACAAAGTGCACGATATTTACCGACCACAAAAGCTTACAACACATCTTTGAACAAAAGGACCTCAACATGCGACAACGAAGGTGGGTAGAGCTACTAAATGATTATGACTTAGCGATTAAGTATCACCCGGGAAAAGCCAATGTTGTGGCTGATGCCTTAAGCCGAAAAGAGTACGAAAAGCCTCGACGTGTACGAGCGCTGCAACTTACCATTCACACGGGACTGCCGGACCGAATCCGCGATGCCCAACGAGAAGCTCTAAAAGAAGAAAACTTCGCAGCTGAAGCACTACGGGGGGTGGATGGTAACTCTGAAATTAAGTCCGACGGACTCAGATATTACAATGATAGAATTTGGGTTCCTTTACTTGGAAATCTCCGTGAGCTCGTGATGGACGAGGCTCACAAATCAAGGTATTCGGTGCACCCTGGATCGGACAAAATGTACCAAGATTTGAAGAACTTGTATTGGTGGCCGAATATGAAAGCCGACATTGCGCGATATGTGGCTAAGTGTTTAACGTGCTCAAGAGTTAAGATCGAGTACCAAAAGCCTTCTGGGCTATTGCAGCAACCAAAAATCCCGGAATGGAAATGGGAGGATATCTCCATGGATTTCGTAACAGGACTACCTCATAGATCGAATCGACCGGATGCGATTTGGGTTATCATTGATCGACTAACCAAATCTGCACACTTTATTCCAATGAGGGAAAATGATAATATGGATAAGTTAACGAAGCTGTATATCGACCGGATTGTGGCACTTCATGGAGTGCCTAAGACCATTATCTCCGACCGAGATCCTCGATTTACTTCCCGACTGTGGCAATCTATGCAAGAAGCACTGGGAACCAGACTGGATATGAGTACAGCTTATCACCCGCAGACCGATGGTCAGATGGAACGAACTATTCAGACCTTGGAAGACATGCTCCGAGCTTGCGTTCTCGACTTCGGTAAAGATTGGGAGGCTCACCTTCCGTTGGTGGAGTTCTCCTACAACAACAGTTATCATACGAGCATTGGTGCAGCACTTTTTGAAGCTCTTTATGGCAGAAAATGTAAATCGCCCGTGTGTTGGGCCGAAACGGGTGAGAAAGGACTCACCGAACCGGAAATCATTCATGATACAACTGAACGAATTATTCAAATCAGAAAGCGGATAGCCGCAGCACGTGATAGGCAAAAGAGCTACGCCGACAAACGCCGTAAACCTTTGAAGTTCGAGGTAGGCGACAAGGTACTATTGAAGGTATCTCCCTGGAAAGGAGTGATACGCTTCGGAAAGCGTGGAAAGCTGAATCCTCGCTATATCGGTCCATTTGAAATCATTGGGGAAGTAGGCCCGGTGGCCTATCGATTACAACTCCCTGCAGAACTCGATGGAGTTCACAACGTGTTTCACGTCTCGAATCTGAAGAAATGTCTGGCTGAAGACACTGAAATAATTCCCTTGGAGGAATTGGAAATTGACGAACATTTGAGATTTATCGAGCAACCGGTAGAAATCATGGGACGCGAGGAGAAAGCCCTCAAACGTAGCAAGATTCCGATCGTCAAGGTTCGATGGAACTCAAAGCGTGGACCTGAATATACTTGGGAACGAGAGGATCAGATGAAGAAAAAGTATCCTCACTTGTTCGGGCAAACGTCCACGGAAACGCAAGGTATGATTTAATTTTGGGGACCAAAATTCCTTTAACAGGAGGAGGATGTGACGACCCTAAAACTTTTGCTTTCTTTCCCCAGCAACAACAGCAACGACGACAGCCGAGGCTGCGAACGCTACAACGCGAGAATAATTTTCGGGACGAAAATTCCAATTACAAGGGGATGATGTGACATCCGAGAATTCCAAGGTTAACTTCCGTTAGACAATTTCCGTTAGTTACGTTATAAGTGTTAACTTAGTAACTAATGCTTAACTAGGCCGAATACGTCCACGACCTTTGGTTGATCACCGAACCCGACCATATGTGTTATGTGTTTATTTATTGTTATTATGTGCAACGTGTTTAATTAATTAATTTTGTAAATTGGCCCTTTTGGTTTCCAGCGAAACTACCGAGCGAAACTGTAGGTTCGCTCGGTATCGGTGGCCAAGCTTTTGAATTGCATGAGTTCAGAGCCAGTTTCGCTTGGCTAGCGAAACTGCCAGCGAAACTAGCTCCTGACCTATATATTTTATAAAACCCTAGTCTTCTCATTTTACTTACATCATTTCTCAAAAACACACACACACTCTCCTGAGATTCTGGTCAGCCGAGAACCACCACGAGCCGCCGTGATCTCAGCCTCGAGACATCACCCATTCGGATCCTAGATCAAACCGTAAGTCTCCAAAACCATTTTCATGCATATTCTATGTGTTTTCTTAAAAAGCATGCCTAAACCTCCATGTAATGGCCTGATCTTCTTGTATGATGCTTAGGGATGTTAGATCTGTTATAAAGCCTGCAACTTTACGTGTAAAATCATTCCATAATGAAGATTTATGCTAGTTAGGTCATTTTATGCTTAAAATGTGTTCTTGATGACTTGATGATGAAAATCCATGTTTAAGGTGTTAAATCTTACTGTTTAATGTTGGTAAATGTTTATACATGCTGGATAATGAATTATATGAAGTATGGAAGCTGTTAGAAAGATTTTCAGTCAAATTTATGGGTTTTTAGCGACTAGCGAAACTGGGCCTTCTTTAGGCGAAACTGTAGTTTCGCAGACCCTTTTGAATATTCATCCAGCGACACTATGTAGCGAAACTATAGTGTCGCCTGTGTATTGCTTGAACGAAACTACCGAGCGAAACAACCATAGACCTTGTCCCTGAACGAAAGTTCAAACCAGTTTCGAGCGAAGCTAGGCTAGCGAAACTGTGTCATCAGTTTCGAGCGAAACTAGCTAGCGAAACTGTGTCATCGGGTATTACCCAGCGAAAGTGCTGCCCGTGCACACAGCGAAACTGTGTAGCGAAACTGGGTAGCGAAACTATAGCGAAACTGTATAGCGAAACTGTGCCAAGACCCAAAACCCAAACTTGTGCAACTTATTTGAATGTTATGCCATGACTTACATGATTATGCAATAATGAAACATGTTTTGATTTCTGTGTTGTGTGAACCCTCGTTTGTGATCAACCATCGGTGTCGTGTGTCGGTATGTCGAGTCGTAGTTTCAACGTGCTATGTTATGGGCCATAGTGACGTAGTTAAAGCTTAGACACATCCTAACACCTAAGACCTCAATGTGATAATTAGGTCTCCGTTAGCAAACATACTTTGGATTATTTGAAGTGTAAGCTGAGCAACCTAAGGTGAGTTTCACTAACCCTTTAATTGTGAGCCCGTTTGGGTCACGACGAATATACTTAACGGAAAACAACGCTGACATTTTGAGGTATCGCCAAATGGGATATCTGTTACGGAAGTTGGAGTGTTTTATGGGAACACTTGCAACTGTCCATCCTTGGGGTTTCAAATGAAATCCGGAACAACCATTTTGACACTTAAACTCTTTTTAGGATTTCAAATGAAATCCAGAACAAACGGTTTAAATATGACTAGTGTAGGTTAAAGTCTAAACCAAATGATATCACATGATTTCTAAGGATGCCTTAAAACTTAAAAGTCCTCAACAATTTAGTACCATTAATTTGCGAAGCGAGGGGATGTTGGGTAGATCTACTGAGGGTTTGACAAACCCTGCTCCGCGGTACACAAATGTGTAGCCAACCGGTTGGAGGCCGAACGGAGTGCAATATCAGCCTATTTTAGTTGTGGGTCCCATGAGGAACACAACTGGAGGCACAAACCATCGGCAAATGCCGAACTCTGTTACGTCAGCTTTGGTACGAACTTCCTTAGTGCATGGAAACCGGATTAGCTACCCGCGATATCGGTTGACCGCTTTAATCTTTACTTAACTAGTGCATATTCGATAATTCAACACTTGGCAATTGTTTTGCAAAACTATTACTTATTTATATGTTGATACATACGCTTATGAGACCGGGCCGCTGCATGACATGCCCACTGTGAACTCACCAACCGTTAGGTTGACACTTGTGTGGTTTTCACTTTTGCAGATCGCTGAGGAGTATCCACTGGAGGTTGGCATGGCACCCGAAGATACTTATTATATTTTGAACTTAAATTGGGAATCAAACAACAATTTATGTTTTGTAATTAAAGCACGTGGTTAGTGCTAAGATACTCATGTTTTCTTTCCGCTGCAAAACTTCTAAACTGTTTTATGATGAATGCTTGGACTTTACTCTGATTCGTTTAGTATTTGTAACTAATGGTTGTGGTCCTGGTTTGCCCGCACCCCTTAACGGTATAAACTCCGTTAGTGGCTAATTTGGGGGTGTGACACATGAAATAACAAGGAGTATGGTTCGCGAGTGAACAATCACAACATAACGATAATAACAGAAATAACAACAATCATAACCATGGCAAACATAAACAACACGTCATAAACATAAACATACAGCCATTACATTCCACCATATTATCCGATAAAACATACAATATTAAAACAGGACAAGTTTTAAGTGTCTTGGGCACGCAGTCCCATAATACATCACTAAAAGTGTGGGTCAAAAGCCTAGATACTAGGTAAGTAACCTAAAGTGGTGGTGGTGGTCTAGGGGGTCGGGTCAGTGAGGTAGTGATCCTAGAGGTGAGGTCAAAAAAGGTTAACACTCGCCCCACGAATTCTTCTAAGACGGCAAGCTTGGCTTTGAAGTACTCGTTGGCCAATACCAGAGCAAAGTTGACCATGCACACATTGCTCATATGAGCGTGCAGGGACTCCATGGCTCCCTGGGAAGCGACCTGAAGGCGCTCTAGCTCAGCCACGCGGACCACTAACGCAAAGAAATCAGCCCGAGTTGGGAGCCTAGAGATCTCGTCATCCCGGACGGCGAGATCCTGCTCGTGGCGACGAACACGTGCCACGAGTTGCGGAACAGTATCCGCGATAGGCTCTCAAGTGAGGATGGAGTATCCTACCCTAGGGTGGCCGGAGGCACCATCCCTGGTAGAGGACTCACCTGGCTCATACAAGCTAGGCATTCCCTTGTGGGTCCTCCAAGTAGTCAGCTGCCTGGGAATCCAGGCTAAGTAAAGGCAGTCAGATGCACAGTGTTGCTTGGGCACTGGCTCATCTACAGGGCCCTCAGCAGCCCGACACTGGGAGGGGCCATATGACCTCCCGGGGGTGTGAACAGTACGCTCTCTGCGCACAAAGGGGTCCATGGTGCGCGCGGGACCGGCAGCAGTGGCAGCAGTAGCTGTGGCCGCACCGCTAGCAATAGCGGTGGGCGGGGGGTGGTCAGATGAGTCGTCTGAGACCCTAGGTCGAAGGGGTCTCAGGAAGCTCGAGGGTATGGATGATCGTCGGATAGTACCGATGGTAGGTATCTCAGGCTCAGGACTGGAAGGCACATAGTCTTCCGGTGTCGGTGTATAATCGGGCATCACTTGCTCTTCTCCACTGGAATCAGAAATGCAGATAACCTCATCCGAAGAGGAAGTCATCTCTGCGATAATATTCCATCAGAGAACAAAGTTAGTACCATGATAATAGCATTTAAAGCAAAGATATAAATGCATAACATAAATAATAACTCATGTATATATAAAGCATAAGTTAACATAATCAATAAAGTAAGGAAGTGGTCTTGTGTGCAAACGGAAGCTTCGGAGCCGGTCATAGTCCAGGTTAGGTTTTAGTTAAAGTGTTTAACCTGGTTCGCTATAATTACGGCTCTGATACCAATCTACACATATAACATGTTACATGGCAACCATATATGTATCACAATTACTTACAACGTTATAGCGTGTATACGATGTACGATCGACGGAACAATCATACAAAGGCTTGTCATTCCAACCGAGGTGGGAGACTTGGGATGTCACACCCCGGAAAAAGGATTGGGTGTGAGCAAGATGGAATCATAGTCACAGATATACAGAACAACTACTGCTAAATTCAAACGTTAATTAAAACATAATATCATTAATTGTTGCAGCGGAAAGAGTGGTAAACGATATTGTCTTACATTTGAACTTAAAAGTCTTGTTCATTTATTGAAAAACATAAAGTAGTTACTTAAGATAGATAGGGACTAGGACTCCAACGAAGCAGGTCCAAATGTATAGGCGAAGTCCCATTTGCACGGCTTCCATGCTCAGCTTAGTTACCTGAGAAATCGTGAGTTTAAAAGGTCAACATAAAGTTGGTGAGGTTCACAGGTTTAGGACTCGATAGTAAGATTGTAAAACAGTTTTCAGAATACTCAAATGTTACGTTGGCTTACTATTGTATTTGTATGATCTCACCTGAACCTTGATTTCAAATACTAACAGTTTACCCACCCATGGTATCCTCGCCCGAGAGATACCGAACAGAGCAGAAGAAGTGACATTTACCCTAAGACAATTTCCGGAAGTCAGAATTTGAGCTACCAATCAGGGCACGGTTGTCAACCCAAATAGATCTATTCACTAGTTATCGTTTAGAGCAGAACTAATTGAAATCAACTAATGGTGGGATTCAGTTGTACTAACGTTTATAACGATAAGTCAAAACATTTTATCAGTTCATCTCCCCCATAAGTGTAATACAGTTATAAAGAAAAGGGGTCGTGAAACTCACTTGATTCAATGATGATGATGAATTGCCGGGTGGCAACTAGCAAGTAAGGTCCTAATAAAACATAAGACAACATGCATAATGGTCCACATAATCATTTGAGTAACGAACGTTACCCAAATGATACCGGTCAAGTGTTGACGTATAATCCCGTTTGTAGCGTTTTGAAAACCCGTTAGTCAATCAGTTTACAAAATCAGTAAATGAAATCGTTCACGTATAAAGGCATTTAATGTAAATAAATACAAGGAATAAACATGCGATAACGTATTGTGAAGACCAGTTCAATCAAGTATTAACATCGTTTTGAATAATAATATTTATTATTGTTTTTAAGTTCGCTCGATCAATTAAATATTAATTGCGTTGAGTTATAATATATATAACTAGAGTTGATAACTATTATCGAATAATTATTCTAACTTTTCGAAATAATTTTATTAAATTATTACAAGTTAGAGATTAAATGATTTAGCACAAGTAGGTAAATATTAAGGGTTATTTTAATATTTAAACTCATATTGTGAAAATTAGAGTTTTGAGTTAATAAAAATATAATTATTATTAAAATAATTATATTAACAAACCAAAATGATTTTAACTCAAATTAGGGTTTCTAAAATTCATAAGGATATTTATTTGTTGAAATCTAATTATTTACGATTCGTTACGTCGTAAAACGTTTAAAGATTTCGTTTCAATTTCAAACGTTTAAAAATAAACATTTGATCCGGTTAGAACGTGTTGATTATTTTGATTCTTTTAAAATAATTAAAAATGTTTAAAATGTGTTTTTCATAATTTCTATAAGTCTTTTTATTTTATTTTTATAAAATCATTTTTAAATAACCTTATTTATCAAATAAAGCTAGGGTTTTGAATTTTAAGACTTGTTATAGAATTACTCACCAACATAGAATATTTCCATTTTTGTATTAAAAAAAAAGTTTTATACTTTTCATGTCAAATGTTTTTATTATAGTCTTTAACCATTTTTTAATATAAAATATATCTATATATATTTTATCCATTTTATTTTTATAAGTTCTAAACCAGTCTTTTAAATCTTGTATTTTAGAAATTATATTTTTATAAAATGTGATCTTTTTATATAAGTTAAGTTTTATGGTGAATTTTTATGGTTTAAAATCCAAGTAATTTATATATATATAAAATTACTAACTTTGATATTTATCCATACAAAAAATTTAAGGTTATCATTTTATGTCCAAAGTCAAGGTTATTATCTCCTAATGTGCAACTATATTCATAAGTGTATTTAAACACCAAATTAGTTCATGATAATTCATCATTAGCATATATTAACTTATAAATAAGATGATTAACCACTAAAATCACATTTAATAAATCTAGTAGGTTATAACATACTAAGAGCATTCATAGTAGGTTCCTTAAAAAATATGTGAGTGTAAATCTGTGTAATTTAAGGTTTGGTTGTGAGTGGTTGTGAGTAGAGGAGAAAGAAAAACTTTACAAAATCTGTCTATTTGACAAAAAAGTTTGGTGATTTGCTAAAATTTAGGGATTGGAAGAGAGAGAAAATGTAATGATAAAGGTATAAAAAGTATTATTTAATAATGGTTGTGAGTGGAAGAGAGGGAAAAAGTAATAAAAAAAGTATAAATTATAAGGATGGGGATAGAGAACCTGCTGTGAATGCTCTTCACATCTTAATAACAATACTTAAACATTTTATAACATTTTTGCATATGATAATAACTCAAATGAACCATGCAACATGTATTAAACATCATCAAATCATCAAATAATAAAACCAAATCCATTTAACTATACATTTTCATCATTAAACAAAACACTAACATTATTGTGTTAGACAATTATAGGATGATCATAGTTTATTAACTAGTTATATAACTTGATTTTTCATGAATTAAAACACTACATAAACACATGTCCCAACCATGCATCCTTGTGTTTTAAGAAGATCAAATATTTGAACAAAATAAGTTGGTTAGATGATCAAACATTTTAAAGAAAAAGAACATGAGATTATGGTGGTTAGATTGTCAAGACTTTGTGGTTTATTTGGGTGGATTCAAGTGTATAAAACACTAGAAAAATAATAGTTTCAAAGACTCACAATGGAGAGGAAATGAAAACGTGAGAAAAGGAGAAGGTGATGGCTCGTTTGTGGTGGTTCACGGCTGCAACAGCAGCTCCGGCGGCGGCAGTGGGAGGCGTGGTAGCAGCTCAGCGGCAGGAGGAGGAGTATAACAGCAGCAGGTGTCTATGTTCCGTCCAGCAGTAGGTTGCGATGGGAGGTGGTGCGGCTGGGTGGTTGCTGGGCTGCCAAGAGGAAGAAGAGAGGGGCTGAGGTTGTTGGTTACGGTGGTGGATGTGGCAGTAGCTTGGGACGGTGGTGGGGGGTTTGTTGGCTGTCGAGAGATGGAGCAAGGAGGAGGGGAAGGGAGGCTATAGTGGTGTGGCTTGGTTGCTCACCGAGAACAAGAAGAATAGGAATGGGAGTGCTGGTTCATGGTTGTGGCGGCTGTGGTAGATGGTGGTGGTGGCTGGAGTGGTTTTTCACGACAGAAGATGAAGAAAATGAGAGGGATGAGGGGCTGATTACGTGAGGGGTAAGAGGGAGAGAGTGAACTTGAGTGTTTGAGTGTGGATGAGGTTAAGTTGGTGAATGCATGAGAGTGTAGGGTGAGTTGGTGGTGAACACAATGGGCAAATCATCTCCATAGTACAAGAATATTATTTGTGATGATGAAGAAAGATGTGTCTTCATCAAACATCACAATTAGTCTAACAAATATATCTAGTTAAATCTTTTATAAATCTTAGATGGTAGATGATTTGTTTTAATAAAAAGTTTGTCATGTTTTATAAAAGTGTGTTATGTATTGTAAATGTTTATAAAACATAAGGTTATTTGAGGTGAAATAATCCACAAGTTTTATAATTTAGTCCATGTATAGAGATTATACAAGTATATGACAAATTTTATAAAAAAAAAAAAGAATAACTGGTAGAAAGTATTATAAAAAATTATACAAGTTGATGGGCTTAAATTTTAAAAATAAACTCATTGGGCTTTGGACTTTATATTGGGACAATTGTTTAGAGAAAAAAATGTAATTGGGCCCGTTTGTCGGTAATGGGCCATACGGGTCCAAACGGGGCACCGCTTCGAGGCCCGGACCCGTTATGTGTCGGTTTGCTTTTCGGAACGCCACGATCATCTGGGTTATCAAGTTTGAGTGACGGGTCGAAGTTTCGGGTTCGGTTTCATTGTTTTCGGCTTATTGGGCCTAAGGGCCCAAGTTGGGCGCAATCGGTTGATCGGATGGAGTTTGACTTAAATCTTGACAACGATTTCAGTTTGTGATGTTTTTATTTCAAAAAAATAATTATTTAGGTCGGTTATAACAGTTTTTCAAAAATCAGTCATATTTTTCAGTTTTTCGCACGGTTTAGGGTTTACGTTTTTCAGTTTGTCAGTTCGCGATAGTTTTAAGCTCGACCGTTCAGATTGTTTAAAACCGAATAGTTTTAGACAATTGATCGCTTATCAGTTTGCCGTGTCGGTTATATAAACGTTTTATATATTTATAATTGAAGTTCCATGCTTAATACATGAGATCTCTATGCATTTAACGGGTATACGCTTCTAGTACAAACGTAGAATTTGATTTACGTCATCAGTTAATGGTCAGGCACAGTAATTTAACAGTTTAATAGTAATCAGATCAGATAAAGCACAATTAATACTTAATTAATAGTCAAAGTAAAACGGTTTGACCTGAATATTCGGACTAGGTGTCACATTGGACTTGTATACTAGTATAACTCATAACTAACTTGACTAATAACATGCATTCACCTAATCAAATAGTCACATACTCATGTTCATGTATTTCGTAACTTCGACTAGTTATTTATTTTTCCCGAAAATATATATTTACCGCATACAAGCAAATTACCTAGAAATATCACATGGTCTACTCATGTTAGTCCATGTGGATCATCAAACAATATATTCCAAGTCATAACATGAGATCCAAACCACATGCATGTATGTCATTTATATTCCGACGAATAAAAATAAATAATATTTTTACATAATTAATTTCCCTATGTTAAACTGCATGCACTCTATCATTCATAATGCAACTTTATGATGTTAGCTTCGGGCTCGGGATTTGCTCGCGTGATTCTTCTAACTATTCTACCGTCGTTGTCATTTCCACGACTTCCTCTAGCCATTTCCTATATTAAGATGAGTGACATTTTAGGATTTATGTGACGTAGGGTTTCCAAGTTTTGAATACATGATAAACAGATAAGCGCAGACGTCAATACGTTTATTTATATATAATGTCTTCAAAACTTATCTACATCTATTCACATGCATCCTTTGTGTCCACATCCTAACATCAAAATAAAATATCTCGCACTTGGCCATATAATAACCAGTGCTTAGGATATACTTATATAGTTAATACCAAATTGCAGTAGCTAATTGCAATTGGGTATTTTCCATACTCATATATCCTAAGTCCCTGTCCATTATATTCCTAATGCACATTCTACCCATGGGCATAACTATCAATACTGGCATTTGTCTCATCTTACTTGGCTTTCCCAGAGTCCTAGTTTAAGTCTAGACACTGCAATAGTATCTAAATCTCTTAAACCAAGGCTCTGATACCAACTTGTGACGCCCACTCCCAGACTTGGCCCTAGGAGCGGTCACGCATCGGACTTACTCATGAACACAAGGTACAACAGAGATAACTAAAGCAGCGGAAATAAAAACTTTTATTCATATGCCAAGTATTACATAGTAAGAGAGACAAATACAAAAGAGAAATAAACATCTCCACGCCAGTTTTCAGAAATGTCTTCTCTTGATAGCTTGACATTGTCTTGATAGTATATGCCACCTAGTTCCTGCTCACATCTCAGCCTTCCCTTTTCGATCCGAAGGTCCAGCCTCATCTGACATACATAACTTAACAAGTCAGCTTACGCTGGTGAGTTCTACGTTTTGGGAAAACTTTACCTTTCGAAGGCACTTAGGTTTGTCAAACACATTTCTGCAATTAGACAATCAAACACAAAGCATATAGCACATATATTCACATATTCTAACCTTGTGAATAAACTAACCTTCTGTTGCTTTGTCATCCTTGTCTCATATTAAATTTTATCTTAGGGAAATAGTGTTTCTACTTGCTTTACGAACACATCGTGTAGCAATGGTCCCTTTAGTTTTGACACTATATAGCTTTGACGCTATCTGGCTTTGACGCCACTTTAGCTTTGACGCTTTCTGGCTTTGACGCCGCTTGGTTTTGACACCATTGGGACAACACTATTTAACTTCTTGTTTCAGAAGCCCCTTACCCACCAATCTTTTCTCGATTACCATCATTAATCTATTCTACTAGAAACATCGAAATGGCAATTTATCTTCCTCTAATCATCACCATACAATCAATACATATAACATGCAATTATATCAATTGAGAGTATTTTCACAGAACGTTATGTATATCAGCCCAAAATGGTTTAAAACATTTAAACAATTTAAAAGAGGGCTCATAGAACTCACCTTAGCTTTGCAAAGCTATTATTCTTGGGTTAAGTTCTTGTGAATCAGTTTCTTAATGCCTTTAATGTAATGTCCCTATCAAGACATCCTAAATGTTACAAATCACATTTAAGAATTACCTCATTATCCAAAACCCAACTTTTTATTGGTTTAATACCCTTAATAGTCAAAATGACCATTTTGCCCCTTTTACATATTTTGTTATATCTTTATCAATTCTTTGCTCCTTAACGTTTACCGCTCGTGTTTCCTCATGACCGATCATTTGGCGGAATTACTATGAGGAATAGTCACGGGGTTTGGAATTTGGTGACGATCGTTACCGGCCGTGTAGGCGTCATTGACGACCATGAGGCGGAATTACTACAATCGTTGCACCGAGTAATTTAATTATAAATTACCAAAATTTGAACTCATATATACTTAATATATATGTAAACATGTTACCATACCAAATTTCAAGTCCCCATACCTTCCGGATTATTTTATATTAAATATCCATATTCCGAAACCCTAATTACCCATTTTTCTCGTTTCTATAGAAAAACTCATTTTTATACAGAACCATCTTAGAGTATTATCCATTATGACATTTTATAATATCCCTTAAAACGGCAAAGCTTAATTCAAAACCGTTTACTCGATTTGGGCAAAACAATGTCGTGAAAACCCTAATCTTGACCCGTTTCCAAAACTCATACCAAACCTTCACCAATTCTGAAATAAACTTAGGGCTTTCTTAAAACACATCAAATTAGGATTACCTACCAAAATTCAGAGCTTAATTCCCATCCGATCATCCAATTTTACCCAAACAAGCTCAAGAACCCTAATTTGAGCATAGTTTTGAAAGTCATACTTAGAGATTGATTTAGCCAAAACTGAAAGAGATTATTTTAGACCTTACCTAATAATGCTTGACTGCAGAAATTCGGATCTTAACTCTTCACCGTTTGAGAGAATTCGATCGATCAAGGTTCTGCGTTTTCTAGGGTTTTTTAGAGAGTTTTTGGATGAAGAATTCATGAATTGGTGCTCAAATCTGATGAATTCGACCTCTATATATAGCCATGACCTGCGCCTTGATGTCTTAACACGTTCCCTAGTGACTAAGCTCTTGAAAACGACACGTGGATAGCTCTAAAAGTCGAAAACGTGGCTCAAATCACGACCAAACACGTTTTCTGCACTGTTAGGTGGCCCGCGTATCGCGCCAACTGGCTCTGGGTTCTTCGCGATACGCCTGGCAACTTTGGCTGAATGACAGTTTTGGTCCCTGTACTTTTTATTTGCATTTCAGCCCCCTAACTTCTACCAAACTGTTATTTTATGTACCGAACTATTATAAAACATGTTTAATAAAGTTTCTAAGTCTCGGGACACCCTCGATGATATACGTATATATACGTAT
>JBCNJP010000010.1:37534969-37620873 GCA_039602395.1 Deinandra increscens subsp. villosa
TCCTGAAGCTAATCAAGAAGGTTTGAATATCATACAATTAAATGTTACAGCAACATAATAGTTATTTACATCACGATAAAATATATAAGTATTTTTTTCAATCAGGTGGTTTTATAATACTAGTGAAACTCATTCTTACATTACTGTAGCCGTGTATATATTACAATGCGTAATATACTATCCGATTAGACGTTTAATTTATTAATATAATTTAAGATCATAGTTACACCAGTGTAACCGTGCCATATTTACCCTGATGTAACAGATTTTACTGTATTAACAAATTAATACTGTTTTAATTTTTTCCTACACACATTTCATATTGTCTAACGTTTATTTTTTCTTATATTTAGAATCTATTGGATGTACTTTCTATGATTCACCGAATGGGACTCGGTACTGGATCCCTAGTGTGCCATCTGAATCTAAACCTAAGCAGCATAGCAAATTTGATTCTTGGGAGAATGCATATGCTTTTTACGAAGCCTATGCAGAGCAAGCTGGTTTTTCAACAAAACTGGCTCAGAGTAAGAAACAAAAGAAAACGGGAAAAGTAACAATGAGATACCTTTCCTGTTCAAGAGGGGCTAAACCCACTTCAAAAGAGAAAGATGAAGTTGATTCGACAGAGATATCTCCAACTCGCCTTACTATCTTTAAAAGGACTGATTGCAAAGCAATCATGAAAATAAGAGTTGTAAAGAATACAACTCAGTGGGAGGTATTTAGGTTTAATGAGGCACATAATCACGGTCTGCTTACTCAAGACAACTTGGATTTCTTGAGGAAACGTCGAAAGCTCACCTTTTGTGAACAAGAGTTTATTAATAAATGTCGTTTGGCAAGAATTGGTCCAACAAAAGCTCATACTCTTCAAGTTGCATTGAAAGGGGGCCACCACAATGTACGCGGTACCAAAAATGATTTCAAAAATTGGTCAAGAGATAATAATGGTTATATTGGGAAAAGGGATGCTCAAATGTTTGTCGACAAAATGTTAGAGCGGTCTAAGAACCTTGAGAACTTTTCTTTTAATTACTTGGCTCATGACAAGAAGATTAGATGCCTTTTTTGGGCCGATGATGTCTCAAAGCGTAATTATAAGGTTTTTGGTGATGTATTCGCATTTGATGCAACATATGATACAAATCTGTAAGTTTTTTTGTCCAAATTTTTATTTAAAGAATATATTTTTTTTTGTATTCATGTTTTCCTTAACCACACAACCATTTTTTTAACGTACAAAATGGTTTTTGTTCCTTTACCCGGTGTAGACCATCACAAAAAATGTGTTACATTCGGTGCTGGATTGTTGTCAGCTGAAACCACTAAGTGCTACTCATGGTTACTTGAAAAGTTTTTGGAGGCTCATCATCGTAAGCAACCAACAATTATATTAACCAATCAAGATCCCGCTATGAAAGCCGTAGTTAAAGCTGTGTTCGATGATACTGTTCATCGTCTATGTACATGGCACATCACTCAAAAACTTCCATTGAAGGTCGGTCATTTAAACTATATGAACAGTTCTTTATTTTCAAATGTTTTCATTATTTATTCCTGTCTTACATGCATGTAACAATCATGCTTTTTATCTTTTTTTTTTGTTAGTTAACCCACATATGTATAAATATATTACAACAATGTAATTTAGTACAGCAACGTATATTTGCATTTGTTTAAAAAAATTACATCTAATCTGAGTATCTATTTCAGGTTTGTGGAGATGTATTAAAGAATACAAAACTTCGCGCAGAGTTCCACAAACTAGTTTGGAACGTGTATAGCAAACCTGAAACGTTTGAAGAAAGATAGAAGTCGCTACTGGAGAGGTACAATTTACAGGATCACGAGTGGCTTGGTAAAATGTATCACAAACGACGGAAATGGGTCCCGGGATATTTTCGCCATTTACCCATGTGTTGCCTAATGAAGACAACTTCAGTATGCGAGAGTTCAAATCATCTTTTTAAGGTGAATTCATCTCCAACAAACAATCTTGTTCAATTCCTCCTTTGCTTTGATTTGATTTTAGACGGTCAAAGATATCAACAAAGGTCACTTGAAGTTCGTACCGAAGCAACTGTTCCTAAATTCAAATGTGAGTCCCTGATTGAACGTCATGCTGCTAGGATATACACAAGAGACGTTTTTAAGGACGTCCAAAATGAGATCAAGAGGTCAGAGAAAACTTGCTACATAGCAGAGTGTAACACCGTTGATGGTATTCACAGCTTTCAAGTTTGTCATCAGGATGTTAGATTGGATATCCTCAACGAATTCACTGTACGTTTAATTAATTATTAAGCTTTTTTTATAAATATTTTGTTCGTACATGTTACATTAATGTAACTTTTTTCCCAGGTTTCTTTTGACAAGTCTGATAGAACTATTACATGCTCATGCATGGGGTTCAAACGTATCGGTTACCTTTGTCGGCATGCTTTCTGTGTTTTCAGACACCATAAAGTTTATGAGATTCTTGATCAGTACATCACCCCTCGTTGGACAAGAAACGTGTTACCAAGTTCCGTGTTCAGCATTACAAATCGTTATGGGATCGACCAATCTAAAAATGGTATACTCAGACATCGTGTGCTCGATAACATTCAACAATGCATTGATCGTTTGCGGTCTGATGAAGGAAGGCTACTATTACTTGATAAGGAGGTTCAAATGATCAAAGATAAAATATTCAATGAATTACCTATTGATGCATCCAGCAACAGTAAACAGACTGTAATACAAGAGCTGAACTCGATCAACGACCCACAAGAAGTTAATCTTGAACCACCCCCAGGAATAAGGAACAAAGGATCTGGTACAGCAAAGCGGCTAAGGGGACCCGGTGAGAAAGCAATTGAGATAATTGACAAGCCGTTAAAGAATTGTAATTACTGTAAACAAAAGGTCAAAAATCATGACTCTCGTAATTGCCCAAAGAGAAAGGCTGACCTAGAGGAATTGAAAAAGCTTAAGGAATGTCAACTTAAGAAAAAGGCAAAGACAAACGATGAGGTTTCTGAAGAGACTCCCGGAGATTCAACAGAAGATACTTCCGATGAAGATTTTCGTGGTTGATTTGATCAAGTATGATTTGCAACAAATTTTTTTTTCCTTTCGAGCTACTTAATGTTAACTCAATTCCCATTGATGACATTCTTCTTGTTAACATTTTTAATATGGCTATAGAAATTGCTCTATGTTTATTTTTTAAGTACCTAAATATATTGTATTCAAATTCATCTACATAAAATGAAAACAACATTGTAACATCACTTCGTATTTGTGAGTCTAACCATTATAAATTTTATATTTACATTACGATTTCCCATTATCACTCTTGAATTTTCTTCACATGAACACCATATAACACATTTATTACTCACAATTTCATAGATACATAAAATTATATACTTGTAACATACGCTTACTTACAGCATATTTGTATGATTTTTATTACAACGATGAAACAATTACTATACATTTACTTCATTACAGTTAAATACCCCACATGCATTTACTTGGACTTACTTATAGCATATTTAAAAGATTTCTTGCTTACAGCGGTGTAACAGTTTCTACAACTGTAGATTGCTTTTAATTTACTCCAGTTAAATACCACAATTTATTGTTACTACGTTGAAACAGTTTCTATAACTGGACTACCTTTAATTTAATACCGTTAAATTAAACACATGCATGGGCATTCTTTTTTTCCATTAATCTATTAGCATATTTAAAAAAAAATTTGGTTACTGCGGTGTAACAGTCTATACTACTGTGGATTGCTTTTAACTTACTGCAGTTAAATACCACAATTTTTTGTTACAATCTTGAAACAGTTTCTATGGAAAATAACCTGTTGTAACAAAAACTAACAGTACTTGCATTACTTCTGTCAATGCACATAGGGAAATTAAAATATGTCATTCACATGTTCACTGCAGACACGTCACGATAAGTTGATAAAAACAAATAAAAAACATCTTGTTGATGTTACCAAGTTTAATTCACATGTTCAAAAGACAACAAAACAAAACAAAACCAAAACATAATTTATCAAAGCAAAAAGTTTTGTTGCATAACATCAACATCAGTAAACCAACTTTTTTGATGTTCATATGTTATTCATCTTGTAAAAGTCTTCTGCCTCCCATTCAACTCTACCTTTGTGGCTATTCGCATCACTTGTTAAAATCTTGCAAACGTATTTCCTTCTCAATGAATTGATCATCCGTTGTTTAGCTTGTTTTCCTTTTGGAAACCCACAATTAAACTCCTTTCCCTTACTCCCATTGAACATCTCCATATGCCTCATCATGAAAACACCACAATCATTGTAGTTGTTACTTGTGCTCCACCCAATAGTAAGCTTCTCCGGCAAAACCTTTTCAATCTCCTTCAATTTGGGATGTTGCACCTTCTTAAGGTAGTTCAAAAATACATATTTCTGGGTAAATAATTAAGCAAAGTGAGTCAAAGAAGTATAATACGTAGCCAATTTTAAAAAATACAAAAAAAAACTTACCAATTTACAAACTGTACTTTTTTCAGCATACACACCATCTTCTTTCATACTGACGTTGCTACTATCCCAGTTATCAATTATAACTATCCTCGGAATCTTTAACTCAAAACATACCAGATAGTAATGAGCAGCTTCCAGTACCGGGAACATTGCTATATCCACATCAAATAGGTTTTGCAAACCTTTGTTCCCATGACAAGCTTTTTCCAGATGTTCAAAAAAAGGTCTATTCATCTGATCCTTGTCCTCATTTGTACTCTCAACAATCAAATCAGTCTAATTAAAAAAAACAAGTTAGTCATATACAATTAACCAAGTTGAACTAGTTACAATAGTGTAATTTATTATGTATGTTACATTACAGTCCTAACTTCAGTACTTATATATCATATAGACGTGTTACAATATTTGTAACATATATGCTACATTATAGTACTAAGTTCAGTACTGTAAGATCATACCATTGAGAAATACTAACAATAATGTAACTTATATGTATGATACATTTCACTGCTAAGTTCAGTACTAATATATCACATTGGCAATTAACAACAATGTAACTTATATGTATGTTACATTACAGAACTATGTTCAGTACTCCTATATCATTTACACAAGTTACAATAATGTAACATATTTGAATGTTACATTACAGTACTAAGTTCAGCACTAATAAATCATATAAGTATGTTACGGTAATACAGCAATAGTCAAAATTAATAAATTCTATCAGAATATAACTGTAATGAAAATTTGCACTACTCACTGTACTTTAGGTAGATTTTCAAATTTTGGACTTACAAACAGAGTGCCGAATATAAGCCTTATCAGTGAGGTATGATCCCTTTTTTTCTCCTCAAAATTCAATACGGATGCCCAAGCATCGATAACTTCATTCATTACCCATGAATTAGTCTTCATCGTACAGAAGCATGACACCTTTACGCCACCAAGGTAATCATTCCCAAATATGTAGTCACTAAAAAACAAACATTTTTATAGGTTTAATGTTACTACAGTATACACAAAATAGAAACTGTTTTCCTTTCCAAATTCATATCATCGAAGGAAAACCTCACTTGAAAATGTTCGAGGAGGACAATGATCTTCAATTTTATAAGTGGGATCAGCATCAGCCAACCTCTTCTGCTCGCTGTATGTAACAGTTAAACAAAGAATTTATCAGCAATGCTACCAATACATACATGCATTTATATCATAAAAAATTGTCTACTAAATAATTATGTAACTTACACAGTGTCGATTGACCCTGCAAATATGTAATCCCAAACCTTCTTTTCTGCTTTCGTTACAGTTTTGCCTATATCGACTTTCCTCTGATTATATGGAGAGCATAAGCTGCTTGAAGCTTTCTTTGTCCTCTGAGGCTTCTTGCCGATTGTCTTTATTCTACCTTTGTGCCCGCTGTTTTCTTTCTCCTTTGTTGCATCCAATATTTGGGACATCCCGAGACTGTAATTTGGTCCTTCCATCGACTTTAATTTAGACTCCAACTGGAACTTACTAATTTTCGACCACGCCTCATCATAAACAATGCTTTTAACTGATGCAAAATTCTGTTCTATTTCATCAGTCATTATTATTGTTGTTTGTGTAAACGCACCAGGAACACCTCCAGGAACCACTGATATAGTAGGTGTAACCATAGATGGTACACTATCATTACCATTCTGTAATTAATTACAGCAAGGTAATAGTTACAACCAAATTTGAATTACATTCACGTATTCATTCAGGTAATAACAACATGTAATTACAGTATTAAACTTCCTATAATTGTTTAAGTTTCGGTTTCAAAAGCATTGTATTGTTACATTATAAATTTAAAATTACCAACGTCTCATATATTACATGATTGTAATACGTGTACTGAACTTTTAATCATGTAACAGATTACATAACCTTAAGTATTTTTTACATTGTTTTATGTAACACATAACATTTTTAGAAAGGTCAACGAATAAACATACCGCTTGATCGTTTCCACTCCCACCTGGTGTCTTTGTTACATCTTCATTGGTGGAATCATCATTAAAAATTGACACCTAGTAATTAACACGTACAACAAAAAAAACAAAAAAAAATAGTTAGTTAATTACAGTGATTGCTGTGTAAATGCTACAAATACTAGCAATCCAATTTTCTTACCACAGCCTCTTTAACCATTTTCGGTATATCTCTCACAACAAAACCTGCATCAACATTTTTTTCTATACCCTTTGTCTTATATTCAATTACCGGTATCAACTCCTTTACTATTTTGTCCACAACATCACAATCTAAATCATTATCTTTTCTTACAGTTGTGCCACCATCTTCATCACCAACTACCTGTTCCGCACTTTCATGATTCCCACGATCATTACAGCCATCTTGTACTCCTGCATCTTCACCACGATCAGCTTCTAAGTCTCGAACATTTGCACCATCATCGTCTTCATCATCACCATTGTCATCATCGGATCCACTGCCATCCACACAAGTTGCATCGTCATCAACGTCATGTTCTGAAACAGTATCTTCCTCGTCATCGTCATCAAGCCCATCGTCATCCTCATGTGCCAAACAACCTTCTTCTTCCGAACCATCCTCCACTTCCGGACCATCTTCTTCTTCATCTTCATCCGACTCATCATCACCAACCTCCAAATCCACACAATTTATAAATGTTTTTTATACTCAGTCACAAATAATTGCACTTTCTTTTGGTTGGGAAACTGGGCAATCGCTCTCCTTAAAGCTCTTTCAAGATACTCTTTATCTTCCTTTATAAACCCTATCACACTTTCAAGCAAGCAAAGCTGTCCCTGTTTGTGTATCATCTGTTAGTTTTACTGTTTTTCATACTTTAAATCTAAATAAACCAAGAACATAACGATGGTTTTACTTACTTTCAAATTACTATGGTCAAAGTAGTCAAACAAATCTGCATCAATCTTTGCTTGTTTCTCTTTCACTATCTTGACCTCATGGCGGTCGTCCTCATAGTTAGTCAGATCAATAACCATCTGTTTAATATCCCCCTGACCAAACCCTCCGTTACGAAGCTCCATTTCTTCCCTCTCCTTCAATTTGCTTGTCGTCCAAAATTCTAACGCATTCTATTTTCTCTCATAGTTAAACCCATTATAGTCAGTTGAGTCCACATATATCAGCTGTTAACAAAAAAAACAAAAATACTAAGTAACAAAAAAAAACAGCTACATAATAACTGTGTTACATCTGTGTAACTAGTGATGTAACACAAATTTAAATATTAACACGCTGTACAACTGTGTTACATATACTAAATATATACTGTGAAATTTATAAAACTAAGCAGATTGTGCCAGCGATTTATGAAATTCAATAGAATTAACTCAGTGTAAGTATTACACTGCTGTAGTAAAACTGTAAGAATAGTGAATAAGTTTTACAACAATTCTACACCACAAGTATTACAATTGTAACCATTCTAAATTAACCAACATGTGCAAACATAACAATTAAAACAATTAAAAAGAATACATACCGTAAGAATAGTGAGCGGTCCAATAAATGGGCAGTCTTTATCATCCCTAATCCATTCTTTTTTACAAACTTTAATCCTGTTCAAAATATACCCACACCAGTCATACTCCTTAACATCCCGTTCATCATCCAAACATGATAGTAGTGACATCTTGCAACTGCCATTTTTCCATGCCTCGATCATCGTCGTTACAAACAACAATAGAAAGTCGAGTACAAAAAACATCCAGTTTTCATAATTGTCCTCTTCAATCCAAGACACGACCGTTGAGGGAGGGAATGTTGTTGTCGAATATCTGTTCTTCCACTCCTTAAACATTTCTGATTGTTTCTTAGGCTTTGGTAGAGAAGAAATGTCTATTCCGCCTTCTGGAAGATCTAACAAAAAACTCACACTATCTCTATCTATCTTGATATCACCCTTCTCAGTTACAATTACCATTCTTTTTGTGTCTAGTTTGTCGACGACAAAATGACCTAATTTGATCGGGATACTATCCAAGTTAAGCGTAAGTAGTTTCCCAAAACCCATCTTCCTTACACTGCCCTCATCTTGTTTGTTAGCTTAGAAATCCCATTATATAATTGTTTAGGCGACATTCGACTATATATCCCTAGCCATATTTTCTCGCCCTGCACCGTCTTTACTGTCTCCTCTTCATCCTTCTTTTCAACCTTTCGTTTTCCTCCTTTAGTCACTTTAACTACATTGGATGTACACTATTCAATATTCATGAAATACATATATCACGTTTAACACAATAATGCATACACAATATATATTACAGTAATGTTATTATGATATAACTATTTCATGTGTACCTTATTAATGTTATGTAATAATGTTGGTTCTTTACGAACCTTAATAGAACCATATCCACTTATTGATGTATTTTAGGTAATATTGCATACATAAACAGAATGTAATTATAATAATTATAATCACATGCAAATATTTTTTAAAATTACCTTTCCTTGTTGATTTTCTTCTAGTAGAATTTTCATTTCATATTTCCTTCTTTTCTTGCTGATTGTTTCAACATCTTCAATTACAACTTCCTCATCAACATCTACAATATTTACACATTAACAAATTCCAAAATACGGACAACAATAGTAGATAATTATCTTCATTAATAAACTCCATATTATTATTAGTCCGAAACAATGATTACCATTAGCCTTATCTTCCTCTCTTGTTCGGGATAATGGTCTTTTCCTTAAAGATTTCCGTACACTTTCCCCGATTTTGGCATCTATTTTTCAATACAATAACATTATGTTACAAATTCATTAAATTTCCCCATTAAATTATTACATTACATCAAACCTTTTTTCTCCCAACTCTAGCTCTCTTCTTCTTCACTTTCTGAAGGTCATTCAAACCATCCGCGCCTATCCCACTATCAACTTTTCCTTCTCCTGTTTTTAACATAACACACATTTTCATAATATTATTTGATGAATATTACATCTACGTTATAGTTTATTATATACCTTCCGATGAAATCTTTCGTATTTTTGAGAGCAGACCTTGAATGTTACCCATAATCTTTTTCCTTGCTGCATCCCGTTTAGCGACTGTTTTCATAATGTACAACATTAATAATAACACATACTAATTTCAAAAACATTGTTGATATATAACTTCACAAAATTAACTTACTAAATTCAGCGGTCTCCCCAATTAATACATTATCATTAGATCCCTTTTCGGTACTCGGAAGCTTAAGCTTTGAATTTTTACCTACAACATTTGCCAACATCATAAAAAAACTCGTCACACTTAATCGTGCCATTAAAACAACAACAATACAAAAAACACAATAAAAAAACAATGGTTACCTTCTCCTTTGTTACCCATTTCTTTGATTTCAATACTAACTGATTATTACCAGCCAATATCAATGAAACTACAAAATGAAGAACTAACAATATCAATGAAACAGAAATATGAATACATAGTTCTTTAATTTTGTGATTTGTATCATATAACAACAATGTATTGCTTGTTTACTAAGAGTACTGTAATAAGTATATTAAAACACAACTGCAATGCAAATCATCCATATTCATGTCAAATTTATGAACTACACCATTCAGACAAAGATTATAACAAAATTACACATAAAATAGCCATTCTTATACAATAATAACAATACTGTAACATTTAAAATCAAGAAAATTCTTTAATAACAGTACTGTAATAAGTATATTTAAAACAAAACTGTAATGATTTCAAAATAAGAACATTAACTGTAACACCAATAAAAAAACTATCATCGATTCAGAATATATATCATACATAAAGCTTACATTTATATAACATTACTCACACATTCTACAGACTAAAACAACAAATCATACATATTCATGTCAAATTTATGAACCAAACCATTCAGACAAAGATTAAAACAGAATTACACATAAAATAGCCATTCTTATACAATAATAACAATACTGTAACATTTAAAATCAAGAAAATTCTTTATTAACAGTACTGTAATAAGTATATTTAAAAAAAACTGTAATGATTTCAAAATAATAACATCAACTGTAACACCAATAAGAAAAGTATCATCGATTCAGAATTATGTATCATACATAAAGCTTACAGTTATATAACATTACTCACACAGTCTACAGACTAAAACAACAAATCATACATATTCATGTCAAATTTATGAACTACACCATTCAGACAAAGATTAAAACAGAATTACAAATCAAATAACCATGCTTATACAATAATAACAATACTGCAACATTTAAAATCAAGAAAAACAACGGGCATACATATTGTAGTAGTTCCAACATTGTAATGTTGTCAACAAACAACAATGTTCTACTTACATGAATGTAATCCTTGAACAACAATATAAATATGTTAGCTACACATGCAAACTCGAGCAATGTAATACCAACACTATATTATTAAAGATCTGTCTATTAAGATTTTCATCATGAATATAGCTACCAGCAGTGTGAAATCAAGAATACATAAATTGTTATCGTTCAAGCATACAAATTCTTACAATTTCATTCTAACAATAATAGTTACATTACTATAACTATCACATAACACAAACATTGTACTCAAATATTACACTGTTAACACAAATCTTATATTAGCATTCAATTAGAAAATTACATTAATGTACCAGAGACTATTTACAACCATTCTTTGCTGAACGGAACGGAACGTGAAAGTGGAGGATCGCATCCAAAAAACTAGGTTTTCTTAAATTAATCACAGCTTAAATTCAATGAAAAAGACAACTGCAATTTTAGGGCTAAAGCATACAGATTCGCAATCAACGTACCAGTGTTCTTGAAGTCACTGTAACTTTCCAGCCCTAGTTTCTAGTATCCTTGGAATTACCGTCGAGAAAATCGCCGTAGCCTCCGTTCCGAATTAACTTTTTCTCTTATACTTGGCCGATCGGAAAAACCCTAGGTTTAGAACTCGCCGATCGCCTCTTTAATAGCATATATCTGCTCCGTTTTTTTTTATTGAAAGATTTTGAAAAATCTTGAATACATTTTAGAATAGATAGAGAAACTGTGTCCCGTATTATTAGGCACCTAGTTTTTGGCGGTTGGAATTTTAGCTAAACAAATGACCGTATTGCCCATTATCAAAAGAAAAATACTTATGAAATTTACAATCCAGCCCCTATTTAATCATGACCATTGATTTAAAATCAATGGTTAAGAAAGGGTTTTCCAGGTTTTCCAGAGAAAATTGGTTTTCTACGGATCCTCACCCTATATATATACATATATATATATATGAGAGAGAATAAATAGGGTCGTATATGTAAGTATAATATCACAACATCACTACCAAACAACCATAGCATGATCATAGGCGTTACCATCAGCATTACATCATTTATATCTAATATAAGTAGTGTTCTGGGTGCTCTGAACCGTCAAAATATACATATCCGAATTGTTTCCAAAAATGTCAAAATTTGTGGACGTACGTCCACAGTGATGTAATACCTAAAAAGGTCCTGTTGGGGGTTGTGGTGGTGCTAGAAGTGCTAGGGTCTAGAAGATGGTGAAGCGGTAGGCATGGTTGGCGGCGATGTAGTTCTCCAAAGAGAAGACTCGATGCTACAGATTGTTGTTTAGGATGAAGGTGTCGGCGTCTAAACTACCAACTATAGTCACTTGAGCCATTATCGTGTCTATTTCGGCAATAGCAGAGGCTAGGACCTCTTTTACTAAGATCACTCGCATCTCAGTCTCCATCAGATCCACAGAAATCGATGCCTCGGCGATGTCGATCTCCATTGTATCTAGCCTATCCTCATGGCGGCGGATGCGGACTACGAGGAGCGGGACTGTCTCGCTGACAGGCTCCCTGGTCAGAGCGGGACTGTCTCGCTGCGAGGCGTTTCTCAAGGAGTCCCATGGTTTTCCGTGGAGTGTAACCCCGTATACTGTCGTCAGGGATACGACGATAGACCCTGTGTGCCCAGGTACGGCCAGGTGAGATATCCGGGTCCTCATGCACGTGAGGAACCTCGATGGAGGAAATAAGTGCAATGGCGGCTGCTATAACGACGTCGGCCTCGGGTATGGCGATAGCATTGGCAGAGAGAGGTGCGAAGATGGCTCCAGAGGCTACCTCGGTAGGCTCCTCGGCGGTGTCGTCTAATGTCCGGTGGTGAATCGCGTCGGTAATGGACTTGGCGGGTATGGCGTCTGTGGTAGAAGGTGGAATGTCGTGCAGTGAAGAGGTGTGTGGTCTGATGTAGATGCACTATGCTTTGTCCAGGGAGGTATGCAAGCGACTTGCTCTGAAGCCATCTCTGCGACATTGTTCCAAGACAGCATAATGTCAGTAACAGTCATATACATATAAGCAAAGTAGTAAATATACACATAAGTATAGTAAGACTACACATAGGTTTATGACACGCATTTTGAATATGCGTACCGCATGATGTTGGTAGCGAGTCTCGTATGCAAATGGCAGTCTCATAGAGGAGGCTATAGTCTAGGTTTCCTTGTTTTTGTTTCCTAGTTCGCTATAACCACGGCTCTGATACCAATCTTTCACACCCCAATGTTCCCGATTACGTGGCGTGTGACGTCATGGGGTCATAGTCGTGGGTACAAATAACGACCTCTAACAATTCCGTCTACGTATGAAAACCAAGTATGTTATCAAAGTTATAGTGGATTATATAAAATATAACATTGTCTTACATACTGAAACGAAAATGTTACGATAAGAAATATGATTGTTCATGATTTATTTAGATAATAGAAGGTGACCATGACTCCATTCCTAATGCAGGCCCTTTTTTTTATAGACTTCCCATTTCCACACCGAGAGCGAACTTAGTTACTTGAGAATACATAAGTTTGAAAGGGTCAACGTAATGTTGGTGAGTTCACAGGTTTAGGACTCTACAAAAATGTATTTGTAAATAGTTTTGATAGCATAGAAAATATTATATATGTGGTTACTCTGGTTGCATTGATCTTCAAACACCTTCATTTCGAAGACTAACTGATTTACCCACCTTATGGTAACTTCCCCCAAGGAATACCATTGGCATAGAATAACTGACATGTACCCCGAGACTTATATACGCGGAGTCAGAACTGGAGCGACTAGTTAGGACAGGGGCGTCAACAAAAATAGATCTATTCACTAGATATCGTTCCGTATAGAACTAATCGAAATCAATTAATAGTGGGATTTGTAGCAATATGTTTATAACAAAATTACCCTGGAGGGATACCGATCGAAGAGATAATCAAGCATGGCATGACAATAGTACCATAATATCAAGTAAAAATATTTGTTTGATCATGATTTCTCCCCCATAGTGTTTAAAACAGTCTAAAAGAAAGGGGCCGTGAAAGTCACCTGTGGAAGGTGAATGATCATGTCTGCTGATACAAGTAACAAGTAACCGATGTCCTAGTATTGATAATAATGGTAGACATTATTTGGTTACTTGGTTCAGTTTGAATAACATTCCGTTACCCAATGATCCTGGTCGAGTCTTGACAACTTATTCCCAGTTGTATGTTTAGAAAACTCATTTGTAACATTTATTAGTTGTATAAACATTTAGGCTCTGTTACAATATATATGGACATATGTATTCATTTTAGTTATCAAACCATATGGTAAATAATATATATTATTTACTCTGTCATTTGATCTCTATTTGGTTCTACGCTCGTAGTTTATCGATAAATAACTACGCGTATAAGTTACAAATTATTATTCGAATAATTTTTATAACTTGGGTAAGAAAATTCGTTCGTTTAAGCTTATTATTGACATTAATAACTTTACGTTGGAATTTTGATGAAAATAATGTTAGTTTATTATTTTCGGGCTTAGAAGTATAAATATACTTTGGTGAAAATAATGTTTTATTTTTAATATATTTGTGTCGTTGATTTGAAGCGTTATAATAACAGTGGGTATTATTATTAGCGTGTTTTTGAGAACTTGTGTGATAAGATTTTCAATAGTTTGATTTAATTAATTTTCTTTGAAATCAAATGACAAATCCAAAACTTTCGATGTTTAATCAAAACTTATATGTTTTCAAGGTTTTTAGAAAATATAACCATGACACAAGAGTTAGTTAAATCTTAACGACGAGATAAGATCGAAAGAGTTTCGGTCCGTTGTGTTTGTTTAGTTATCTTCTTCAGATCTTTACAAATCAATATTTGTTATATTTTTAAACAAAAATATTGTACATAATAGGTTCGCTATGTGAAGTATCTGGCCAAGACGGTGTGAAGATCTGAACAAGACGAAGTTACAAGGATGTTGCTACACGAACTGAGTCCGAACTGACACGAACTAGTGTCATCTGAACTGAGAGTTCGAATGGGTTCGGATCAGAAGAACTGATCATTCGCCTGAGTTCGTACAGCTGGGTATAAATAGATATTTCACATTGTATTTCAGTAACGAGTTGAGAGAGAGTATGTGCTAAGTGTTTGTTTCCAAGTTGTTTTCTCTGTGAATGTTCTGAGTGATTTTCTGATTGTAGTTGTTCAAGTTTGATCAATAAAACAATCTTTAATTACTCGTTTGTATCCGAAGTAGCTAGATCGAGTAGACGATCCGACGCTCATGCATTTATAAGTGGTATTATAGCTTTCTGGTTTACTCTACTGATCTGTGGTTGCTATTTTCGGACTTTGTGAAACAAAAAGTGTCATTTTTTTCAAAATTTTGGAGTGTTTTTGCGAGTTTTTGACCGTTTCAGTCGAGATTTTTGTTAAAATTTCACTCATATATCATTTCTCATAATTTTGTGATCTACTGCTGAATATCTCATTCAAATCTGTCTAGAATCACGAAATTTTTTACCGAAACATGTCCAGTTCGTCTTTGTTCGTGTGAGGAGCCCAGATTTGAAAAATAAATGTCATTTGAACTTGCAGTTCGTTTAGGTTTATTTCAGTTCATTTGTGTTTGGCTAAGTTCGGATACCCGAAGTCCAGGTTTGGACACATTCGTTCGTTTTTAGTTTGGTTGTTTTCGGTTTGGCTCAGTTAGGGTTACTCGAAGTCTCGGTTCAGTTAAGTTCGGGTTCCGGTTCGTCTCAGTTTGGATATCCTTCAGTTCAGATAAATTCGGATAGTTTCAGTTCAATCAGTTTTTTAGTTCTCAGTTCGGATAAACTTGAGTTTGTATTTGTTCGTCTGAGTTCGGTTCATTATGTTTGGATTCGTTTCAGTTTGGTTGCCAGACTTTGAAAGTATCCAAAATTTGCCGTCATGCAAAACGTGATGCAAACCCTGATTAACTTTGATAACGAAATTGGAACAAGTCAGAAAGTACCAAAGTTGTTAAAGTTGGAAGATAATCAAAATTGGAAGCAACAGTTTTCTGCATATATTAGCACGATTGATATTGATTTATGGATTCCAATTCAAAAACTTTATGTGCATCCAACTGATCAAGGGGATTATAAGGAAATCAAAGATTTTGATTATCTTACCATGGATTTACCAACCGAATTGCTACATCAATTCAGCAGTTATAAGAAAAGTAAACAATTGTGGGATGCTTTATTGGCAATATGTGAAGGTAATGATCAATACAAGAAGCGTCTACGAAAGGTGTTGAACAAAGAGTTTGATAACTTTCAGCATTATGGAAATGAAAACATCACGGCTCTTGTATCAAGATTTTCACATCTTATCAGTGAATTGAAAATTGTTGGAATTGAGAAAACTGATGAAGAATTGAAAGAAAAAATATTATAAGGTTTGCCGAAAAAATGGGAAAATTATGTTTTGTTGATCACTCATGATAAAAAATTCTCTGAATTATCATTTCATGCATTAATTGGTAAACTTCATGCTCGAGAAATGGAGATGCTGAATTCAAACAAGTCCACTACTAAATTGCAAAACCCAGAGTTGTATCATGGTCAGAATGTTGCAAGCATAAATGCTAAAGCTAAACCAATTGGTATTAGCTCAGCACCAACTACTGCTTTTATTGGAAATGTATCTGGAGTTTCTGACAATACTACTTCTTCAAGGGTTGCAGTTTTACAATTCCAGGATCATCAAATCAAAATGCAATTTTTGTCAAGTCAATTGATGATTGTACTACTTTGTTCTCCGCTCTAATTTCAACTTCTTTTGGAATGATTATCAAAGATGTTGGTAATGATTATCTGACTAAAGAAGATCTTAATGAAATTGATGATGAATAGTTAAATGAATATGGATATGGCATGGCAATTTGCTATGTTGACTCAGAGGTCCCAACGGTTTTACAAGAAAACTAGAAGACATGCTTTTGATGCAGATGGAAACTTGGGTTTTAAAAATTGGTAAAGGAAGAATTGGGGATTTCTAAACAGAATGAAAAGGATTGTGACATAAATATTGCAAAGTTAATTGAAAAAAAGGTTGAGTTAGTTTAAGAAAGTTCAGAAATAGAAGGATGAAGCAAAAGATGTTGAAACTGATTTGAATGATCTTTTTGAGAAATCTAAGATTAAGCTTGATGTGCTCAATAAGACTTCTGATGAACTGGCTGTTAAAGCAAAAAGTTATTCTAGTGAGAATGTGACATTATTGGAAGAAAAGAAGGAATTAACAAGGGTTAACAAGTTATTGAACGCAAATCTTGATATTCAGAAACGGAATGGAGAAAAATGGAAAAAGGAATTGTTTGGTGAATTAGACAATCTTAGGTTGCAAAAATTGGAAACAAATAGACTTGTTGAAAGATTGATTGCAACAGAAAGAGAATTGGCCGAAGCACAACAGAAGATATCTGATTTGAAGATTCAAGTGATTGACACCAATCGTCTTCTGAACAATGTCACAAATTCGCAATCATTCACCAGTTTTTTGGCCAAAGATGAGAATTTTGAGAAGGTATTTGATAGAACAATTACTCCCCCGACTAGTATTAAAGAAGCTGTCAATGTGGTCAAAGATAAAGTTGAAGATTATGATTATTCAAAGTTTTCATTCTTAACTACTGAAGAAGAGAATGTTGTAAAGAAGAAAAAAAATAAGAAGACTGGTAAAAAGAATGAAAAGAAATCTGAGGTTCCGAAGTTCTCACACTTTATGTTTGGTTCGTTATCAACAGAGAATGAGCAATCAGCTACTTCTACCGAGAAGATTCGTACTCATACTGATATTGATGAGACGATTTTCTACACAAAGAAGAATGTCAATAAAGTCAAAGCTGAGTTTTCTCGTGTGGCAAAGATTGGGCATAGATCATCTACTTCTGAGGAGAAAGTTTCTTCTAAAAGTGTTGGTTTAGGTTTTCAGACACATGTTGTTGAAAATCATGGCATTCAAGATCCAAAATCACAAAATCTGAAAAAAACACAAATTGAAGCAAGTCAAGAAGGATGTATTCAAGGCTGAAAAGGTTCAACCCGAAAAGGTTTTACAAGCTGAAGGGTTTGGAACAAATATTTTTTGACAAAGAATTCCCACTTCATTATGTGGATGCTCAAAAAATTGCTGAAGTTTTTGTGAAGGATGCTGTCTCAAAGAAAATAAAGAATCAAAATTTATAAATTTCTTCCGGAGGTTCTGGTTCTACTCCAAAAACCCAACATGAAAATGGGTTCATGATCATCGATATCAGGTAGATGATACTTTTTATGATCAATTTGGAGACAATAATTTTGTGAAGTTATGCAGGTACCTAAACTGTGGGACAAAGCCGGTTGTTTGTGTTACATTTGTTGTCAGAAAGAACATGTGGCACATGATTGTCCTTTTCCAACAGTTTTTATTCCTAAAGTGAAGGTTCCAGTTGTTGGTAAACCCGCTAAACCAAAGTTCCTTGATAACATGGTAGAGTTTTTGATGAACTTCAACCTAAATTTTACAAAAAACAAGACCGTTTTCTTCCAATTTTTCAAAAGGCTCAAAATGTAGGTTGTTCATGATATTCACCTGTGATTGATTCATCAAAAACTGAATTATCAAAACAACAGCGATAATGGAAACTTAAGGTGGTTTCGAAGCAAAACCAGGAAACGGGTCAACCCGAAGTGATTCGCTTTGGGTCATTTAACAACTAATGTGTTTGACCAGTGTCCAGGCACTTCTAGAAGACCTATCGGTGATTGAAAAGTTACTGATGGAGGAGTATTCTGCTCATCTTAATTTAAATTTCATGATTCATCTTTCTAACCTGAAATTTACTGAAACTTAAATCAGATAGGTATCCGTGTCGATTGATCAATTTTCTTTCTTTACTTTTCGTTTGTAGTTTAGAGGGACAAAATTAAAAAAGCCAAAAATAGTGTCTTGTTTTTATAAATTAAAAAAAATACAAAAATAGAGTTTTTCATTTTAAGCGAGAGAAAAGGCATGTTTTGGGAAAAATGCATATGGAGAAGGTGAATACATGCAAAATATATAAGTTTTGAGAAATTGGTTATTGGGAAATGATGGTATATTGGCTTACGTATTTGACTCATGGATAGAGTAGATGAAAAATCCATAAGATCATTGTTTGATGTGCTTGGTAGGCTCAGAAAATCAGAAAGTATTCAGATGTGATATACATTAAATACTCATGCTTGACCAAGTGGACAACATCTTGACGCATATTTCATGACAAAAATAAAAATAAGTGTGGAAAAGAAAAATGAGTTCACTTTGTATACATGTGTTCATTTTGCAAAGATTTAAATTTGTTTCATTTTCTTTATTTTCTTAAATGATCGGACTATCTCTACGTATCCACAAGATCGAACTGATAGTTGTTCATTTAATGTTTTGCTTTATTTTCTTTGGTGTTTCGTATAATTCATCGAACCATCTCAACGTGTCCACAAGACCGACTGATTGTTGTTCAATTATACAATTTCAACTTGTTTTATTTTTCTTAGTTTGTTAAATCTGAGGCCTTATCTACACATCCAAAGATCAACCTTAAGGTAGACGATTTAACGTTCTTATTTATTTTTGCATGGAACACAGTTGACGATATCATGAATACAATCACAATGTGATAATCACAAGTGTAATCACACGAGAAAAAGAAAAAGTTCTGAGAAATTGAAGTGTAGTTCAGTGCGTTATGACCGATATGATCCCAGATACTGATCCTTCTCATACCAAAATAGAGTTTGATTTTGTATTGCAATTTATCTCATTTCAGAAAAATTCAAAAAGATTTTCGGTGTGTTTTAGCATAAGTTTGAAAAATCAAAAAGATTTTAGGTTTGTTTTGATATAAACTTTCTAAAAGTCAAAAAGATTTTGTTTCTGTTTTGTTTTCGATCTGATCGTCACTTGATACAAATCAATTTTTTTTAAAATTCATATCTTGGTCTCTCAAAGAGACATTTTGCGCCAATAGTATTATTTATTATTGAACAGGTTTCTAAGTGAAGAGGAGGTCACAACTTCAAGTCTTCTGAAGCTGCTGATGAAGTAGGAAATACACTATGCATCGTCAGGTATTCAAGATCGAACTACCATCAAGTTGAGGGGGAGTTTGTAGAAGATACATTTCAATTGGATGAATAGATACTACACACGTCGAGGGGGAGTTTGATGGTACATAATAGGTTCGCCATGTGAAGTATATGGTCAAGACGGTGTGAACATCTAAACAAGACGAAGTTACAAGGATGCCGCTACACGAACTGAGTCCGAACTGACACGAACTAGCGTCATCCGAACTGAGAGTTCAGATTAATTCGGATCAGACTAACTGACAGTTCGCCTGAGTTCGTACAGGTGAGTATAAATAGATGTTTCACATTGTAATTCAGTAACGAGTTGAGATAGAGTCTGTGCTAAGTGTGTGTTTCCAAGGTCTTTTCTCTGTGAATGTTCTGAGTGAGTTTCTGATTGTAATTGTTCAAGTTTGATCAATAAACCAATCTTTAATTAGTCGTTTATCCGAAATAGCTAGTTTGAGTACATGATCCGACGCTCACGCATTTACAAAAGATTACTTGCTTATCCGGAAAAACCTTATATGTCTTTTATTAAACCTTTTGATCTATTTTTCACTTATAAAATGGGCTAACATTTTTAGAAAAAATTCGTTAGGTTCCGCTTGTAAATAAGTTCCAAACCATTTCTTCGTGTCGTTCATTTCATTAACAAAAACCAGTTTATACGGTGTCGTTTGCTCAGTTTAACAATAATAACATAGGTATAAGATTAAATTAGTTAGTTGCCAACCTTGACTTTTTTAAATCAGTCAACATTTAGTATAAAAATGATATAATTTTTAGTTATCATTTCTTTGCAGTTTACTTAGTGTTTAAGAAAACTGGGGATTTCTTTAATTTTGTAAAAACGTTGTCATTCCTCGGGGTTATCTCGGTTACATGAAATCATAAAATCATAACCCGACTTTGTGAATCAATCTCGAGCTTAGATACTCGCGAGTATACCCTTCGGCTCATCACTCGGTTTTTCCATTTCGAGACCCACATTGTGAAAATATTAAGCTCTCCGAGCATCACTCGTGGGTTGATCACTTAGAGGCGAAAAAAAACAAGGTTCTTATCACTTTATGTTTTTTTAACCCAAAACTCTAGTTTAGACTATCAACTTTCAAGGGATCTTTCAGGTGAACTTTCAAGGGATCTTTCAGGTGAACTTTCAAATCAAAGAAATGTAAAGAAAGTGTAACTTAGAAGCATACAATGAACAAGCTTTGGGTGGTGGTGAGTGGTAGTCGGTGTAGGTTGTGGTGGTATTTCCTGCTTCTCGATGGTGGAGAGGGACCGAGAGCTCAGCGGTGGTGTCTGAGGGTGCTGTTGGCGTTTGGTCAGTGGTGGTGTCGAGTCAGGAAGGAGGGGTGACAGTGGTGGTTGGTTGGTGACGATCGTGGTGGTGGTTGAGGTTGATGATGGTGGCGGTGGTTTATGATTGTTACGACGGGAAGAGGTGACGAGCTCAGCAGCGGTGACAGACGGAGGGGCGGTGGCGTCGGCTGTGGCGGCGACATGGGGGAGGGGAAACGGCGACGGACCAACGGAAGGAGGGACGGGTGCGGTGGGGTGGCCGGTGGTTGAGAGGATATGGGTGTTTTTATGGTTGGTTTTGTGTGTCGGAGTGGTTTTGGAGGAATGGGTTTAGTGTAGTAATTAGCACATGTGAATATCTTATGGTGGATCTTGCAAGATAACCTAAACCATGGTTAGGTTTAGTTGTGTTGATTAGGTAATTAGGTTGTATTAGTTTTATAGAAACCATTTCTTCGTGTCGTTCATTTCATCAACAAAATCCAGTTTGCATGGTTTAACAATAATAACATAGGTATAAGATTAAACTAGTTAGTTGCCAACCTTGACTTTGTTTTAATCAGTCAACATTTAGTATAAAACTAATATAATTTTTAGTTACCATTTCTTTGGGGTTTAGTTAGTGTTTAAGAAATCTGGTGATTTCTTTAACTTTGTAAAAACGTTGTCGGCCTTCGGATGGTCATCTCGGTTACAAGAAATCATAAAAACCATAAAATCATAAGCCGTCTTTGTAAATCAATCTCGAGCTTAGATACTCGCGAGTATACCCTTTGACTCATCACTTGGTTTTTTCGTTTTGAGACCCACATTGTGACAATATTAAGCTTTCCGAGCATCACTCGTGGTTTGATAACTTAGAGGCGAAGTGGTGGTTGGTTGGTGACGATCGTTGTGGTGGTTGAGATTGATGATTGTGGCGGTGGTTAATGATTGTTACGACGGGAAGGAGTGACAAGCTCAGCAGCGGCGACAAACGGGGGGGGGGGGGGGTAGGGTGGCATCAGCTGTGGTGGCGACAAGGGGAGGGGAGACGGTTGCGGACCAGCGGCAGGAGGGAGGGGTGCGGTGGGGTGGCCAGCGGTTGAGAGGAGATGGGTGGTTTTATAGTTGGTTTTTTGTGTCGGAGTGGTTTTAGAGTAAAGGGTTTACTGTAGTAATTGGCACATGTGAATATCTTATGGTGTATCTTGCAAGATAACCTAAACCATGGTTAGGTTTAGTTGTGGTGATTAGGTAATTAGGTGGTATTAGTTTTATTGAAACTATTTCTTCGTGTCGTTCATTTCATCAACAAAAACCAGTTTATACGGTGTCGTTTGCTCAGTTTAACAATAATAACAAAGGTATAAGATTAAACTAGTTAGTTGCCAACCTTGACTTTGTTTTAATCAGTCAACATTTAGTATAAAAATGAAAAAGTTTTTAATTATCATTTCTTTGCTAGTTTACTTAGTGTTTAAGATATCTGGTGATTTCTTTAACTTTATAAAAATTCTCTCGTTCCTCGAATGGTTATCTCAGTTACATGAAATCATAAAATCATAACCCGTCTTTGTGAATCAATCTCGAGCTTAGATACTCGCGAGTATACCCTTCGACTCATCACTCGGTTTTTTCGTTTCGAGACCCACATTGTGACAATATTAAGTTCTCTGAGCATAACTCGTGGTTTGATCACTTAGAGGCGAAATAAAAAAAATAAGATTCTTATCACTTTATGTTGGTTTTCAACCTAAAACCCTAGTTTAGACTATCAAGATTCAATGGATATTTGGGTGAACATTCAAATCAAAGAAATGTAAAGAAAGTGTGACTTAGAAGCTTACAATGAGCAAGCTTTAGGTGGTGGTGAGTGGTAGTCGAAGTATGTGGTGGTGGTGTTTCCTGCATCTCGATCGTCGTGAGGGACCTAGAGCTTAGCGCCGGCGTTTGAGGGTGTTGTTGGCATTGGGTCAGTGGCGGCGTCGAGTCAGGAAGGAGGGGCGACAGTGGTGGTTGGTTGGTGACGATCGTGGTGGTGGTTGAGGTTGATAATGGCGATGGTTGATGATTGTTGTGACGGGAAGGGTTGACGAGCTCAGCCACGGCGACGGACGGGGGGCCGGGGAGGGGGGAGGTGGCGTCGGCTGTGCCGGCGACATGGGGGTATGGAGATGCCGGCTGACCAGCGGCAGGAGGGAAGGGTGCGTTGGGGTGGCCGGCGGTTGAGAGGAAATGGGTGGTTTTATAGTTGGTTTTGTTTGTTGGAGTGGTTTTGGAGGAATGAGTTTAGTGTAGTAATTGGCACATGTGAATATCTTATGGTGGATCTTGCAAGATAACCTAAACCATGGTTAGGTTTAGTTGTGGTGATTAGGTAATTAGGTGGTATTGGTGTTATAGAAACTATTTCTTGGTGTCGTTCATTTCATCAACAAAAACCAGTTTATACGGTGTCGTTTGCTCAGTTTAACAGTAATAACATAGGTATAAGATTAAACTAGTTAGTTGCCAACCTTGACTTTGTTTTAATCAGTCAACATTTAGTATAAAAATGATATAATTTTTAGTTATCATTTCTTTGCAGTTTACCTAGTGTTTAAGAAATCTGGTGATTTCTTTAACATTGTAAAAACGCTCACGGTCCTCGGATGGTTATCTCGGTTACATGAAATCATAAAATCATAACCCGTATTTGTGAATCAATCTCGAGCTTAGATAATCACGAGTATACCCTTCGACTCATCACTCGGTTTTTCCATTTCGAGACCCACATTGTGACAATATTAAGCTCTTCGAGCATCACTCTTGGTTTGATCACTTAGAGGAGAAATAAAAAAAACAAGGTTCTTATCACTTTATGTTGGTTTTTAACCCAAAACTCTAGTTTAGACTATTAAGATTCAGTGGATCTTTCGGGTGAACTTTCAAATCAAAGAAATGTAAAGAAAGTGTAACTTAGAAGCTTACATTGAGCAAGCTTTAGGTGGTGGTGAGTGGTAGTCGGTGTAGGTGGTGGTGCATCTCGATGGTGGAGAGGCACCGAGAGCTTAGCGACGGCGTCTGAGGGTGTTGTTGGCGTTGGGTCAGTGGCGGCGTTGAGATAGGAAGGAGGGGCGACAGTGGTGGTTGGTTGGTGACGATCGTGGTGGTTGTTGAGGTTGATGATGGTGGCGGTGGTTGATGATTATTGCGAGGGGAAGGGGTGACGAGCTCAGCAGCGGCGACGGGCGGGGGGGGGGGGTACCGTCGGCTGTGGCTGCGACTTGGGGGAGGGGAGACGGCGACGAAATAGCGGCAGAAGGGAGGGGTGCGGTGGGGTGGCCGACGGTTGAGAGGAGATGGGTGGTTTTATAGTTGGTTTTTGTGACAATCCGTCTTTTCAGATTCTTTCCCGAATTAACCTAAACCTAAACTGATATAAATGTGTGTGAACATTTATGAGATTGACTTGTATTGACTTTATTATCTAGGGTTTATGTAACCGTCACTATACGAGCATACACTTAAGTTTAGACGTTTTTTTTTGTATTCTATGATTTTATGTAAATCCTACGTCATGATTTTATGTAAGCATTCTCTTTCATTGGCAATAGAACTTGTGATTTGATTGATATATATGTATATATATATAGGGTTAGGTTCAAATGAGAACTTTTTGTTTTGAGAACTTTTGAGAACTAAATCTCAACCACAAATTTCAAGGGGGGACCACTACAATTCATGGGAGGGGGGATACATGTAAATAACTTGTGTCTCAAATTAGTTCTTTTTAGTTCTCAAATCAAATTGGTTCTCAAATAATCTTCCCCCTATATATATATATATATATATTCACATGCTATTTTATGATTTTATATGGCTATGTGTCATGTAATTACACGTAAAGTTTTTATGATTTTATGTGAGTTATACATATGTTATTATGATTTCACGATTCATCATTTTATGTGAACTTAATATATATATATATATATATATATATATATAAATTATATATATATATTTAGTGAAATTATATTTATGTGTTTATGTGAACGAATTGAGGTTTATGTTTTATAAACGTTAAACGTTACAAATGTTTTGTCATAAGCACATACTTTCATCGTTTATGTATTCTCCGTTAACCTCGTCAACCTTGTTAACCATTTCTAAACCTTGGAGGACGAATTTTGCCAATTCCTAAACTTCATTTAGCTAACCAAACTTGGAAGGGCTAGCATTGTCATTAACGAAACATTGAGGCTCATCTTGTAACTGCATGATGGACTAGTTTTGCCAAAGCTAGAAATTTGAGTTTTAGAACTTAAATTGAAACCGTCGACCTCCTTCCTTCTGGTAAATGTTCTTTTAATTTCGATCATCAATAGAAATCGGTTACGGATGCTAATCGATCATCACCATTTAGACATAACCGATGGTAATCATTTCTGAAACCCACATTACAATTATGAACAACCAAAGGAAAGAAACCAAACTCTCTCTCGTGACCCTGTTTTCCTCAACCGCTAAACGCCACCAAAACCTGAAATTCCGGCCATTCGACCACCGTGAAGCCACCATCGACCACTCAATTGTGATCTTGAGACACTGAGGAGCAACCGGAAGCTATTGGAAGTGCAAATACTGACCATGTTCGGTGTTCGCATTTGAGTTCGGGTTCGGGTTCGACATAAAAAAATGCATCAATAACTTGTTTCTACTCAAGGTAATCATCCCCTATTGTTAATCGCAAGTTATAAAAGTCTAGTTCTGTGTTTTCTGAGATTCCGGTGACCGGAAAATATCTCCGGCGAAATTAGGGTTCTTAGAGAAGAAGATGGCATCGCGACTGGGTTGCATATAAGTATTCTTTTCTGTTTCCATACAAAGATCAGTGCATGGCGCAGTGGTTAGGATTCCGCATTATAACCTCGAGGTCGTCGGTTCGAGTCCTGGAATTGATTTTTTTTAGTGTTCTATTCTTGTGACCTGATCATATGCCTGGCTTCCATATATAAACATTTCGGCTGTACTGTAAACCAAGCGGATAACCTGCCCCAGCGGTTGGTACCTTGGTTTTGAACCAAGAGGTCACGGGTTCAAACCCGGTGACCTCCTTATTTTTCTGTTTTGCTCATTTTTACGATTTGGTCGTTTGTTTGGGTTAAAAACTTGCATGAAATGATTAATGGTAAATAATAAAAACCCGTAAACTATTAAAATGGCTTAGGTAATTATAAAAGTGTCGTTTTATTATTTATAACATAAAGAAAATGATTTTTTTTATACGTGATTTAATATAAAGTGTAGTTTCTTTACTAATTATTCGTATCATCGTAATTCAACATGTTTATACATATTTAATCTATTGAGACTCGTTGGGCTGTTTTATGGTTTATATAAATATTTATATCTCGTTAAAAGCTCGTTATTTTCGTTTCGTATCAATTAAGCATTTTCGAACGGTTTATATACATTTATACATATATGTGCATATTTTATATACATATATTTTGAAACCTTGAACTTAGAAAATATATAATATTGATGTATTGTATTTTTCGCGTTATTTCAATAATCGCTCGAATTTGGCAAACACGCCATCCTCGACTTGTTCTTAACGTTACGATAATTTGTTTCTATCGTTTTCCTTAGACTTAGTTGTCTTAGTCGTCTTGTTGAACACACACTTATACTTGTATATATGCTCGTTAGGTGATTGATTGCTTTCGCAAAACCCGTTCTTGCTATTTGCTGTTGTTATTTAACTGGAATTGTTGCGCACCCTAAGGTGAGTTTCACGACCCCATTTTACTGTTTTAAATCCTGTTGGGGGAGATTAACATGTAAACACTTGAACTGTTAGATAATTATATCACCTGAATGATAGTGGCACACTTATGATAAAGTCCTCACTTTTAGAGTTACTGTTAATGTGACATCAGCGGGAACTTATTTAGTAGATCTACTGGGCCTGACAAGCCCCACCCGGGTCATTCGCGCTGACTCGATTGGATATCGAACGGGTGTTATATACTTCTTAGTCTTAACGAGGCACAATTGAACTTGTCGAGCTTCAGTAACTGGATAGCTAGTTTATCTAGTCAAACGTGCACTGATTTCTTGAAAATAGCCTAGCTAGCTATTGATATATTATCTGGATTTTAAACTGAACTTGAACTGTTGTTGAACAGTCAACCTTAAACTTGAATTTGAACTGTCGACGAACAGTTGTTTACACTGAACTGGGGTTGTTGATGAACAGTCGATTTACATTAAGCTGGAACTGTTTTTTTTAACTGATAAACCTGTGAACTCACCAACCTTTGTGTTGACACTTTTTAGCATGTTATTTCTCAGGTTGCAGATGTTCGAGTATCACGAGTATGCATGCATGAGTCTTGAAACACTTCTAATGTCTTTGAACAAGCCACGTCACCTTGGGTGACAAAGATTTTACATAAGTACTTTTATTGTATTTACGCTTCCGTATTTGTAAAACTCTAATTATATATTTTAATAAAATATGAAACGTTTTTATTAATTATTGGTCCTTTGGTGTAACTAATGGACGGCGATCCTGGTTTGTCCCGCTCCCTATGGCGCGTTATCGCGCGTGGGATTTTTGGGGGTGTGACAGATTGGTATCAGAGCCATTGGTTGCAGCGAACTAAGATACGTCTTAGACTGTAACTGTTTTTCATTAGTTGCACTTAAACATTTCTCTCATGCATCGTGATACTCACTCCTACACGAACCTGGTTTACGATTTGTCGTTTATATCATCCAATCCCCTTATACTCACGGCGAGGAGCCGGTTAGTCTTGAGCCATTTACTTAACCTCTTTAAGTTTAGTACCCCTTGGTTAACATTCATGTACGATGAGACGTCGAATCAGATCGAAGGATCACGTTTATACTTTTGACAAGCTGATTGCTACTCGGGATTATTCCTGATTGAACAACTGGGCGTAGCGCCCATACTATGGATGTATGCTGCATAGGGAAGGTGGTGTAATACCTCTTCTTGTCCTTAAACCACTATCTTAGCTTAGGAGGTTCTTGTTATACCTGCCTTACGTATATCTCTAAACTCATCCGTTCAGGGAATGTTATCTCGATGTGCTAGTAGCGCGATTATTTAGCTTCACTAGAGTTAGCAGGGTATAAATTCAAGTAGCTGCCTATGGGGCATTTATGTCAACTTTCGTTATCCTGATCGTCTTCACATTTGCTGTGATCTCTTAAGATCTTTCCCTTCTCGATTTTATCGCGTTGCGCGTTGAAATAATACAACTGGAGTACAATTCTTATAACCCCAATGAAACCTGATGCAGGTCGACTGAAATTTCCTCTTTGTGTATCGGATTGCGATCACGCCAGTATGTGTGATACTTATTCTCTAACTTCGAGCTAAGCTAGGGTCGTTGTGATAAACCCTACTCCGATCCTATTGAGCTAAATTTCTGGTTGACTCGCTTCGGGTGGGTCATTCCAATCTGAGTGAGCATTCTATTCTCGAAAACTTGTCTCACTAACAAATTCTGGTCAAGATAACCATGGGTTAGTGACCACCCCATACTTGATAGCTGAAGTAAGAGGAACTAGGGTGATGATATAAAGTAAATCACAGTTACGGGTGCACACGTAAATGTCATTTGCAGTATATGGAAATCCTGGAGAATCTTATTAGGCAATCCAATGGTCGTATTTGGACAAATTTCCCATAATTCTTTTCCTAGTGTCATTGAATATTAAGCATGTTGAACTCAACCGAATGATCGAAGTCATCTATCTTTGAAAACGCTATCACACCTGACTTTTCCCCTTTACTATTGGATTCTAATCCATACGTGAACCCTTTTGAAGCATATTATGAAAAGTTGGTCCTGATAGGACACCGTCACACTCATGTATTTCAATGACCAGTCTTCCTTAACTACGAACACTCTCGACGAAACCTTTGACTAGTTTGAACTCATCCTGAATCATAATTCTATATTTACGAACTTACCGACCATATAAATCCCTGGAACTTTACGATCGTGAGATAACTTGGACATACATTCACCGGACGGATACCTAGACAACGTTAGATGAATGAATTGGATATATACCATGAGCACCGGGGCGTATTTCTTGGCTGAAACTCTTGTGAAGTTACCATCTGAATATTCGTACTTCCTGACTTTCATGTGCGAACCAAAACTTGTTGTCAGCAACATCGTCACGATGGTACGAACTGCATATCTCACCGCAAGCATATTTATCTCGAATAGGGCTAATGTTAGTGAGAAGCCTTCCTGACTTTCAAACAAATGACCACCAGTTTTAATGTAAGGACTATTCTGATTGATCTCCTGAGCCTGAACTATCGACTTTTGTTTGCATAATTCAATCTTCTATGATTTAGCAATCGACAATTTCTGATCCTCGTGCTTGGTAATCCTTTATATCCTGGATAAGCTTCTAAGCTTTGAACCGAAGGGTGTTATACTTTTGGTTAGTTTTTCTACTAGTTAACACCATTGATAATAAGACGACCTTATGCTTCAATCGTAGTACCAATACCAAGCCTTATATGGAAACTCTATCTGCACCCATCAAGCGTGAACTTCTTGTTATCGATAGCTAACTGTGAGATCAAACTATATTTACCCTTCTTACACATTGAGTACACCAAGTTATCCATACATTTTGTATATTTATTTACGCTCCTCTTATGGCAACTATCGATAAATTTCTAGTATGTGAATCTTCATCGTCAGTTCCAGAAAACTTTCATTGATGAACCCCCAACTCAAACTTAAGCCCTATGACCTGTTTAAAATCTCGATCGTCTTGAAATCCAAAGCGTTATGATATTCGCACTGCGCATGTCAACCTCTCGAGAACCTTCACTAGAATAACAAACCTTACGCATTTTTCTGGTATGGTGAATGAAAACTCTAACACCTTTTGTTTGCATAACGTATTGAGGTTTTAATCTCTCACCCCTTTTCATTCAAGCGTGTGGGAAAAACTTGATGTCCTCTATTTCCGATAAAAATATCCAATGTGGTTTGACTAATATCTAGTAATGGTGGGTAGCTGGTACGCCTTCAAGGTGCTGGTAGTGTGGTGGGTTAGCTTCGGTACACCCTATATATAAGCATTGGTGGCACGTTGAATGTGGGACCAGTACCAGACCAAGGATTGACTTTAGAGTCAGACACAAGAGCCTTATCTTGAGAGACATCATCTAACGGGACTATATCCCCGACAAAACCGCGCAATGCTACCTTTTCCGAGATCCCAGATACCCCTTACGTATTCCTACCAGAAGAGACATACCCGAAATAATCAGACTCCATTCTTTCAATTGTCCAACTCTAGAAGAAAACTCTCCTAAAGCGAATTTCCTGCCACGATTCAGACTTGAGTTCTGACTCAGATGAACATCTACGCTTTGAAAACCAGATATTTTCCCTTATGAATGATAAACCGCCAAGTCGAATGATCAACTCCAACTTTTAGAAGCATGTGTTAAGAAGTGGATCGACTTTTGCTTAAAGGACACTACTTTTGGGTCGACTGCCTTGTTTCTATGACCTCTCTAGCATTCATAAGGTGATAGCCCTGATCCTTTTCTATGGAGCACCCGATTTGATGTTTTGTTCCGTGGTAAACCTGCTCTGAACCCTAGCAAAAACGTATATGTACAGGCAACCCAAGCCAAAGCTACTCTTGAAGATCCTGATGTTTTGTGTTTCGCAGACACCCTTTTATAACACTTTCGTACTTTATCTTACTTTTGAAAACTATTTGAACCGATGTTATGACAAGAAAGGAATCATGATGCATGAAGCACAAGAACACCAAGGAGATTGGGCACCCTAGTGAGATTAAACAATTAAGATTTCTCCAATGAGATGTTTACTCTATTGGATTGTATAACCGTTGAAACGTTCATTTCAATATCTATTTATGCGAATTCCTTAACAAATCCTGTCAAGCACGCTGTATGTTTCTCTCTGAGTTTTATACTACTTATTACGTTATTTGCAACCTCATTGCTGGTATCTTCACCAATGCTAGTTTAAACTCACGTGTCATTCTTTGAATGTGTAGGTGCGACTATCATAAGCTTGTTATCCCATCGCCTACTTGAATTCACGAACTAAGCCGTTGGCATTATTTTTCCTCTATTTTCTATACTCATGCTTGATGCCGTGCGTATTCCTGCAGAGCACTTTTCAATATTCAGTACCTCATAGTTTACACTTTTATTTTGTTGGATGTTCACTATAAATTTTTGGATTCTATAGCAAGGTAATGTGCATGATGATATGTTGTATGATACTGAACTCCAACTTGAATTTGAACCTAATTGTCTATGCGATTTCTTAAATAATTCTCAACAGAATTGAGTAATTCTTTTCTAAAACAAACTGCTACACGTTACCTTTTAAATTTCAATGGGCTTTTAATTGGATTTCTCTTTAGACCTCAGTCCTTTTGTCACAAAATGAATGTGTTACCAATTATATTTTTATATGTGAGCAACCGTTAAACAATTCTAACCATGATTAATAGTTTCTTTGCTTCTGATCTTATCATGAGAAATGTTTATAAAATATACGTGTTTAGGCATGCTAAAATTTGAGAATCTAATCCTATGTTTAGGGTATATAAATTGATTTATCATTGAAGTGCTAGTTTAAACATAAGTTGTATGAATTTGCATGGTTAGTAATGTGTATGAAATTTGTTAGGAACCAGAAAATGACATGTTGTGAATTTATTAACTTGATTTGGTATGAAAACCATACGCCATACAAAGACCTAAGTCTCCAACCTCGGTGGGAATGACAAGACTGTGTGAAGTTGCCCCATCAACTTCACACCAGATGGGTTGTGTTGGTTAGTTTATGAACTTATATGCTAGAGACATGCCATGTTAGGGTCCTATGCTAGTATGTAAGGGGCTGGGACGATTGTATGCGTTGTATGGTAAAACCCTCAAGATAGACAACATGCTAGTATGCGTTGATCATATCAACCGTTATCCGAATCGTTATTGTGTGAAAAGTGATTTTGAATGTTATTATGAATCATGTAAACTTAACTGGTCGTAACTCCATAAGGTACTAAATCAATCAATGGGTCCTAATGTTAACTTGATCAGTCATGTGTAATTCTATGCTATTTGCTAGTTGGTAAGCAAAATCCAGACGTTTGGATTTTTATTAGGCGATGGGTTTATTAAACAAACGTTGATTGACCTGATGCACATACGATTTCCTCATACTCAATTTCCTTTCTTTTCAATTCACTTGGGTTATTGGTAAATACGAACGTCCTAACTAAAATCGAGACCCTAAATGAGTATCTCACTCCTAGCAATGGGTGCGAAGGCTAGAGGCTACTCGGACGTATTATGGTTCCTATTCATATTAAAATTTTGATTTCGGATACGTATGTATCATGTCACCCTGTTCGGTCTTCTCACTCGACGTGATTCCTATAATGCGATTGTGCGACTTTCACTGTAGAAACGCTTGATGAGAAAATTACTTTCTATACTTTCGATTCGAATTCCCTTAGAAATTCTTGAACATTTGACATCTTCTCAAACATCTAGTACTCATTTTGGATCATAACATCCATCACTCCTTTTGGAGTAGGAAACCTGAATTCTTTCGATACGTTACTGTCAGTTCGACTCTTCAAACAATTACCGGTGATTTAAATTTCGGGACGAAATTCATTCAACAAGGGGATGATGTGACGACTGAGAATTTTTTTTTCTTCTTTCTTTTGTGACCAACTTGTTAACAGCATTATTCAATTTTCGGGACGAAAATTCTTCAACAAGGGGAAACTGTGACAATCCGTCTTTTCAGATTCTTTCCCGAATTAACGTAAACCTAAACTGATATAAATGTGTGTGAACATTTATGAGATTGACTTGTATTGACTTTATTATCTAGGGTTTATGTAACCGTCACTATACGAGCATACACTTAAGTTTAGACGTTTTTTTTTTGTATTCTATGATTTTATGTAAATCCTACGTCATGATTTTATGTAAGCATTCTCTTTCATTGGCAATAGAACTTGTGATTTGATTGATATATATGTATATATATATATATATATATATATATATATTCACATGCTATTTTATAATTTTATATGGCTATGTGTCATGTAATTACACGTAAAGTTTTTTATGATTTTATGTGAGTTATACATATGTTATTATGATTTCACGATTCATCATTTTATGTGAATTTAATATATATATATATATATATATATATATATATATATATGAAATTATATTTATGTGTTTATGTGAACGAATTGAGGTTTATGTTTTATAAACGTTAAACGTTACAAATGTTTTGTCATAAGCACATACTTTCATCGTTTATGTATTCTCCGTTAACCTCGTCAACCTTGTTAACCATTTCTAAACCTTGGAGGACGAATTTTGCCAATTCCTAACTTCATTTAGCTAACCAAACTTGGAAGGGCTAGCATTGTCATTAACGAAACATTGAGGCTCATCTTGTAACTGCATGATGGACTAGTTTTGCCAAAGCTAGAAATTTGAGTTTTAGAACTTAAATTGAAACCGTCGACCTCCTTCCTTCTGGTAAATGTTCTTTTAATTTCGATCATCAATAGAAATCAGTTACGGATGCTAATCGATCATCACCATTTAGACATAACCGATGGTAATCATTTCTGAAACCCACATTACAATTATGAACAACCAAAGGAAAGAAACCAAACTCTCTCTCGTGACCCTGTTTTCCTCAACCGCTAAACGCCACCAAAACCTGAAATTCCGGCCATTCGACCACCGTGAAGCCACCATCGACCAGTCAATTGTGATCTTGAGACACTGAGGAGCAACCGGAAGCTATTGGAAGTGCAAATCCTGACCATGCTCGGTGTTCGCATTTGAGTTCGGGTTCGGGTTCGACATAAAAAAATGCATCAATAACTCGTTTCTACTCAAGGTAATCATCCTCTATTGTTAATCGCAAGTTATACAAGTCTAGTTCTGTGTTTTCTGAGATTCCGGTGACCGGAAAATATCTCCGGCGAAATTAGGGTTCTTAGAGAAGAAGATGGCATCGCAACTGGGTTGCATATAAGTATTCTTTTCTGTTTCCATACAAAGATCAGTGCATGGCGCAGTGGTTAGGATTCCGCATTATAACCTCGAGGTCGTCGGTTCGAGTCCTGGAATTGATTTTTTTTTAGTGTTCTATTCTTGTGACCCGATCATATGCCTGGCTTCCATATATAAACATTTCGGCTGTACTGTAAACCAAGCGGATAACCTGCCCTAGCGGTTGGTACCTTGGTTTTGAACCAAGAGGTCACGGGTTCAAACCCGGTGACCTCCTTATTTTTCTGTTTTGCTCATTTTTACGATTTGGTCGTTTGTTTGGGTTAAAAACTTGCATGAAATGATTAATGGTAAATAATAAAAACCCGTAAACTATTAAAATGGCTTAGGTAATTATAAAAGTGTCGTTTTATTATTTATAACATAAAGAAAATGATTTTTTTATACGTGATTTAATATAAAGTGTAGTTTCTTTACTAATTATTCGTATCATCGTAATTCAACATGTTTATACATATTTAATCTATTGAGACTCGTTGGGCTGTTTTATGGTTTATATAAATATTTATATCTCGTTAAAAGCTCGTTATTTTCGTTTCGTATCAATTAAGCATTTTCGAACGGTTTATACACATTTATACATATATGTGCATATTTTATATACATATATTTTGAAACCTTGAACTTAGAAAATATATAATATTGATGTATTGTATTTTTCGCGTTATTTCAATAATCGCTCGAATTTGGCAAACACGCCATCCTCGACTTGTTCTTAACGTTACGATAATTTGTTTCTATCGTTTGCCTTAGACTTAGTTGTCTTAGTCGTCTTGTTGAACACACACTTATACTTGTATATATGCTCGTTAGGTGATTGATTGCTTTCGCAAAACCCGTTCTTGCTATTTGCTGTTGTTATTTAACTGGAATTGCTGCGCACCCTAAGGTGAGTTTCACGGCCCCATTTTACTGTTTTAAATCATGTTGGGGGAGATTAACATGCAAACACTTGAACTGTTAGATAATTATATCACCTGAATGATTGTGGCACACTTATGATAAAGTCCTCACTTTTAGAGTTACTGTCAATGTGACATCAGCGGGAACTTATTTAGTAGATCTACTGGGCCTGACAAGCCCCACCCGGGTCATTCGCGCTGACTCGATTGGATATTGAACGGGTGTTATATACTTCTTAGTCTTAACGAGGCACAATTGAACTTGTCGAGCTTCAGTAACTGGATAGCTAGTTTATCTAGTCAAACGTGCACTGATTTCTTGAAAATAGCCTAGCTAGCTATTGATATATTATCTGGATTTTAAACTGAACTTGAACTGTTGTTGAACAGTCAACCTTAAACTTGAACTTGAACTGTCGATGAACAGTTGTTTACACTGAACTGGGGCTGTTGATGAACAGTCGATTTACATTAAGCTGGAACTGTTTTTTTTAACTGATAAACCTGTGAACTCACCAACCTTTGTGTTGACACTTTTTAGCATGTTATTTCTCAGGTTGCAGATGTTCGAGTATCACGAGTATGCATGCATGAGTCTTGAAACACTTCTAATGTCTTTGAACAAGCCACGTCACCTTGGGTGACAAAGATTTTACATAAGTACTTTTATTGTATTTACGCTTCCGTATTTGTAAAACCCTAATTATATATTTTAATAAAATATGAAACGTTTTTATTAATTATTGGTCCTTTGGTGTAACTAATGGAAGGCGATCCTGGTTTGTCACGCTCCCTACGGCGCGTTATCGCGCGTGGGATTTTTGGGGGTGTGACAGTTTTGAGTGTCGGAGTGGTTTTAGAGTAATGGGTTTACTGTAGTAATTGGCACATGTGAATATCTTATGGTGGATCTGCAAGATAACCTAAACCATGGTTAGGTTTAGTTGTGGTGATTAGGTAATTAGGTGGTATTGGTGTTATAGAAACTATTTCTTGGTGTCGTTCATTTCATCAACGAAAACCAGTTTATACGGTGTCGTTTGCTCAGTTTAACAATAATAACATAGGTATAAGATTAAACTAGTTAGTTGCCAACCTTAACTTTGTTTTAATCAGTCAACATTTAGTATAAAAATGATATAATTTTTAGTTATCATTTCTTTCCAGTTTACCTAGTGTTTAAGAAATGTGGTGATTTCTTTAACTTTGTAAAAACGCTCACGGTCCTCAGTTGGTTATATCGGTTACATGAAATCATAAAATCATAACCCGTCTTTGTGAATCAATCTCGAGCTTAGATAATCGCGAGTATAATCTTTGGCTCATCACTCGGTTTTTTCATTTCGAGACCGACATTGTGACAATATTAAGCTCTCCGAGTATCTCTCTTGGTTTGATCACTTAGAGGCGAAATAAAAAAACAAGGTTCTTATCACTTTATGTTGGTTTTTAACCCAAAACTCTAGTTTAGACTATCAAGATTCAATGGATCTTTTGGGTGAAGTTTCAAATCAAAGAAATGTAAAGAAAGTGTGACTTAGAAGCTTATAATGAGCAAGCTTTAGGTGGTGGTGAGTGGTAGTCGGTGTAGGTGGTGGTGCATCTCGATGGTTGTCACACCCCCAATTAACCACTAACGGAGTTTATACCGTTAAGGGGCGCGACTAGACCAGGACCACAACCATTAGTTACAAATACTAAACGAATCAGAGTAAAGTCCAATGTTCATAAATAAAAACAGTTTCAAAAGATACGCAGCGGAAAAATATTTGTCTTAGCACTAACCACGTGCTTTACATAAACAAATCATTGTATATAAATTTCCAAGTTAAGTTTAATAAAATTTAAGTCTTCACGTGCCATGCCAACCTTCAGCGGATACTCTTCAACGATCTGCAAAAGTGAAAACCACACAAGTGTCAACCTAACGGTTGGTGAGTTCACGGTGGGCATGACATGCATTGGCCCGGTCTCAATAATCGTATGTATCAACATATATAAGTAGTATGGTTTTGCAAAACATTGCCAAGAGTTTGATTACTGAATATGCACTAGTTAAGTAAAAGTTAAAGCAGTCAACCGATATCGCGGGTAGCTAATCCGGTTTCCATGCACTAAGGAAGTCGTACTAGGGCTGAAAGCTGACGTAACAGAGTTCGGCAATAGCTGATGGTTGGTACCTCCAGTTGTGTCCCACACAACTAAACACAGGCTGATATTGCACTCCGTTCGGCCCTCGGCCGGTTGGCTACACAATAGTGTACCGCGGAGCAGGGTTTGTCAAACCCTCAGTAGATCTACCCAACATCCCCTCGCTTTCCAGATCATCAGTACTAGGTTGAGGATTTCAAGTTTTAAAGCATTCCTTAGAAATCATGTGATATCATTTGGTTTAGACTTTAACCTACACTAGTCATATTTAAAACGTTTATTCTGGATTTCATCCGAAATCCCAAAAAGAGTTTAAGTGTCACAAAAGTTGTTTCCGGGTTTCAATCGGAACCCCAAGGATGGACAGTTGCAAGTGCTCCCCATAAAACACTCCAACTTCCATAACAAGTATCTCGTTTGGCAATACCTCAAATTGTCAGCGTTGTTTTCTGTTTAGTATGTTCGTTGTGACCCAAACGGGCTCACAAGTAAAGGGTTTGTGAAACTCACCTTAGGTTGCTCGGCTTACACTTGCTAATTAATCCAAATGTTGCTTAACGAAGACGGTTTGATCAAGGATCGAATGAGTGAGATGAGATGATGATTCTCTTGATGATCTCCTTGGATGGCCAGAAATCTCGAGAGAGCAGCAGGTGAAGAAGTGGTGTGTGTTTTGTGTGAAATGAGGCAAATGGTAGAACTAGGGTTTATTAAGATCTTTTATATCAGGGGCTAGTTTCGCTGGCCAGCGAAACTGGCTCTGACCACGAGCGAATCAGGCAGTTAAGCTAACTACCGGGCGACACTATAGTTTCGCTCGGTAGTTTCGCTGGAAACCCAAAACGTACAAATTTGTCACATAATCAAGGATTTCCAATTTGTCATGCTATTCATAATATTAAATCATGCATTTAAAGCACATTGCACATAATGACGACAATAAATGAACACATAGTACATATGGGCGGGTTCGGTGATCAACCAAAGGACGTGGACGTATTCGGCCTAGTTAAGCATTAGTTACTAAGTTGACACTTATAACGTAACTAACGGAGTTTGTCTAACGGAAGTTAACCTTGAAATTCTCGGATGTCACATCATCCCCTTGTAATTGGAATTTTCGTCCCGAAAATTATTCTTGCGTCGTAGCGTTCGCAGCCTCGGCTGTCGTTGCTGGGGAAAGAAAGCAAAAGTTTTAGGGTCGTCACATCCTCCTCCTGTTAAAGGAATTTTGGTCCCCAAAATTTAAATCGTACCTTGAGTTCTCGTGGACGTTTGCTCGAACAAGTGAGGATACTTCTTCTTCATCTGATCCTCTCGCTCCCAAGTGTATTCAGGTCCATGTTTTGAGTTCCATCGCACCTTGACGATCGGAATCTTGCTACGCTTGAGGGTTTTCTCTTCGCGTCCCATGATTTCCACCGGTTGCTCGATAAATCTCAAATGTTCATCAATTTCCAATTCCTCCAAAGGAATTATTTCAATGTCTTCAGCCAGACATTTCTTTAGGTTAGAAACGTGAAACACGTTGTGAACTCCATCGAGTTCTGCAGGGAGTTGTAAACGATAGGCCACCGGGCCTACTTCCCCAATAATTTCAAAAGGACCGATGTAGCGAGGATTCAACTTTCCACGCTTTCCGAAGCGTATCACTCCCTTCCAGGGAGATACCTTCAATAGCACCTTGTCGCCTACCTCGAACTTCAAAGGTTTACGGCGTTTATCGGCATAGCTCTTTTGTCTGTCACGTGCTGCGGCTATCCGTTTTCTGATTTGTATAATCCGTTCAGTCGTATCATGAATGATTTCCGGCCCAGTGAGTCCTTTCTCACCCGTTTCAGCCCAACACACGGGCGATCTGCATTTTCTGCCGTATAGTGCTTCAAATGGTGCTGCACCGATGCTTGAATGATAGCTGTTATTGTAGGAGAACTCCACCAACGGAAGGTGAGCTTCCCAGTCTTTTCCGAAATCGAGAACACAAGCTCGGAGCATATCTTCTAATGTTTGAATGGTTCTTTCCGTCTGACCATCGGTCTGCGGGTGATAAGCTGTGCTCATATCAAGTCTGGTCCCCAATGCTTCTTGCATAGATTGCCATAGTCGTGAAGTGAATCGTGGATCTCGATCGGAGATAATAGTCTTAGGCACTCCATGACGCGCCACAATTCGGTCGATGTACAGCTTCGTTAGCCTATCCATGCTATCGTTTTCCTTCATCGGGATAAAATGTGCGGACTTGGTTAAGCGATCAATGATAACCCAAATCGCATCTGGTCGATTCGATCGATGAGGTAATCCCGTAACAAAGTCCATGGAGATATCCTCCCATTTCCATTCTGGGATCTTTGGTTGTTGTAGTAGTCCCGAAGGCTTTTGGTACTCGATCTTTACCCTTGAGCACGTTAAACACTTAGCCACATATCGCGCGATGTCGGCTTTCATATTTGGCCACCAATACAGGCTCTTTAAGTCTTGGTACATTTTATCCGATCCAGGATGTACCGAATACCTTGACTTGTGAGCCTCGTCCATCACGAGCTCACGGAGATTTCCAAGTAGAGGAACCCAAATTCTGTCGTTGTAATACCGGAGTCCATCGGACTTAACTTCAGAGTTTCCATCTACCCCTCGCAGTGCTTCAGCTGCGAAGTTTTCTTCCTTTAAAGCTTCCCTCTGAGCATCGCGGATTCGATCCGGCAGTCCCGAATGAATTGTAAGCTGTAGCGCTCGTACTCGTCGAGGCTTTTCGTATTCCTTTCTGCTTAAGGCATCCGCCACAACATTTGCTTTTCCTGGATGGTACTTAATTTCTAAATCATAATCGTTTAATAACTCGACCCATCGTCGTTGTCGCATGTTGAGATCCTTCTGATCAAAGATATGTTGTAAGCTTTTGTGGTCGGTAAATATTGTGCACTTTGTTCCATAGAGGTAATGTCTCCAAATCTTGAGTGCATGAACAACGGCTCCCATCTCTAAATCATGCGTTGTATAATTCTTCTCAGTATCCTTCAGTTGCCTGGACCCATAGGCAATCACTTTGTCTCGTTGCATCAACACGCAACCGAGTCCTTGGATTGATGCATCACAGTAAACCACAAAGTCGTCAACTCCGTCGGGTAACGCGAGAATTGGAGCTGAGCATAGCATATCTTTAAGAGTTTGAAACGCGCGTTCTTCTTTTTCACCCCATCTGTATTGCACTCCTTTGTGCGTTAAGGCCGTTAAGGGTTGAGCCAATTGCGAGAAACCCTTGATAAACCTTCGGTAGTATCCGGCAAGTCCCAAAAATTGTCGGATTTCGGTTGGCGCTCTAGGGGTAGACCAATTCTTGATAGCTTCTACCTTAGCTGGGTCGACATGAATTCCTTCTTGGTTAACAATGTGTCCAAGAAACTGGACTTCGCGAATCCAAAAATCGCACTTCGGAAACTTAGCATAAAGTTGTTCCTTACGGAGTAATTCCAAAATTAGTCGCAGATGCTCCTCGTGTTCTTCCTTTGTCTTGGAGTAAATCAAAATATCATCAATGAAAACTATCACAAACTTATCGAGGTACGGCTTGCACACTCGATTCATCAGATCCATAAACACAGCAGGTGCATTAGTTAGCCCAAACGGCATAACCAGGAACTCGTAATGACCATACCGAGTTCTGAATGCAGTCTTAGAAATATCTTCGTTGCGATCACGAAGTTGATGGTATCCTGACCGTAGATCAATCTTTGAGAAGTAACTCGAACCTTGAAGCTGATCGAAGAGATCGTCGATTCTAGGAAGTGGATACCGATTCTTGATTGTGACTTTGTTAAGCTCTCGGTAGTCGATACACATCCGGAACGTTCCATCTTTCTTCTTTACAAATAACACCGGAGCTCCCCACGGAGACGAACTTGGACGGATAAATCCCTTGTCGAGTAGCTCTTGAAGTTGTGCAGATAGTTCATTGAGTTCGCTTACAGCCAAACGATACGGAGCGCGCGCAATCGGTGCGGCTCCAGGAGTTAGATCGATTCCAAACTCAACTTGTCGGAACGGAGGCAAACCAGGCAGATCTTCGGGAAATACATCCTGAAAGTCGCGAACTATCGGATAATCGTTGATTTTGCGCTCGGAAAGTGTCGAATCGGTGACGTTTGCAAGAATCGCGAAGTGACCTTTACGAAGGCACTTTTGGGCTTTGAGATATGAAATAATTCCGGTGACCGTTCCGCCCTTTTCACCTTGGACTGTTAACACCTCACCGCCTTCGAGTGGAATACGGACCACTTTTTCTTGACACAGAATTTCGGCTCGATTCTCGGATAACCAATCCATTCCTACTATCACGTCAAAACTACCAATCGGGAAAGGCATAAGATCAATTCCTAACGTATGGCCCGCTAGTTCTATCTTACAGTCCTTAATTATCTGAGTTGTATCATGAAGTTTACCATTCGCTAATTCTACCACATACTTAGCATCTAAGTCAATTGGTTTAGCCTTAATTAGTCTAGCAAACTTATTGGAAATAAAGCTTCTTTCAGCACCAGAATCAAATAAAACAGTAGCAAAGAAACCATTCAATATAAATTTACCGTTGATCACGTTGGCATCGTTGCGAGCTTCTCCTTGGCCCATCACAAAAGCACGACCTCTACCATTCCCGCCATTACCGTTTCCACCATTTCCATTCCCATCGTTGTTTCCCTGGTTACCGTTGTTACCATTTCCATGTCTGCGCAATCGCGGACAATCTTTCTTCATGTGGCCCTGCGCACCACATTCAAAACAACCACGAGCCCCACCATTGTTGTTGTTGTTCAGATTGTTTCCTGGCCCGTTACGGTTGTTCACATTTCCTCTGTTGTTGTTTCCCCCTTGATTCTGACCATTGTTGTTCAGCCTCTGCAAATTGGTCCAGCAGTTGTTGGCCTCATGGCCCAACTTCCCACATCTTCCACATTCCAGACCCTTGCTACACATACCTCTGTGGTGCTTCTCACACTTGTTGCAGAACGGAGCTTTACCTTTGTAGTTCCCATTACCGCCTTGGCGATTGTTGCTCCCACTGTTGCTTCCATAGTTGAGATTGGACCTTGTGTTGTCGGGTCGCTTGTTCTGATACTAGGAGTTTGAGGATCTCCCGGATTGGTTCACAGACATTGCTGGAGCTTCTTCTTCAGCCTTTCTTTTGCCACTCAAGGCAGTCTTCTCAGAGATTCTGGCAGGAAGTGTACCTCTTTCAACCTCCTGATCAGTCAATTTGTGAGCCAGACGGATGGCTTGCTGCACAGTAATCGGGTTGCTGGCTGTCACCAAGCTCTTCATTTGGGGTACGAGACCCTCCAGATAACGCTCGATGCGCTTGAACTCAGCATCTACCATAGACGGACACAGTGCTGTGTACTCGTGGTATCGTGCAGTGTACTCTTCAACCTCAGACCCAGACATTTTGGAGTTCAGAAATTCTCCTTCAAGCTTCTTGACTTGATCTCGGGGGCAATACTCCTCCATTATCAGTTCCTTGAATGCTCCCCATTCCATGTTATTAGCCGCATCATTCCCAATCATTTGAATTTCGGCGTTCCACCAGGAGAGAGCTGCTCCTTCGAATGTACCAGTGGCAAACTTCACCTTGTTCTCAGCCGGGCAGTTGCACATGGAGAAGACCTTCTCAGACTTCTCAATCCACCTGAGGAGTCCTACCGCTCCTGATTCGCCAGAGAACGTCATTGGCTTGCAGTCCATGAAAGTTTTGAAGGTACAGTGATGGACGTTTCCTGATGCAATTAATAGTTCGGGTTTCAAATTTTAAACAGGTCAAAATATATATCGCCTTGTGCCTTAACCGGCGTAATAATTACCATGGGCGGCAATTGTAGCTTGCACGGCTGCCACGGCGGCTTGCACATGCTCGTTGATCATCGCTTGCAGTTGTGCAGGCGTCAGATTAATGTTGTTCCTTCCCGCTCTTCCAGACATCTTGCTGAACAGTTAAAGTAGCTAGTGTTCAGTCACATTTATACTTTATACATATCCCATAATATGCATAATAACATTTTCCCGTAATCCCACTATTAGTCCAGAAAATTTTGTGCATAATAGAGGCGTCGTCGGAGAACGTCGTAAGTCGTAGGTAGCTATCGTCGAAAGTCGGCTTTCCCATAAAAGTCACCGTCGGCGTAGTCATCGCAGTAGAAATCGGAACGTAGCGTGTAGCGTCGTTTCGTTGCCGCTTTCCCCCAGCATAGTGCGCGTATTATCGTTCGCATTTCGTATTCGTGTGTGTAAACATCCTAAGGTTTTTCCGTTAGACTACTTAGACACGGTTTATATATATCTATATATAGGTATACATATATGAAGTATTTACTTATACAGCAGAGCGAGTATCCCAGGTTGGCACGTAAAAATTTTGTTTTGGGAATTTGTTTGTTTGTTTGTAACTAAGGTTTCAAGTTGCAGTTTCCAAATCGTTTTCAAAAATGATTCCAGTTCTCTGCAACTTATGGCTCTGATACCAATCTGTCACACCCCCAATTAACCACTAACGGAGTTTATACCGTTAAGGGGCGCGACTAGACCAGGACCACAACCATTAGTTACAAATACTAAACGAATCAGAGTAAAGTCCAATGTTCATAAATAAAAACAGTTTCAAAAGATACGCAGCGGAAAAATATTTGTCTTAGCACTAACCGCGTGCTTTACATAAACAAATCATTGTATATAAATTTCCAAGTTAAGTTTAATAAAATTTAAGTCTTCACGTGCCATGCCAACCTTCAGCGGATACTCTTCAACGATCTGCAAAAGTGAAAACCACACAAGTGTCAACCAAACGGTTGGTGAGTTCACGGTGGGCATGACATGCATTGGCCCGGTCTCAATAATCGTATGTATCAACATATATAAGTAGTATGGTTTTGCAAAACATTGCCAAGAGTTTGATTACTGAATATGCACTAGTTAAGTAAAAGTTAAAGCAGTCAACCGATATCGCGGGTAGCTAATCCGGTTTCCATGCACTAAGGAAGTCGTACTAGGGCTGAAAGCTGACGTAACAGAGTTCGGCAATAGCCGATGGTTGGTACCTCCAGTTGTGTCCCACACAACTAAACACAGGCTGATATTGCACTCCGTTCGGCCCCCCGCCGGTTGGCTACACAATCAGTGTACCGCGGAGCAGGGTTTGTCAAACCCTCAGTAGATCTACCCAACATCCCCTCGCTTTCCAGATCATCAGTACTAGGTTGAGGATTTCAAGTTTTAAAGCATTCCTTAGAAATCATGTGATATCATTTGGTTTAGACTTTAACCTACACTAGTCATATTTAAAACGTTTATTCTGGATTTCATCCGAAATCCCAAAAAGAGTTTAAGTGTCACAAAAGTTGTTTCCGGGTTTCAATCGGAACCCCAAGGATGGACAGTTGCAAGTGCTCCCCATAAAACACTCCAACTTCCATAACAAGTATCTCGTTTGGCAATACCTCAAATTGTCAGCGTTGTTTTCTGTTTAGTATGTTCGTTGTGACCCAAACGGGCTCACAAGTAAAGGGTTTGTGAAACTCACCTTAGGTTGCTCGGCTTACACTTGCTAATTAATCCAAATGTTGCTTAACGAAGACGGTTTGATCAAGGATCGAATGAGTGAGATGAGATGATGATTCTCTTGATGATCTCCTTGGATGGCCAGAAATCTCGAGAGAGCAGCAGGTGAAGAAGTGGTGTGTGTTTTGTGTGAAATGAGGCAAATGGTAGAACTAGGGTTTATTAAGATCTTTTATATCAGGGGCTAGTTTCGCTGGCAGTTTCGCTGGCCAGCGAAACCGGCTCTGACCACGAGCGAATCAGGCAGTTAAGCTAACTACCGGGCGACACTATAGTTTCGCTCGGTAGTTTCGCTGGAAACCCAAAACGTACAAATTTGTCACATAATCAAGGATTTACAATTTGTCATGCTATTCATAATATTAAATCATGCATTTAAATCACATTGCACATAATGACAACAATAAATGAACACATAGTACATATGGGCGGGTTCGGTGATCAACCAAAGGACGTGGACGTATTCGGCCTAGTTAAGCATTAGTTACTAAGTTGACACTTATAACGTAACTAACGGAGTTTGTCTAACGGAAGTTAACCTTGAAATTCTCGGATGTCACAATGGTGGAGAGGAACCGAGAGCTTAGCGGCAACGTCTGAGGGTGTTGTTGGAGTTGGGTCAGTGGTGGCGTTGAGATAGGAAGTAGGGGCGACAGTGGTGGTTGGTTGGTGACGATCGTGGTGGTTGTTGAGGTTGATGATGGTGGCGGTGGTTGATGATTATTGCGAGGGGAAGGGGTGACGAGCTCAGCAGCGGCGACGGACGGGGGGGGGGGCGGGGGGGTGCCATCGGCTGTGGCGGCGACATGGGGGAGGGGAGACGGCGACGGACTAGCGGCAGAAAGGAGGGGTGCGGTGGGGTGGCCGGCGGTTGAGAGGAGATGGGTGGTTTTATAGTTGGTTTTATGTGTCGAAGTGGTTTTGAAGGAATGGGTTTAGTGTAGTAATTGGCACTTGTGAATATCTGATGGTGGATCTTGCAAGATAACCTAAACCATGGTTAGGTTTAGTTGTGGTGATTAGGTAACTAGGTGGTATTAGTTTTATAGGAACTATTTCTTCGTGTCTTTCATTTCATCAACAAAAACCAGTTTATACGGGGTCGTTTGGTCGGTTTAACTATAATAACATAGGTATAAGATTAAACTAGTTAGTTGCTAACCTTGACTTTGTTTTAATCAGTCAACATTTAGTATAAAAATGATATAATTTTTAGTTATCATTTCTTTGCAGTTTACTTAGTGTTTAAGAAATCTAGTGATTTCTTTAACTTCGTAAAAACGCTCTCGGTTCTCGGATGGTTATCTCGGTTACATGAAATCATAAGCTCATAAAATCATAACCCGTGTTTGTGAATCAATCTCGAGCTTAGATACTCTTGAGTACACACTTCGGCTCATCTCTTGGTTTTTCCGTTTCGAGACCCACATTGTGACAATGTTAAGCTCTCTGAGCATCACTCGTGGTTTGATCACTTAGAGGAGAAATAAAAAAACAAGGTTCTTATCACTTTATGTTGGTTTTTAACCCAAAACTCTAGTTTAGACTATCAAGATTCAATGGATCTTTCGGGTGAACTTTCAAATCAAAGAAATGTAAAGAAAGTGTGATTTAGAAGCTTACAATGAGTAAGCTTTAGTTGGTGGTGAGTGGTATTCGGAGTAGATGGTGGTGGTGTTTCCTGCATCTCGATGGTGGAGAGGGACCAAGAGCTCAGCAGCGGTGTCTAAGGGTGCTGTTGGCATTGGGTCAGTGGCGGTGCAAGTCAGGAAGGAGGGGCGACAGTGGTTGTTGGTTGGTGACGATCATGGTGGTGATTGAGGTTGATGATGGTGGCGGTGGTTGATGATTGTTTTGACGGGAAGGGTTGACGAGCTCAGCAGCGGCGATGAACGGGGGAGGGGGTGGCGTCGACTGTGGCGGCGACATGAGGAAGGGGAGACGGCGGCGGACCGCGGTAGGAGGGAGGGGTACGGTGGGGTGGCCGGCGGTTAAGAGGAGATGGGTGGTTTTATAGTTGGTTTTGTGTGTCAGAGTGGTTTTGGAGGAATCGGTCTAGTGTAGTAATTGGCACATGTGAATATCTTACGATGGATCTTGCAAGATAACCTAAACCATGGTTATATTTAGTTGTGGTGATTAGGTAATAAGGTGGTATTAGTTTTATAGAAACCATTTCTTCGTGTCATTTATTTCATCAATAATAACATAGGTATAAGATTAAACTAGTTAGTTGCCATCCTTGACTTTGTTTTTAACATTCAACATTTAGTATTTAAATGATATAATTTTTAGTTATCATTTCTTTGCAGTTTACTTAGTGTTTAAAAAATCTGGTGATTTCTTTAACTTTGTAAAAATGCTCTCGGTCCTCAGATGGTTATCTCGGTTACATGAAATCATAAAATCATAACCCATCTGTGTGAATCAATCTCAAGCTTAGATACTTGCGAGTATACCCTTCGGCTCATCACTCGGTTTTTCCGTTTTAAGACCCACATTGTGACAATATTAAGCTCTTCGAGCATCACTCGTGGTTTGATCACTTAGAGGCGAAATAAAAAAAACAAAGTTCTTATCACTTTATGTTGGTTTTTAACCCAAAACTCTAGTTTAGACTAACAAGATTCAATGGATCTTTCAGGTGAAGTTTCAAAACAAAGAAATGTAAAGAAAGTGTAACTTAGAAGCTTACAATAAGCAGATTTAGGTGGTGGTGAGTGGTAGTCGGTGTAGGTGGTGGTGGTGTTTCCTGCTTCTCGGTGGTGGAGAGGGACCGAGAGCTCAGCGGCGGCGTCCGAGGGTGTTGTTGGCGTTGGGTCAGTGGCGGCGTCGAGTCAGGAAGGTGGGGCGACAGTGGTGGTTGGTTGGTGATGATCGTGGCGGTGGTTGATGATTTTTGTGACGAGATGGGTTGATGAGCTCAGCAGCGGCGACAGTCGGGGGGGGGGGGGGGTTGGCGTCGGTTGTGGCAGCGACATGGGGGAGGGGAGACGACGGCGGACCAGCGGGCGGAGGGAGGGGTGCGGTGGGGTGGCCGGCGGTTGAGAGGAGATGGGTGATTTTATATTGGGTTTTGTGTGTCGGAGTGGTTTTGGAGGAATGGGTTTAGTGTAGTAATTGCCACATGTGAATATCTTATGGTGGATCTTGCAAGATAACCTAAACCATGGTGAGGTTTAGTTATGGTGATTTGGTAATTAGGTGGTATTAGTTTAATAGAAACTCACAACTTTACCCGAATATTTTATAAAACTACAAAATATAAAATGTATCATTTCCATAAAATTAACCACTAAAAAGTTGACTGAAACTTTGAAAGGCCAAAATTGTAAAACGGTTGTTCGGCCGGTGTAGTTCGTTTTGGGCCGGTATGCGGGGCTTTCTCCAATTTTCATGCGGTTTGTCTCGTTATTCCCCAAAATTAGTCGGGGTCGATACGTTGGAGTTTCATTTTGTCGGTTGACTCGTCGGGTCATGTTTTTGGGCCTAGTTTGTTCTTTTCGCGTTATTAGGCCTTGTCGGGCCTAATTCGGTATACGGGCGATTCATACCGAATCGTTCTACCGTTTTGGTCCAGACAGGTTTCTAAATTAATTACGAGGCTTCAATATTGTTAGAGAAATATTTTTTTGGTCGTAAATTAATTATTTAGAAATTTTAGTTTTATTTATTTTATTTTCTCGCGTAATTACGTATAGAAAATAAATAACTGTTTTGATCCCGCTTCGACCTCGAATATTTTATACTATGAAACCTAACTAAAGTTTTAAATAAAACGTTCGCTAAAGACCTTGTCGAGTGTTGGAGTGATTTTCTCATGACACCATTTCGGTAAAATATAAAAGTCATTTTATATTTTATTTTTCTTGTTATTAAAGTGCCACCGATCACATGGTGAACTTTTCATTTTGTTATGGGTTTGTTTTTCCAATACGAACGTGAGAATTTTTCAAGGGTGGACGTTTACGTGCACAATATTTACTAATATTACTACTAGTTCAAGTTAGACACATGTATATATATATATATATATATATATATATATATATATATATATATATATATATATATACTAGGTTAGTAACCCGTGTATTACACGGGCTACATATATAGATAATAATATTAGATAAATAGAAAGAAAAAGATAATGATTAAGAAATTTGAAAATTGTGATTCATATAGAATTCTTATAATATATTAAATAATAATTTAATACATTTAAGAAATTTATCATATTTGAAGTTGTTGATTACTTTCCACAAAAAGACTAAAATTATTGAGTAAATTAATCAAATATACATTAATTTTATCAAAATTTTTAGATAAAAATTTAGTTTTGATAAAATTGGTAATTAATCTTAATTAATGATTTACTAAATTGGTAATTCAATGTGAGCTTGACACGTGGCGGTGATGATGTTGACCCTTTATAAATGAGACATGTGGCACAAATTTTATTGCTTTATTAGAATTAAGATATATATATATATATATATATATACATATATATATATATATATAGTCAAAGTATAAGTTTGACCCGGTATTTTCGGACGGGTTGTCACACATATTATGACATTTATGGACACTATCTAATAGTAAGAAGTATAAAAATTCTTTATATATATATATATATATATATATAGGGGAAGGATCCTGCGAAAACACCCTTTTTTGTGAGAACTGCGTAAACAAATCTTAAAACCTACATAACTTTTTCATACGCTAGTATTTTTTATTAAAATTTGCACCAAAAGTCTTAAAATTATATTATCTTTAATCCTATAAAAGTTTTAAAAAACTTAACGCTTTTTTTATTTTTTTAAATATTGTTTTTGTGTGGTGCATATGTGCATCACAAAAAAAAACTCATACTTTTAGTATGAGTTAATATTTTTTTTTCTTAGTCGCACCATATGTCATATATTTTCATTATTTTTTTGCATTTTTATTGTCCTAACTCGGCGTTGTGTTTCGCATCATAGCACAACAGGAAGGCAAAAACTTAAGTCTGTCATTTATGGTGATTACGAATTCCTACTAGTTTACAAATGTCGTGGTCTAGCCAATCCAGGTATATAAAATGCTTTTCGTTGTTGTTTCTGGTAAACTGTTTTGGGGAATGGAATTGTTGCTAGGTTACGTCTCGTTGAGCGTAAGTGGTTAAACTTATATTTTCTGGAAAATGTTGTTTCCTACTATTTATACTCTGTGAATTTACCAACCTTTTGTTGATACTTTACAAGTTTCTTCTCAGGCCCTTAGGAGGAAGTCGCTAAGGCACGTACGCTTAGAATCATTGGTATTTGGTCTGCATTGGTTATGTTTTTGTTAAACTTGTTATACCAACTTGGACGAAAGACTTATAAAAATCTTTATGTTTCGCTTCCGCATCGTTTGTTTTGATAACTAAAGGTTTATCGCTTCCGGAAATGGTTCTCTAAACTTGGTAAATGCTTCCGCACTATTTTAGTTAATATCGCTTAACTCTGATAAAATTTGTTTTGAAAATGGGTTTTGGTTATTGAGTCAAGCATATGCATGTAGATGTTCGAAGTGTCTGACGACTCAGATCCTGATGGTGGTCGCGGCGGTCGCGGTCGCTTTACCAGTAGCGCCCTAGGTCCGCGGAGCCCCTGAAGGCGGCGGGTTTTCCCGAGGTGTGACAAGCACTAAAGGACAATTTGGATGTCCTGTATGTAATTTTGATACTAATTATAAATGGCCTACTCATGAAAGAAAATGGTGTTATATGTGTCATTGGAGGTGGCTTCCAGATGGCCATTCTTGGCATTCAGACATTAGATCCTTTGATGGCCGCTAGGAACTTAGACTTGCTCCTATTACTCCGTCCGGAGAGGAGGTTTTATAACAACTTGAAGACATGGAATTTGTTGTCGATAACACTAGTACAAATATGACATACGGTCACACTTTTCACGTTTTGACCCTATGACACTTTCGATTAAAAGTGTGACCGTAGTTCGTTTTTAATTTTCTAGACATGTTTCGGTGACATTTAAGATCAGTTTGTGTGACCATTGCAAGCGTGATCAGTTCATATGGTCACACTTTTACATTACATGTGTGACAATTACTAGTCACATTTCAAACAATGTGACCAAATGTAACCAATTGCGACTTTTATTCTGATAATATTTACGAGTGACTATAGATACATATATGGTCACACGAAGAAATTGTTTATGTAATTAAATGTGGCTAAATGTAATATATACTGACACGTTACTTTTGAGTGTGACAGTAAGTTAAACATTTTTTGGTGACAATTAGTTATTGGTGTGACTATAAGTTACAATTTGTGGTCACATTTCAAATTTGGATGTGTGACTGAAGATATATACTCGTCACAATAATTGGACATACATGTGACTATAAGTATCATATGGTTATATTTCATTTTCTTAGGTGTGACTAAAAATTCTAGTCTAAATATTTTATGGTCACAGTTTTATTTGTGTATGTGTGACTATAAGTATAATTTTGTCATGTTATAATGAATAAAATATGTTACCATAAGTGTAATTTGGTTACATATTTCATTTTATGAGAATTTTAATTGTGACTAAAGATAAATTCTAGTCATGCTAAAAAAAATATATGTGACTATAAGTTTTTTTGGTCATATTTCATGATATTAGAAAATTTGATGTGTGACTATAGATGAGTTCTAGTCATGGTAAATGAAAAACAAGATTTGTGACTATAAGTATTATTTGGTCATATTTCATTTTATTACAATATGATGAGTTATTAAAGATTGATTTTGGTCATGATAAATGAATAAAATATGTTACCATAAGTGTAATTTGGTCACATCTTTCATTTTATGAGAATTTTAATTGTGACTAAAGATAAATTCTAGTCATGCTAAATAAAAAATATATGTGACTATAAGTTTTTTTGGTCATATTTCATGATATTATAAAATTTGATGTGTGACTATGGATGAGTTCTAGTCATGGTAAATGAAAAACAAGATTTGTGACTATAAGTATTATTTGGTCATATTTATTTTATGACAATTTAGTGAATTATTAAAGATTAATTTTGGTCATGATAAATGAATAAAATATGTTACCATAAGTGTAATTTGGTCACATCTTTCATTTTATGAGAATTTTAATTGTGACTAAAGATAAATTATGCTAAATAAAAATTATATGTGACTATAAGTTTTTTTTGGTCATATTTCATGATATTAGACATGTAAAAAAATATTTATATGGTTTTGGCATTTGCCAAGGATCGAACTCACAACCTTTCAAAGAAAATCAAAAGACCAACCCGCTGGGCTAGCCCCTGAGAACGGAATGTATTTCAATAACCAAATCTTTAACTTGTACTCTTAATATACAATAATAACTTATAAGTATGAATATGGTTCGAACCCCAAATCCCTACAATTTTTTTTATGTTTTCTGTTAACTAAATTTTAAGCCATTATATGGATAACCATCCCAACTTGCTTAGTAAAAAGTTAAATACAAGAATATCTAATAATTTTGGTACTTCATAACATACACTAAAGAGTTAAAATCAGAAAACATTAATTTATTAATAATTTTTGGTACTTCATAACATTCATTAGTTCATTACAAAAAAAAAACACAAATTAAAAGCATCAACACCTAGACTATTTTCAGAAAGCATCATCCCTCATAGCAAATTCTTTCTTCTTAGGACGGTTCTTGATGATGGTTGGACTGATTTCCTACAGCCTTGATTGCAGAAGTTTGTTTTCTTGTTGGATCATAGTAAGACGGTGGACAATCGAGGGGCTACTGCAGTACAGGCTCTCACTCAAACGAACATGTTTTCGGAGGTCCTCCATCTCCGCCGTGATTTTCTGTTGTTTGTAGGTGATGGCGTCCATATCAGCGGCGATCAAGCCATCGTCCACGTACTTGGCTTGTTGATACTCTTTGCAAGCATCGCTTGCATCTTCTGTGGTTTCGTATTTGGGGAGGGATGTGAAAGTGTGACCATGGCCGGCCATGGTAACTGAAACTGTGATTTTTTTGGGGAGGAAAAGTAGGGTTAATTATTAATTCTCTTTCTCGATCATCGTTTATTTATAGGATGAGAATCTCAAATAGACATAGGAATTCAATTGGCGGGAAACTAAACCTAGTTAACGTTGGAAACCGAATCGAGATATATAAATAATTGATTTTAATTAATTTAATTAATATTTAAATGTAAATAGGTGATTTGATCGGGTTGTGGGGAGACGTGTGGAGAATCGAAAGGACGTGTGCCGACATTTGCAGCTTTCTCAAATAACCTAGGTAATTATCATAGCTACAAACAGGATTATAAGTACACCGGCCATATCTTCACCATATCTTTTATGCACATCAAACACCGAAAAGCTTTATCACTGCAGCAATGTCGTCTTCTTCAACAGTCAATCAGATTTCTCGAGAAGATGAGTTCGTTGGCGCCATGAGAAATTCGAGTTCGTATACTCCAGTCCCACGGATGCCTGATTATGAGATAATGGAAAAAGTTGAAGCCCTCATTAGGGACTAACTTCGCCGGACAGAGGAGATTATCACGGTGTTGAGAAACAACATTCGACGTCTAGAAGCAGCTTCTCAGAGCAGAGCAGTGGTTGAGGCCAGAGTTGACCACTTCAAGACTCATGGATTTCGTTTTGCAGAACCGTGCTTCAAGTATTTGGACAAGGAGGGTGACTATGATCTAGCAATCAATGTGGAGATGGATCAGATATTATCCATCATCGAGGGGCTAAACAAAGAAAGGGTGAAGCTGTTAAAGGAGGCTGCTGGTGATGAAGGTGCGTGATCGAGAAGGGTTGAAGCTTGTTTTGTGTTATTTGTGAAGTTTTTTTCTGTGTTGGTGATGATGGGTTTTTTGTGAAGTTTTTGGTGGCTGCATGTTGCAGGTTTGATTGTTGATGATGATTAAAGGTATTGTTTTTTTGGTTGATCAATTGTTAATGGACAATGTAACACATGGAATTGTAATGAATGGTAATGTTTAGTGTTTAAGCCCTTTATCGTAATTACTAGTTTGTTATTAGATTATGTTGTGTCCAATTAAGTTGTTAAATACTAAAAGGTAGTTATTTTTCATTGTGTTTTGAGGGTTGAGGATGGGGTAGTAAATTGGGGTATTGGTTTAGTTATCAGTTGGAGCTTTGCTGCATTGAGAAGGTTTTTTAATATTTTAGGCAACAGTTTGACTTTTTCTGGTCAACAGTTCGATGATTTTCTAATTGGCTATAGAGTTTTATATAATTTTAATGCCGATCAATAAAAATTAATGTACAGATTGCAATGAAAATAAAAATTCAACATGACAAATAATAAAATTCATGAACATTTTGCAATGGAAATGTAAAACGATTAGGTGAGGCAATCCGCGACTCCTTGTTGAAGTTGAGCGTCTTGAAATGACGTCGTGATTAAGTGCTCTCATGTGCCTGAAGCAAACAAATATTAGCGTAAGATGATGTATTAATTTGGAAAATAGAATACTAGATTGTAAAAATTTTAACATGGATTTGTTTATGTTTATGTTTGAAATAGGAAAATTGTAATGATTAAATAATAATAAGCATACATACCTTTCGTATAAGTATACCCCGACGGTCGTCCCGGAAATAGTTGTTCCTGGATTGCTTACGCAACTCTATTGGGTCTAAAGATGGCAGTATATTATCATTTTCAGGAAGAACCACGGTACTAAACTCCTCATCTTCATAAGCATCTCTGTAGTTTTTCGCAGGATTTTTGAAGACAATTGACCACCTCTTCTCCAGTTGGTCTGCAACGTAAAATACTTGTTGGGCTTGTGAAGCCAATATGAAAGGATCATCCTTGTGGCCTAATCTACCAAGATCAACCAATGTGTAGCCAAGACTATCTTTTTTTACCCCATTCTTATTGTCAACCCAGTCACACTTGAAAAGAGGAATTCTTCGAAAATGATAGTCGAGTACCCATATTTCTTGTAATATGCCGTAATAATAAGTTTGGTCATAGGATACAACCTCTTTAGAAATGTGCATGTCGGTCGCCACAACACTAACCCCACTATTTTGATGAACTTTACCTTCACGGGATTTTGTACGAAATGTAAATCCATTGATGTCATACACTTCGTATTTCACAACGTTCCTATTTGGTCCATGTGAAATCCACCTTACAGTTTCTGATATACTATCTTCGGAGACAGCTAACTCGCTCTCAACCTAAAATTATTTACTAAGTTGAGTTTCGAAAAAAACACCAATATAATAATACGAGGAACATTATTTCAATTCATAATATGAAAACAGTTCACCTCGTCTCGTAGCCACTGACTAAATGTTTTACTATGCTCCTTCTCTAGCCATCCTTTTCCTTTAGAACTGTGTTTTTCTTCCAGATATTTCATGCGTCGACTATAAAATAAATATTATATTATATATACTATATATATATATATATATATATATGTAAAGTAACAAAATACATGTAAATAAGACTTACGCGATATAAGGTTCAACTTCAGAAGTATTTTGCATCACAAAGAAATGAGCTTTCATGAAGATATCTGAAGATACTTCCGTTAGTTTACCCGCTGATAGTGGATTCCCGTCCCTATTACCTTCAATAATGTCATTATTTGCAAATGTTTTATGCCTGTCAGGTGGTAAACCAATAGTGGTCAGTTTTTTTGGAACTCACTCAAAAACTCAATCGTCTCTTCTGCAATATTCTCTTCGGTAATGCATCCTTCTGGCTTGTTTTTGTTTCGCACGTGTCCCTTTATAACCTTCATACACCTTTCAAAAGGATACATCCACCTAAAGCATACCGGACCACATAACTTTACCTCCCTTGTAAGGTGCACGGTCAAATGAACCATAACATCGAAAAATGAGGGGGGAAAGTATTTCTCTAGAAGGCATAATGTAACACAATATTCTGCTTGCAATTTATCAAGCTCTTCCACCTTGATTTCCTTGCTACAAATAGATTTGAAAAAGAAGCAAAATCTCATACACAAAAGCAAAATAAATAACGTAAATAAAATCAATCAGAGACATAAAATCATAATGTAAGTTTAAATGATATATAAAAGATAAAATTCAAAACCTTATAATAGCATTTCTTGTGTGTTTCCGCATAATAGACCGTATTGCAACGGGCAAAAACTGTTGCATGAGCATGTGGTAGTCATGTGATTTTAGTCCGATAAGCTTCCTATCCTTTAGACTAACCAAAGTAGAAAAATTAGAACAATACCCTTGTGGAACCCTTAACTTGTATAAAGTATCATAAAATTTGTCTTTTTTCCTCGGATGTTAATGTGTAGCAAGTTGCCGGAAGTATTGTTTTGTTGCCATCTTTCTTAGCTTGTAATTCTGGTCTTAAACCAAATGACTCCAAATCTAACCGAGCCTCCAATCCATCTTTTGTCTTTCCAGGGATGTGTAACAGTGTACCAACGAGACTCTCAGCAACATTTTTTTCTATATGCATAAAATCTATACAGTGGTTGACAGAATTATACCGCCAATACTTTAGACGCCGATACCATATATTAAATTTCTTCCAGTACGTGTCTTCTTTGTTGGTATCGTTTGATGTACCTACTTCTTTTGCTCTCCTTTTCCTTTTTATCTTTCCACCTCTTCCATTTGATTTTTGTGTTTCAAGATCATTATTTATCTTATCACCCTTACCCCATTTATTAACAACATATTGTACCTCATTATATATTTCTTCCCCATTCATAGGTTCCTTTGCAATTTCTAGCTCTTTTTGTCCATTGAATGTCATAGTTTGACGTCTGAACAGATGTTCATAGGGTAGATAACGTCTATGTCCAGCATAACTATGTTTCTTTGACTTAGGTAGTCTAATACAGTGTGTTTTTTTCCTACACACTATACAACCTTTGAATCCACTATATGGACAGCCACAAAGTGTACGAAGGGCAGGATAATCGTTTATTGTCCATAACACAACAGCACGTAGTGTAAACGTTTCTTTTAAATATGCATCGTATGTTTCGACTCCTATTTCAAATAAGATTTGTAGATCTTCAACCAACGGTTCTAAAAAAACATCAATATCGTTACCCGGTGTTCCCGATATCAATAATACAAGCATGATGAACTTCCTTTTCATACACAACCAAGGTGGAAGGTTGTAAATAACCGATAAAATTGGCCATACACTGTGGTTTCGATTTCCTCGATTAACGTCTACCCCATCAGCGGAAATGCCTAGACGCAAACTTCTTGGATCATTAGCGGAAATGCCTAGACGCGGTTGAGTCTGCCGGGTGACGTAAAACACCGTCCTGTATTCTACTTTCTGCGCGCCATCTCAAAATACATGCAGTTGTCTGTGACTGGAATAGACGTTTCAACCGTGGTATTATGGGAAAGTACCACAACACCTTTGCAGGAACATTCTCGTATATAACCTTTTTTATGTCATCCACCTTCCATCTGGATTTTTCACAAGTGGGACATATTTGCAAATCTTTGTACTCGTTCCTGTATAATATGCAGTCGTTGATACATGAGTGTATCTTCGTATACCCCGAACCCATTGCTTTGAACGTTTTCTTAGCCTCATATGTACTGTTAACCATCTCATTGTCTTTGGGCAGCATCTTCTTTACCAAAACTAATATTTCTGTAAAGCATTTATCCGAAATTCCGTACTTACTCTTCAAGTTGAAGAGGTGTACCAGCGCGGACAACTTTGTGAAGTCGGGACACCCTTTGTAAAGTGGCTTCTCAGCATCTTCAATCAGTTTTATGAACTTCTCAAGTTCATGATTCATGAAATTTTCTTCCGTAGCTTCAACCATTTCAATTTTTTCGGCGGCATCAGTTGGAATGCCCGACGTAAAATCACTCGTGTAGTTTTCTTCATAAGGCTCATCAGCCTTCTCTCCGTGCTTAATCCATAAGGTATAGAGTTGATCTATTCCATGTCTGAATAAGTAAAGAGATACCTCCTCCACATCAAGAGACATGTGGTTTGAACATATCGTACATGGACATGGAATTTTAATTTTTTCAATACTTTTTCGTGTGTCCATATTCTGTGATATTTTTATGTTTCGAACTGCATAATCTATAAAAGCTCCAACTCCATCGATATAAGGTTTTGTGTTTCTATCTTTCAACATCCAAGATTTGTCCATCTCCAACATCAGTACCAAAGCGTAACCACAGTTAAATTCACTAAATCGAAGAAAATTAAAATTAAAAAATCAAGTAAATAAAATGATGGGGAAATCAAACATACCTTGTATTTCGATCGAATGGCTTCAGAATTTTTTTTTTACCGAATTTGCTGTAAGTGAATGTGTGTTCATCAAATTTTGGCTCAAAGGGGTTGTGCTCGAATTGTGAATAGGTTAACGGTTATTAATTAGGGTTTATTTTAGTGAATATACGATTCCCTCAATTAAGGTGTTATCTTTTATATATAATTATTTTATAGGATAACATAAATCCACCATTTAAATTGTTATATTTTATAATCTAATTATTTTTTAGGATAACATAAATTAAATATACATATATATATCTATACTACTATATAATACATATTGATCATCGGGGGTATTTTCGTCATTAAATTCCTTAATTTTAAGACGCGTACTTATGGTTATGCAATGTGTACAACTCTTTAAAGCATCAAAGTTAAAGCAACAATCCTAGAAAACCAATTACGTTCAAAAGTGAAAGTTAGAATAGGAATTAATGTATCTGCATCTGCAGCCTCTTACAGCACGTGTTCAGCCTTTAGCCGCCCTCGATTGCTTCGGTGTCTCTCTCCTCAGCGTGCTCTTTCCCATTGATTGCTTCTGGTATCTCTCTCCATGGATTGGCTTTGAAAACGGCTCTCCTCCTCGATTCCCCAGCCATCTCTCGATTACCACATTTGAAACCTATCACGCGATCTCCAGCCGACTCACCCCCAAGTTGTAAAGCCTGTCGCAACTTTCCCCTCACCTGACCTCATTCCTTCAAGCTTGATCGAGAAGAGAACCAACGATTTCTTTATTTCTCCGTGAAATCAACGCCACTTTTGATGCCGAGTTGTTTGAAATCGATTCATCGCAGGTATGGTTTTAATCTTTTTTTGGTTAGATTTTTGTGGTTTAGCAGTAATCTTCGTCTGTTTTGGGGTTTTTTGGGTTTCTAATTGCGTAATATATCTGTACGATTTAAGCTTCTGTTCTTTAAAGGTTGTGCATCAAATGTTGTTTACGTTTTGTTATTTCAGGGCTTGAAACGATTCCATGATGCTATTTTGCATTTGAGCCCTCATTACCTCAATTAACTTCCTTTATGTATTGACTTACAAAGTTTTTATCGTGATTTTAAGTGCAGAAATGAATTAGGGAATTCAACCTGGGATCTTTTTGGTTTACAGATCACGCTATCTTTTCGCCTACCGTGATTATCATATCACAGGTGATTTCTTTGCTAACTTCTACTCTTTCTTTTTGAAACTTGGTTTAGGTGTTGTAATTGAGTGCATGGCTCCTCATGACCACCAGTTTGATATCGCTTTTGCTTCCACTTTCTTACTGAATGTTCGTCATTGATTTGCTTTAGGTTTTCCGAAACTTGATCAATTTTCCCCTGGATTGTTTGTGGGATCGGGTTTTATTATCAGTTATGGTTTCTGTGTGCTTTCGGTTGCCTTTACTTTCTGTCAATTTCGTTTAATTTTGGAGATTGATCTGCATGTGTTTTTTTGCAGGTGAAGATTTTGGTGCTGCCTTCTTTTGATGTCGTGTTCTTTAGGTACATTTTATATTTCTTTTCGGTAGTTGTTGCTTCGGTTTTGGGTGTTCGTTTGTTTTTGGGTATCGCTCGTGAATTTGCTGCAGCTTGTGACTTGTTGCAATTTGTGTGAATATTCCCTCTGGGGATTTTGTGTTTAAGAATTGATGTGTATTATGGGTTAGAGTTATGTGTTTGCAACTTTCAAATGTGTGAATTTGGTGTCTAAGAATTGTTGTGTATTATGGTTAGAGTTATGTCCTTGCAGCTTTAAATGTGTATCACTTTGGTCTTAAGGCAATAAGGTTAGTTATGTGTCTTATGTATAATACAGTAACAGCCACACCCACTTCATATGGAAGGCGTGGTTGTAAACGCTTGAGTTCCTTTGCAAAGGACTTGGGTGGTTTGAATCCAACTCCCAATGTACAACAGTTGTTTATAGCATAGCTTAATTGTAACCATCAGTAGGCATTAAGGCTACAAATTCTTAACTGGTTATGATTAGTTTCAATTTTTATTTTCTGCATTTGTATTTTAGATGTTGGTCTTTCTGTATATTTGTTATGGCCATATATTGCCATTACTTTCTATTTCTTGATTTACTTTCTTTTTTCTACAGGTTGCAGGCATAAGATTTATCTTTTAAAATGTCATACAAGTCAATCAAGAAAGTTAGATAAGGGGATAAGCGCCCTTCGTTGCATTCTTGCACATACCAAGTATTGTTAGTTCGGTTGATGACACAGAGGTGTATAACATTGGCAATCAAGGTTTGTTGTTAATCTGCTTATTCGTTGCAGGTACTAAATAGACAAGCAATTGATTTTATCTTCCTGCTGCAACACCAATTTCATAGAAAAGAACAAGTAACACACTATATATCTCTATTTAAGTTATATCCACGTCTTGTAGGAATTCATCAATATCACGTTTGGGCAAAATTAACACACCTTTTTTATAATAACTTTGCTGCAGATTATTGTTAGTATTCAAGTTTATTGACAACATAACTACAATATTCAAAACTGATCAAGCAGTATGTGTTTAGACTTTGTCAGGTAAATGCATCTTGGTTTGTAGTTTTTAAAAGTCAACATCAGATTTGATTCATACTTCTAAGTTCTAACATATATTTTCAAACATTCTAGGCTGATGTTGGTCTTGCTATGGGGATTCAAGGCACTTAAGTAGCAAGAAGGTAGTTGCTCGCAACGTCATTTTTGGATGATAATTCACTTCATACTTCTAATTTCTAACATTTATTTTTGTTGATGTTTCAGCGTTACCCTTTTACCTTGTGTTACTCTGCAGGAGTTGATGATGACTGTAATACAGGGGACTATATAAGCCTTTGACGATGCTAGAAGTGATTCTGATAGGTAGTGGACCTAACAATTTATAATTTTTTGACATGAATTATGTGTACCATAGAGCAGTGGTTTTGATGGGCACTCTTGATGTTTTTCTTAGGATTTGATGTTACTAATGAGCTAAACATTTTCTGATTTAGTTTGTTTTATATATATATATATATAATATATCTTTACTTAATCTATGGTAAATGATTATGGGGATTTCCTACTGCATGTATCAATCCAAAGTGGTGATGATGATATTGGTTGGTTAATGCAGGTATGAAATGCTTGCTTCTTTTTGCATTTTGTTTTGATTTTTGGCAGAACTTCCTTCCAAAATTGATTCTGTTATAACATTAATGACGTACATTGCTGACCATGGGCCTTCACTGAGCATAATTTTTATAGATTTTTGCAACTTTTGGAGGCTTAAAATGGCTGAAACGGCTGACCTCGGGAATTTTGCAAAGGTAATACATCTATAAATTAGTCACTATTGGTGGTAAATGGACTGGTATTTTTGGTCATGCAACAAAGTTAAGATGGGTAAAAGAGGTTGAATCGTAATATGTTGAATTTTGTTATGATCCTTGGTGATTACGGCTTGCTAATAGTTGGGATTAAGTTGAAATCTAATATGTTCATGTTGTTGTTGAACCTTGAATTAGATTCCTGATTCGTTATAGTTCAAGTTATAAATTTGATCTATTTTGGTTCAGCTTTTATTCACAAGATCAAGACTTTAAGAAGTGTTCAGTTGGACAGCCTTTGTGATTTTACAGAAAGTGAAATATCCCAAAAGGAATCTGTTCCATGTGAGGCATCAAATTCTACCAAGGACACTACTTTGGAACCAGAAAAACAAAGGTATTTTTAATTTCTTAACCTTTCTTTCTTTCTTTCTTGGTCAGTTGTAACTCATAAGTTTTTTAACATAATGTTCTTTCGGTTTTTGTATGACCAAAATCAATGCTAAAACTGATCTTGATCCAGCTGACACCAAGTTAGATGCAGCCTCAAAAAGATGTACACAATGAAAGCCTCCCAAATCAGGTGAATTTCTCTTTGATTTTTTTCTAAAGGTCTTTTTAATTTCTAAATTCTAATCTAATGTCTGATTATAATGTTTGTTATAGTTGTCTGTTGTTGAGAAGACTGATGAGCTCAAGAAAGATCAGAAAAATGAACAACTCGAAAGAGAAGAGCTAGAAAAAGCTCCCAAATTCAAGGCCAGATCTTTGAACAAGAAGGTAAAAATCATCATCTATTATTTACCAAAGATTATAGTTGTATTATTTACTTAGCTTTCTCTATTACTTCATGTAGATATTTGAAAGCAAAGGCGAATTGGGTATGTTTTGTATGTGCAGGCTCCTCCAAAGCCAGAGCTGAAACAGTGCACCCGACCTGAACCGTTTCAGTTAGAGAGTGTGGCAAGACATGAAGAAGTACAAAGAGAAAGAGAAGAAAGGAGGAGGTTGAAAGAGGATGAAGCAAGAATGAGAATGTTTAAAGCTCAACCAGTTTTAAAAGAGTAAGACTATAATAATAATTAGCATTTGTCATTTTTAGTTTGTCTGGATTATTATTATTATTTTGACATTTTGTTTTTAAAATAGCAGGGATCCCATTCCTGTTCCTGAGAAGGTTCGCATACCTCTAACTTAAGTTCAGGAATTCGATTTGCATGTAGAACACCGAGCTGTGCGTATGATTTGAAAAATGTTATTATAGGTTTTTTGGCTTTTGTTTTGATTTGTTTTCATTTGAATAGGTCGTCAAGAGGAGTGACAAAGCCAAAATTACCAAGACTGAATGTCAGTGAAAGGACAGAAAGAAGAAAGATGGTGGTGGCTGCTGCAACTTCAAGTGCAGCATCAAATATGAGGTGATTGTTGGTTGTTGGTGTTTGTAAAAAAAAATACTTAATTTCTGTTCAAGAACTCTTGAATGTATGTAAAAAAACTTATGAAATGTTCCTGAGAAACCAGCTAACCTGGGTCAACGTGACCTGCAAATGGTCTATAAAAACTGGCTTTAAAATGGCTTGGAACACTTTGAAAGGGTAATACCAAAGTCTGGTTTTTACAAAAATTGTTTCTATTCAAATCCTCCCTCTTATTGATCCTTTTCTTATGTGATCTAGGAATCATGGTCTTTGTTTAACTACTGTCGTCCAGAATAGAAGAACACGTACCTCGATCTATTTCCTCCTTCCATTTTAGTTTTGAAGACAATAACTTACATTTGATCTAACTATAACTTACACCTTGGTATATTGTCGTATGTTGCTTGCACGTGATCTCCTTTCCATCCTTTGAACTTTGTTGGCCTTTTAGTTCAGCTACAAATCTTCATAAAGTTCGTGTATGACTCTGCTTTGACAAGTTTTATCTTTAGGGAAAGAAAGATAATTACATGTCTTCATAAAGTATAAAGTTCGGGCATGGCGCTGCTTTGACAAGTTTTGTCTTTAGGGAAAGAACGATAATGGCCGTATTATAAATTATCGTCGCGCCGCATCGCATTAACAGAAACAAATATCGCATTGTAAATTGTCGCGCCACCATAACGTGCGAACATAAGACAAATAACACGTTATAAACTGTCGCCGCCGCAACGCGCGGGCACACGGCTAGTATATATATATATATATATATATATATATATATATATATATATATATATAAGTTAATAATACTACTTAAATGAATAATATTCCACTATCCACAGTTAAAATAAAGTAATTATCTAATTAGGCTCAATTGGCTATAATCAAGATGACTTGAGGTTAAAGTGTGTATAATCAACATAATTTGGACATAATGATCCTAAATTGGGTATAATTATCCATAGTTGGGTATAATGAACCATATTTGGGCATGATAATCATAGGTGGGCATATTCAACATATTTAGGCATAATGATCCTCAATTGGATGTAATTATCCTAAGTTGGGTATAATGAACCACAAGTGGCAATAATCATCATAATTTGGGCATAATGATCCTCAATTGGGTATAATAAATCACAATTGGGCATAATGATCCTCAATTAGACATAATGAAGCCCAAATAGATATAATGAGGCCCAATTGGGTATAATGAGGCACAATGTGTATAAAGAGGCCCAATTGGGCATAATAATCATAATTGGGCATAATGATCCTTAATTGGGTACAATTATCCTTAGTTGGGTATAATGAACCACAATTGGGCATATTCAACATATTTAGGCATAATGATCCTCAATTGGATGTAATTATACTAAGTTGGGTATAATGAACCACAAGTGGCAATAATCATCATAATTGGGCATAATGATCCTCAATTGGGTATAATTAACCACAATTGGGCATAATGATCCTCAATTAGACATAATGAAGCCCAATTAGGTATAATGAGGCCCAATTGGGTATAATGAGGCCCAATGTGTATAATGAGGCCCAATTGGGCATAATAATCATAATTGGGCATAATGATCCTTAATTGGGTACAATTATCCTTAGTTGGGTATAATGAACCACAATTGGGCATATTCAACATATTTAGGCATAATGATCCTCAATTGGATGTAATTATCCTAAGTTGGGTATAATGAACCACAAGTGGCAATAATCATCATAATTTGGGCATAATGATCCTCAATTGGGTATAATGAACCACAATTGGGCATAATGATCCTCAATTAGACATAATGGCCCAATTAGGTATAATTAGGCCCAATTGGGCATAATAATCATAATTGGGCATAATGATCCTCAATTGGGTACAATTATCCTTAGTTCGGTATAATGAACCACAATTGGGCATATTCAACATATTTAGGCATAATGATCCTCAATTGGATGTAGTTATCCTAAGTTGGGTATAATGAACCACAAGTGGCAATAATCATCATAATTTGGGCATAATGAACCTCAATTGGGTATAATGAACCACAATTGGGCATAATGATCCTCAATTAGACATAATGAAGCCCAATTAGGTATAATGAGGCCCAATTGGGTATAATGAGGCCTAATGTGTATAATGAGGCCCAATTGGGCATAATGATCCTTAATTGGGTACAATTATCCTTAGTTGGGTATAATGAACCACAATTAGGAATATTCAACATATTTAGGCATAATGATCGTCAATTGGATGTAATTATCCTAAGTAGGGTATAATGAACCACAAGTGGCAATAATCGTCATAATTTGGGCATAATGATCCTCAATTGGGTATAATGAACCACAATTGGGCATATTCAACATATTTAGGCATAATGACCCTCAATTGGATGTAATTATCCTAAGTTGGGTATAATGAACCACAAGTGGCAATAATCATCACAATTTGGGCATAATGAACATAATTTGTGCATAATGATCCTCAATTGGGTACACTTATCGTTAGTTGGGTATAATGAACCACAATTGGGTATAATCATCAAAATTGGACATAATGCTCTAATATTGACTATACTAATCACAATTGGGCATAATCATCATAATTTGGGCATAATGATCCTCAAGACCTCAATTGGTTTTAATGAGGCCCAATTAGGTATAATGAGGCCCAATTAGCTATAATGAGGCCCAATTGGGTATAATGAGGTGTAATTGGACATAATGAGGCCAAGTCGGGTATAATAAGGCCCAATTAGGTATAATGAGACACCCAATTGGGTATATTTTTTTTATTTCTAAATATAATAACTTTAATTTGGTATAATAATATTTTTTTGAATATATAAATTGATCATACGTTTATAAAATATAGTATTATGTTTTTTTAGTATATTATTTTATTAAGAGATAATTATGAGTAAGTTTACAATTTTTTATTACAAAATATATTAGTTTAATTGGGTATAATAATAGTTTATTAAACATACTAAATTGACATACTTTTACAAAATATAGTATTATTTTCCCAATTCTCGTTGTTTATTTAAACATTTAAAGTTTTTATCTTCAAGAATTGTCGGTCGATCTGTTCCCATATTTACGAACCCAATTTCCAAACATGTTTCAAATCATCATAAACTTGAATTTCAGAATCAAAAATTTCATAATCCAAATCTTCCCTCCGAAAATTCCAGTAGGGTTTCATCAATTTTCTAAACTATTCCCCCTGAAACCAATTATGAGTTTGGAATTTCGTTTTACCGCCGTGATGTTTTCAATCTCCGATTTACACGTTACCATGATAAACCAACTTTGTTCACCAAAACTATATTCACGAATTGAGGAATCATTGCCGTCGTCGGAAAAATTTTTATTCAGTCCTCATCTTCTACAGAGGTATGTGATATTTTTTATATTTATTTGTTAAACATGGATGTAATTTGGTTATGATTTTACAATCATGATTAGCATCTGTTGTGTAATTTTAGATCATGGAACCCGAAAACACGATGGAAAATAACGAATTACGCACCATGCAAAACGATGAGGCATACAGTGATGATGACGCATACGATTATGATTCGGGAGAAGCCAATGAGGAACACAATGAAGCCAACATTTCTGATTCGAGTGACAGTGACTGTGAAGGAAGTTCAGGCGGAGAAACAATTACGGCGACTGGATTGGAATGTCTAAATCCCAAAAAAATTAAAGCCAAGAGGGGCTTGACTAGACTGTCCAAGATGAAAAACGCGTACACAAACTTGGGTGAAAAAAAACGCCGAGTCAAGTTTGATGCCTATGGAAGGTTTAGCGGAAGGTATAATTCAGAGTTTATAAGTTTTCTAGGAGATCTAGTCCGTGAGAATGTAGGTTTAAGTGTTTTCAATTGGAAGCACGTATCAAAGGAACTGAGAGACAAGCTTTGGGCTTTGATAACGGTATAACTATAGATTTTTGTTTGCACTTGCAGCTAATTTTATTAATATTATACATTGCAATTTCATTCAAATTATAATATGTTGGTAATTATTATTTCAGCGTTATTACGAGGTTGATGAAGGTAGGAAAAAGTATGTTATGAATCGCCTCGGGATGCTATTGCGCAGCTTTAGGAATAAGCTGTATGAAAAAGACATACTACCTAACCTTGGTAAACCGAACAAGTTGGAAAAAATCCCAAGACGGTACAGGACTATACTCCGTAACCAACAAGACTGGGACAATTTTGTCGCCTACACACAATTTGATCAATACAAGGTTTAAATCTTCCTTTTACCTCCATAATTGTAAGTTATGCCATTTTAATATTCATTTGATTTAAGAAATTAATGTCGATCTTGTTTTATTGTAAGGCTGTTTCGGGGAGGTTGAAAACTGCTCGTTCGATGTCCATTTATAACCACCGCTTAGGGCGGGGTGGATATGCTAGGCTTGAACAGAAACTGGTTGGTGTTCAGCCTTCACACCACCTACATGTTTAGAACTAAAACATCAAATGCTGTGCTTCTTACTAATATGATTTTTTTCCTGTCAATTATGACAAGGTTGAAAGTAAAGTAATCGATGCAGGCACAATGCCTTCCCGGTCACTGCTGTGGTACAAAGCGCGTGAGAATAAAGCGGGTGAAATAGAAGATGAAGCTGCTAAAGCAATAGCAGCAGAAATAGTGAGTTGACTGCAGCTTTATTTTTGCTAACTCTATCACTGTGATTAATATATACGAAATTGTATTAATGTCTATGATGTTTTTTTTTGTATAGATGAAAACTGAAATAAAAGATCACTGATGGACAGCTCAAACTTGATCCAGGCAATGACGCCATGACAGTTGTCTTAGGGAAGGAAAAATGTGGGTCGTTGAGAGGTGTTGGCATGGGAGTCAACCCTAGTAAATTTTTAATGTTCCAAGACAGCGAGGGTCCATCAAACAGCAGCCGGATCTGCTTCAGGCTCAACTAGAGAAGGAGAAACAAGAAAATGTGGAAAAGGATGAACAAATAAACGCGTTGAATGAAAGGATGGCTGAAAATGAAAAAAAGTTAGTTTTTTTATTAGCCACCCTTCCACCTCAGGGGCAGCAGGTAAGTGAATCTGACTATAAATACATTTTAATTGGATATATGGATATCATATATAAAACTTTACATCTACTTTACTTCTGATCAGGGAAATTGGGCAACTCCTGCCAATACGTCTCCAGCTCAGTTAAGTCCTTCGATTACAAATGTGCCGATAACTCCATCGGGAGCTGATTCACAACCTGATATGATCAGTCAGAAAGAATCAGCAGATACAGAAGTAACTCCAGTAAGTTAATTATTAAAATTTAACTTCTTTTACATTAGATCAGTGATGTATAATCTGCAATGTGTTGCTTATGTAATATTATATATATGTAGGATGCCGCAAAGAAAACCAAAAAAAAGGCCCGGTGATGGGCTGCACCGGCGGTGCGGGTACGGCGGCGGTGGACGACGGGCGGCGGCGGTGGCGGACTCCGGGGGGCGGCAGCGGTGGCGGACTCCGGTAGGCGGCACGACGACGACTAGGGTTTCTCGGGTTCGGGGTGTATTGCAACCGAAAGGAAAAACCACGGCTAAAACGACGATCAAATACTGAGGTTCTCACGATCGAAGGATCGAATCACAGGTGAACAAGAGGGCGATGGCGGCCACTGGTGGTGGTCGGCGTCGGATTCGAGAGAGGGAGGGAGAGGGGGCCGAATATTCTCCCTGGAGGATTAGGGTTTCGCCCCCTCATTAATCAGATATATATATATCTGATTAATTTTCCGTCATCAATTAATTATTTATATATTAAACCATTTAATAGATAACGCGATGTCCCTCAATTTCGTTTAATCTTTAATCGAACCATTTAATTTGCGAGATTAACATTTAACTCATTTAAATGTTTGTCGCTTGCCGAGATTTAACAAATATTAGTCAAACTAATAATTCGTTGATTTTCGTCCATGACGTAATTTATATTTAACATCTTTTGTCGCTTAATCAATTATAACGATTGATAATTAACCAATTAATCTTTTATCTATTAAACCATTTAATAAACACATAATTAACTCTTCTGCGAATTTGTCGGTTATAAAAAATAAGCGGACTTAAAAAAAAACCGTTGCCTCCGATGTAACTCTTACGGGTCTTGACCGGGTCGGGTACTTGATTTAGTCGGGTCTGGAGATCTAAATCCAACAAAACGTACCAAATATGGACCACTTTTGGCCGCGTATCTGATCTGGTACGCCGCATACCATGTGGTACGATGGAAGAACAGTTCATCCGAAGAGTCAATCTGATCTGGTACGCCGCATACCATGTGGCCGCGTAACCATTGAGTTTTCATTCTATACGAAAAACCGACTTAGTACATGTATTCAGAACCCATTGAGATAGCCTCTAACCCAGTTAACCAACCCCGGGTTCGGTTTCGCGAAAAACGGAATCTTTAACTCCAAAAATCAAGATATTAAGATCATTAAAATGTAAACGAAGACCATGAGCATATGCGCCATCCTCAAACCTACCTGTAGCAACAAAAATCTCGAGTAGAAGTGCGTTATACAGTGAGAAAACGAGAATATTCAGTGTCAAGTGATTTAGGGTTCGCATAGAGCTTTTGATGTGGTACGCAGGTTAAAACAAACACGTACCACATTTGACCCTTTTATATGCAAAGTGGTCCGCCGAGCGTACCACATGGTACGTCCAGACCACATTTCATGTGAAATTCCCATTTTGCCCTAAAACACTTAAATTAGACATTTCATACCCAAAAATCCAATATTTTCCAAATTGAAACATGATGAGCCGATTGAAGCTTCGATTGTGATTTTATCAACAAAAAAATTTGTCGTTCCTCTATTCAGTTGATAAAAAATAAAGCAAAAATAAAATCTTTTTGAATTTTTAGCAACTTTATATCAAAACACACTAAAATCTTTTTGATTTTTCGAACTTATGCTAAAACACCTAAAATCTTTTTTGATTTTTCTGAAATAAAGAAATAAAATGCAAAACAGAAATATAAATGCAACAATTTATGTTTTTGTGAGAAAGATCGCAACATGAGATCATACCTGTGAGATGCACTTAACACATTTCAATTTCAATCTAATTAGCATGCAAGCCAATCAGTCCACGAATACAACATTTTCATGTTTATTGCAGTCGAATCAAATCAATTTTTACCACTTTCGGATATGAATTAGTTATATTTATCAAGCACAGAAATCATGGTACCCACAAATTCAAGTAATTGAGAATCTGACTTATGATATTTTTTATTTTTCTCTTATTTATCACAGAATATTTACAAATATAAGTTGTTCATAGTGTTTCATGCAAAAAGAAATCAGAACCCTAAACAAACAACAATCAAGTCGGCCTTGTGAGCACGCATAGAAAGTCCGATTGTTTAGGAAAATAAGAAAGCAAAACAAGTTGAAATTGTATAACTCAACAATAATCAGGTTGGTACTCATGTACTCGCAGAGAAAGTCCGATGAGTTATATGAAACACCAAGAAAAATAAAGCAGAACGTCAAACGAACAACGACCAGGTCGATCTTTCGATACGCAGAGAAAGTCCGATCGTTTTGACAAAATAAACAAAATCAAACAAGTTTAAATCTTTCAAAAGAACGCATGCATACACTAGAACACTTATTTATTCTCTTTTTGTATTTTTCAGCTAATATCAAGATTACACAACCACAAGAATCATGTTACACCACAGATTTCAAGCAAGCATTATGTTTATATCATACTAGCAAGTATCAGATATTGATTGACACATTCAATGAAACAAACAAGAACCTACAGCCTTTCAATCCAGTTTATCCATGTTTAGTAACATTCACCGATGTACTATCATTTCTCACGAGGTTGGATCACATTTCTCAATTTTTTTAATTTTTTTCATTTTTTATGCTTTTTCATTTTTGAATACAAGAAAACACACTATTTTTTGTATTTTTCCATAATATTCTCCCCTAAAAAGCAAAAAACACTGAAAACATTAAAAGAAAGTAAAAACGATCAACTGAACCAGTTTACTTGGCATTCAACCGAGTAACCCCATTGATTCGCAATAAAAATTGAAAGCGAGTTTTATCAAACGCTTTAATGAATAAATCAGCCCTTTGAAAATCCATGTGAATTTTATGCAAATCAATTAGTTTCTTCTCATAGCAATCACGAATAAAGTGATATCTTATGTCAATGTGGTTAGTTTTTTAATGTTGAACAAGATTTTTCGTGATGGAAATAGCAGCCGAGTTATCAATGTAAATGGGAGTAGTGAGAAAATTTAAACCATAATCGCGTAAGTGCTGTTGTATCCACAGAACCTGTGAAAAGAAACTGGAAGCAGCCACATACTCCGCCTCAGCAGTAGACGTTGCAACCGAAGTCTGTTTCTTACATTGCCAGGACACTAGTCTCTCCCCCAAAAACTGACATCCAGCGGTAGTTGACTTGAAATTGATTTTACAACCGTCGTAATCTGAGTCAGAATAAGCTGATAACTCAAACTTATTATCATTAGGGTACCAGATACCGAGATCCGGATGACCCTTCAAATAAGCAAAGATCCGTTTTATTGCTACCATATGTGAAGCCTTGGGAGGTGCCTAGTACCTAGCACATAATCACATAACAAACATAATATCAGGACGAGATGCAGTTAAATACATAAGGGAACCTATCATGGCAAGAAACAATGTCGGATCAACATTGTCACCAGATTCGTCTGGTTCAAGGCCATGTGAAACCTAGATAGGTGTACTCGGAATCCGGACGTCTCCAATTTTAAAACGAGCCAAAATATCAGACACATATTATGTTTGATGCAAAAGTATGCCTTTGGCAGATTGATGTACTTGAAGACCCAGAAAGAAACCCATCTCCCCCATAGAACTCATCTCGAACATCGTTTGCATGACACGCTCAAATTCCTTGCACAAGCTGTCATTGGTGCTTCCATAGATAATATCATCTACATAAACTTGGACAAGCAGCAGATCCTTCTCAAACTTCTTTGAAAACAGTGTACAATCCACTTTGCCACGTTTAAATCCATTTTCAAGCATGTGTGTAGAAAGAGTCTCATACCTAGCCCTTGGAGCCTGATGAAGACCATATAAAGCTTTGTCTAGCTTATACACCCATTCAAGAAACTCTGGATCATAAAAACCAGGCGATTGCTTCACATACACTTCTTGACGAATTTTCCCATTAAGAAACGCACTTTTGACATCCATCTGATATACTTTGAATCCATGATGTGCCGCGAAAGCCAGAAAGATCCTTATAGCCTCAATTCAGGATCATATACTTCATTGAAATCAATGCCTTTAATCTAAGAGAAACCCTGAACCACTAATCGAGCCTTGTTTCTGACGATGATACCACGATCGTCCTTTTTGCATTTGAAAACCCATTTCGTTCCACAAGGTTCTTTAGAATTAGCGGGTAGAGCCATGAGATGCCAAACTCCTAATTTCTGAAATTGCTGCAATTCTTCCTGCATCGCTTCTACCTAAGAAGAATCTTCCAACGCTTGATCAACATTGGTAGGTTCATCTTGAGACAGAAAACACGAGTGAAATACTTCATTCTGAACACCGGAATCCCAAATTTCAACAATTAACACATCAATATAATCAGCCAATTGATGTCGTATGTGCACCCCAGAATTCGGATCTCCAATTATATTCTCTTGAGGATGTATGTTATGAATCCGAAGAGTGGTTGTATCAGGAACCACAATACTGTCTACAAGATTATTTAAATTTGCATCTCCTTCCTCTGAGCTTGAAAGTTCACCAATCGGTAAAGAAACCGGCATTGAAGCACTTGTACTTGGTAAGCTAATTGGATCATTGACCGGTGTTGATTCAGCTTCATGAAATGTACTCTCATCATCATCAGATGAACTCATTGTTTCTAAGTTTGAAACATTCTGACTAGATGAAGCAGCATTAGAAACACTTGGAAGCTTTGGGATCCATGAACCAGGAGTAAGTATTGAATGTAATATAGCAGCAGCTAGAAGCTCTTCAGTATGCTCATCAGCAGAATCATTTTTTGCAGCCGAGAAAGAATCAAATAAATTTTTATAGTCGAAAGCAGGAATATCAACCGATTTGGATGTTAGAAAAGTGTGTCATTGATGATCCACATTCAAATGACTCTCAAATGGCTCTCAAAAATGTAGATTCGGCTTATGACCCTTAAGAAGTTGATAACTTATCTTGTTTAACCTATTGACAATCAAAACATGATTGAGCAAATGGTATGCAGTGTGAACTGCTTCAGACCAGAACTTGATCGGTAAATGTGCATCAGACATCATAGTTCGTCCCGTCTCAATCTATGTTCGATTCTTTCTTTCAGCAACTCCATTTTTTTTGTGGAGTGTACGGCGCACTGAATTCTTGTATAATTCCAAGACAATCACAAAAAGCTGTCATTTTAGCATTCTTGAACTCAGTACCATTATCAGTACGAATGCGACAGATTTTGTATTTATACATTAATCCAAACTTGTATAATAACTTCTGAATAACATCTGGAGTTTCATCCTTTGAATCCATTGATGACACCCATGAGAAATGGGAAAAATCATCCGTAATCACCAAACAATAGAATAGAAACTTCCATCAACACTGCGAACATTCATAGGACCGAAGAGATCCATATGAAGCTACTCTAAAGGAGATACAATAGAATTAAAACGTTTGGATGGATGAGACTTCTTCCGTTGTTTTCCCTTCTTATAGGAAACAAACACATCATTTATTGAAAACCGATTCTTCGAAACGCCCTCTACCAGATAATGATTAAATAAGTACTTCATCTTGCGGTAGTTGATGTGTCCCATACGGCGATGCCACAAAATTGATTATTTTTCAATAGCCTTTGAGATGAAACAAGTAGCAGCTACTGCATGCGAAGTTTGTTTCATGTTCAGCACATACAAATCACGAAATAGTTGCGCACGCATCACAATCCAATCTTCAGGAATTTCAATTCTACATTTCATAATCAGGAATTCAGAACTTGTGAAAGCAGCAGTGTACTGCTTATCACAAATCTATGATATACTCAGTAGGTTGTGTTGCAGTTCTTCCACAAATTGCACTTTATCAAACGTGACCTTCTCGTTACCCATCTTTCCTTCTCCGGCTATTCTTCCACCTTTATTGCCAGCAAAGGTAACATTTCCTCCGTTAATTGGTTTGACGTCTGAAAGCAGAGAAATATTACCCGTCATGTGCCTGGATGCTCCACTATCAACTACCCAGAAGTTGTTGACAACTGGCTTACGAGCACCCTGCACATATTAGCAAATAATTAGTGAGAATCTGGACCCAAGCTTTTAGCTTTGGGTCGACCGGTATCTTCGAAAAAGTCTTCAGTGGCTTTTGATGACAATTTAGGCAGTCACTTTTGCCTTAACACTGAGATAGATGAATCAGTAGTAGAGTCACCCGAAGATGAATTTCTAAAAGATTTTTGAGTTTTGAAAAATTTTTCTCGTTTGAAAAGCTGTTTTGTTACCACCTTTCCATCTATCTCTTTTGGCTTAGAAACAGAATCATATTTATCTTTACTAACAGCGGAAGCTCGTTTCTTTGCCAAAATCGGACATCTGTTTCTGAGATGACATTGTTGATAAAAATGATAACACCGCCTACGAAAAACAAAGACCATAGGAAAACTATTTCCTGAATCAGTTAGTTGAGGTGTTATCATCAGTCATTTGCTTAACAGCTCTCCTTGGTGCTTTAGCATTGAACCTTCGAGATTTATGCTTTGGAAGAGGTTTAAGCAAAGGAGTAATATACCCAAATTGGTTATAAAACCATATTCATCAACTCCACATTGATCAGCATAACCTTTTGGTTTGATCCTTTTGGCTTTGTTTTGTTCAAATTTACCAAAATCATCATAGAAGTTATAATCATCACAAAAACCATAGGATTTATAATCAAAATCATTTGTTTTTATAGAAAACTGACCATCAGAGTTGTAAAAAGTCATTGGTGAGTATTTGGAAGTTTTTGGCTTTGAAACAAATTTCTGATCATTTGGAGTGTATGACTTTTGAGAATCCTGATCATTTGGACTCGTTCTATGTTTTAGCAACGATCCACTTTCCCCATTACCATGATAAGACACACAATTCTCTTCAGACTCAGCATAAAACACCTTAGCAACCCGTTTGGATCAACACAGCATAACGGGAACATCTCATCAGAAAATATGGTATTACTACCTTTGAGATAATACATTCTCAATTTCTGAGATGATTCACCAGTTTCCATTTTACCTTTCAATTTCTTGTCATTTTTCTGAACTACCTGAGATTTCTTTTGATTGACCTCCGATTTCTCAGAAACTGATATAAAACCAAGACCATTAAATTTGACAGACTTTGGAGGAGCAACCGGAATTGCATTAACATCCGGTGTGGTTGTGTTGCTAGGTGTTACTAAGTCTTTTTCATAAAAGAGATCTTGACCTTTGGCCAAATTTTCATTTTCAAAAGTTTTCATTTTCTTCTTAGTTTCTTTTATCTTAATGGCCTGCTCCAAAGGTGTCAATTTGACAGAACCAGTTGGTTTGTCACCTACAGAATCACTTGACTCATTTGATTTTGGAGCATCAAGATTTGCCTTGGACACATGTTTTCCAGGCTTCTTTTTATAAGTGCCTTTGTGTTTGTCAGAAGTACCAACCAAGTTCTCAGTGAACTTTGAATAATCAAACACAATTGATGGTTTAGTTTCAGTGTCAGTCGGTTCCAAACCATGCACAATTGGGGGTGGAACTGAATTTCATTTCGATTCTTTGAACACCTCTTTTAGAGTTTCATCTTTGCAAAGAAAACTTGCAAAGGAAGCTGAGTTTTTGAAATTTTCAAATTGTCTTTTAAAATCTAGAATTCCAATGTTTAATTCACAAATCTTAGCATTAGTTTCTGCAAGTTTGTTTTCACAAAAGATGTAATCTTCAGTTTTGTTATTTAATTCAGTTTTGGTGCTCAAAGTCAATGCATGTTCACTTTTCAGTTTAGCCTTAACGGCCTCCCACCTTTTTTTGTATATTTTTGTGTTCTCCTCTGCTAACATGTATTTATCATAATACATAACTTTCTCATTAGAAAGTTCCTTCAATTTGTTAGCAGAGGTCATGCAATGTTCGCAAGGTTTAGAGTCAACCTGAATGTTAGCCATAAAGGCTTGTTGGCCTTCTACCTAGAAGTCTTCATCTGGAAGTTCAGGATCATCTTCAATTTTCACATTTCTCTCTTCAGTACACAGAAACGCAGATTCATCAGGATAATCTGCACCCTAGTCATAGCCTTCCCCAGTTTGAGAGACCAATGCTTTAAAATATTGATTCGAAGCATTTGCATTTGATCTGGATGGAGTAGAGTTGCTTCCCGATGCTTTTGAACTTTGAGCTGCATACTTCTGAAACAACTTTGAAGTTTCTTGCTTCTTTGCATTATTGCATTCCTTGGCGAAGTGACCATAATTCTGACAATTATAGCAACGAACTTTAGATTTGTCGAACCCAAGCTTTCCCTCAAGATATAAATCTTTGCATCCCGTTCTTTCATATACTTCTTACCTCTCTGAACAAGCATTGCCATGGACCAATTGATATCCATAAGTTCTAGATCATCAGCATCAATTTGTTCATAGTCTTCATCTGGTAACTCAGCACTAGTCAACTTTCTAGCCACTACCCCATCATATGAAGAAACCGTTGCTGAAAACAGCACCATGAAATTATTTGCAGTTTTGGTAGAAAAAGCATTTTGATTTGGTGCAGAAGCAGACTGATTTAAGTAAACTGGATATGTCACTGCAGCCTTTTGAGTATAACTCTCACCAGAAGAACCCCGAGATACACTAGCATGACCACTCGATAAATTTTCAACATAAAAAGAAGTAGTTGGTGGGTTTGTGCTAGTTTTAGCTTTAGCATGCATTGTTGAAGCATTTTCTCCAAAATACACATCTGGATTCTGAACTTGTGCTGGAAGAGTCTTCACTCGCATCATATCTAGTTCTCGAGCCAACAAGTTCCTTGCTAGATCATCATATGAATTCTCATCAAAACTTTTATCATGGGTTAAAAGCAAGATATAGCCTTCCCAATTTGCTGGTAAAGTATCTAGTAGCTTTTCTTTCAGTTCACCTGCTTCCTTCTTCACTCCAACTATTTCAAGCTCACTTACCAAGTGTGACAACCTTGATATGAGGTCATTAATTGTTTCATTCTGGACATGATAGAAGTTATCATATTGTCTCAACAACACCTTCTTTTTGCTTTTCTTGTATTGAGCGTTGCCTTCACATTTATTACACAACGCATCCCACAATGTTTTCGATGTTGTATGCATTTTAAATTGATGCAAGATATCCTTTGGTAAATCCATTGACAAGTTAAAATAAGCCTTTTTCTCCAGTTTGAACGCTTCTTTTCAGCATCATTCATTTTATTGTAAGGCTTCACTTGACCAACAAATTCTCCACTTGTGAACTTTGGAACTTCATACCCATCAAGCATAGGAGTCCATACGGTTACATCAGTCACACCGATATACGATTCATAACGAGTCTTCCAATTATGAAAATCTTCGAATTTCATCAACTAAGGAACCTTGTTCGTGGTTCCTATCTCGTTATCATAATTCAGTAGGGCTTGAACGGTTGTAGACATTGCAGCAAAGGCTTGGAATGGATCCATGATAATTTTCTCAAAAACTAATCAGGCGTACCAAATTGTCGATCTGCGTACCAGAATCAAACTTAGCGTACCACTTCTCACGACGTACCACACTCGGACTAGAATAACACAGGCGTACCACTAGCGGATCACTTTTCTCACGTACCATAATTGGACAGGATCAGACTGGTACGGCATAATTGCCAACGTACCAATCAGTAACTGACATGGACCAACGAAGGAGGTTGCCTTACAGACCAAGTGTGACATCCGAGAATTCCAAGGTTAACTTCCGTTAGACAATCTCCGTTAGTTACGTTATAAGTATTAACTAGGTAACTAATGCATAACTAGGCCGAATACGTCCACGACCTTTGGTTGATCACCGAACCCGTCCATATGTGTTATGTGTTCATTTATTTATTGTCATTATGTGCAACATGATTCTAATGCATGATTATTATCAAAAGCATGACAAATTTGCTTAATTGTGTATTTACGTATTTATTATTATTAGCATGACAAATTGCTTAAATGTGTATTTATGTGATTAATCAAGTAATTAGAGTGTATGCATACATGTTAATCATGGGCTAATCACTTGCTGATCATTGGGGGCCCAAATCCCAATGATAAGCCCAAAGGAGGCTTTAGTATTTAAATGAGAAATAAAACCCTAAATCTCATTTTAATGCTCCATCACACAAAAACACACACACACACACTCCCATTCTCTCTTGAGAACCATTTCTGGTCAGCCAAGAATCACCACGAGCCGCCATCATCTCAGCTGGTGAACTCATCCATTCGGATCCTAGATCAAACCGTGAGTCCCCAAAACCATTTTTCTTGCATTTCTATGTGTTTTCTTAAAAAGCATGCCTAGATCTTCATGGAATCGTTTGATCTTCTGATATGATGCTTAGGAATGTTAGATCTAGCATAAAGACTGAAACTTTACGTGTAAAATCATGCCATAATGAAGATTCATGCTAGTTAGGTCATTTTATGCTTAAAAGTGTTCTTGGAGATTTAATGGTGAAAATCCATGTTTAAAGTGTTAAATCTTACTGTTTAATGTTGGTAAATATTTATGCATGCTAGATATTGAATTACATGAAGTATGGAAGCCATCAGATTGATTTTTTTGTCAAAAAACGAGTTTTCTGCGACTAGCGAAATTGACAGATTCGTTAGGCGAAACTGTAGTTTCGTAAACTGTTTGAATATTCATCCAGCGACACTATACAGCGAAACTATAGTGTCGCCTGTGAAACCAAGTTTATTGCTCGAACGAAACTACCGAGCGAAACAACCATAGACTCCTGAACAAAAGTTCAAACCAGTTTCGATGCGAAACTAGATAGCGAAACTGTGTCATCAGTTTCGAGCGAAACTATCTAGCGAAACTGTGCCTTTTATGAACGAAAGTTCAAACCAGTTTCGAGCGAATCTATGCTAGCGAAACTGTGTCATCAGTTTCGAGCGAAACTAGCTAGCGAACTGTGTCATCGGGTATTCCCTAGCGAAAGTGCTGCCCGTGCATATAGCGAAACTGTGTAGCGAAACTATGCCAGACCCAAAACCCAAACTTGTGCAACCTATTTGAATGTTATGCCATGACTTACATGATTATGCAATAATGAAACATGCTTTGATTTCTGAGTGATGTGAACCCTCGTTTTTGATCAACTATCGGTGTCGTGTGTCGGTATGTCGAGTCGTAGTTTCAACGTGCTATGTTATGGGCCATAGTGACGTAGTTAAAGTTTAGACACAACCTAACACCTAAGACCTTAATGTGATTATTAGGTCTTCGTTAACAATCATAATTGGATAATTTGAAGTGTAAGCTGTGCAACCTAAGGTGAGTTTCACTAACCCTTTAATTGTGACCCCGTTTGGGTCACAACGAATTTACTTAACGGAAAACAACGCTGACATTTTGAGGTATCGCCAAATCGGATATCTGTTATGGAAGTTGGAGCGTTTTATGGGAAGCACTTGCAACTGTCCATCCTTGGGGTTTCAAATGAAATCCGAAACCAACTATTTGATACTTAAACTCATTTGGGATTTCAAATGAAATCCGGAACAACCATTTTGACACTTAAACTCTTTTTAGGATTTCAAATGAAATCCAGAATAAACGGTTTTAATATGACTAGTGTAGGTTAAAGTCTAAACCAAATGATATCACATGATTTCTAAGGATGCCTTGAAACTTAAAAGTCCTCAACAATTTAGTACCATTAATTTGCGAAGCGAGGGGATGTTGGGTAGATCTACTGAGGGTTTGACAAACCCTGCTCCGCGGTACACAAATGTGTAGCCAACCGGCTGGAGGTCGAACGGAGTTCAATATCAGCCTAATTTAGTTGTGGGTCCCATGAGGAACACAACTGGAGGCACAAACCATCGGCAAATGCCGAACTCTGTTACGTCAGCTTTGGTACGAACTTCCTTAGTGCATGGAAACCGGATTAGCTACCCGTGATATCGGTTGACCGCTTTAATCTCTACTTAACTAGTGCATATTCGATAATTCAGCACTTGGCATTGTTTTGCAAAACTATTACTTATTTATATGTTGATACATATGCTTATGAGACCGGGCCGCTGCATGACATGCCCACTGTGAACTCACCAACCGTTAGGTTGACACTTGTGTGGTTTTCACTTTTGCAGATCGCTGAGGAGTATCCACCGGAGGTTGGCATGGCACCCGAAGTTACTTACTTTATTTTGAACTTAAATTTGGGAATCGAACAACAATTTATGTTTTGTAATTAAAGCAGGTGGTTAGTGCTAAGATGATCATGTTTCTTTTCCGCTGCAAACTCTTAAACTGTTTTTATGATGAATGTTTGGACTTTACTCTGATTCGTTTAGTATTTGTAACTAATGGTTGTGGTCCTGGTTTGCTCGCACCCCTTAACGGTATAAACTCCGTTAGTGGTTAATTTGGGGGTTTGACAGATTGGTATCAGAGCCATAAGTTGCAGAGAACTGGAATCATTTTTGGAAAACGATTTGGAAACTGCAACTTGAAACCTTAGTTACAAACGAACAAACAAATTCCCAAAACAAAATTTTTACGTGCCAACCTGGGATACTCGCTCTGCTGTGTAAGTAAATACTTCATATGTATATACATATATATATGTAAATATATATATAGACCGTGTCTAAGTAGTCTAACGGAAGACCTTAGGAAAAATTTCACACACGAATACGAAATGCGAACGCTAATACGCACACTATTCCGGGAGAAAGCGACAACGAAACGATGCTACACGCTACGTCCTGATTTCTACTACGATGACTACGCCGACGGTGACTTTTATGGGAAAGCCGAATTTCGACGATAGTACTTACGACTTACGACGTTCTCCGACGACGCCTCAATTTTGCACGAAAATTTTTCTGGACTAATAGTGGGATAACGGGAAATTGTAAATATACATATTATGGGATATGTATAGAGTATAACTGTGACTGAACACTGGCTACTTTAACTGTCCAGAAATGCCTGGAAGGGGACACGGAAGGAACAACATTAACCTGACACCTGCACAACTGCAAGCTATGATAAACGAACACGTGCAAGCCGCAGTGGTAGCCGTCCAAGCTACATTCGCCGCGCAGGGTAATTATTATGCTGGTTAAGGCACAAAGCGATCATAATTATTATACTTGTTTAAAATTTAAAACCCGAACTATTTATGCATCAAGAAACCTTCATCACTGCACGTTTAAGTCCTTCATGGACTGCAAGCCGATGACGTTTTCCGGCGAGGAAGGAGCGGTAGGACTCCTCAGGTGGATCGAGAAGTCTGAGAAGGTCTTCTCTATGTGCAACTGCCCTGCTGAGAACAAAGTGAAATATGCGACTGGCACCTTCGAGGGAGCTGCTCTCTCCTGGTGGAATGCCGAAATCCAGATGATTGGGTTAGATGCGGCTAATGACATGGAATGGGAAGCGTTTAAAGAACTGATTATGGAGGAGTATTGCCCTCGGGATCAAGTCAAGAAGCTGGAAGGAGAGTTTTTGAACTCCAAGATGTCTGGGTCGGAAATTGAGGAATACACTGCGCGTTACCACGAGTACGCGGTACTATGCCTAACAATGGTTGATGCTGAATTTAAACGCATTGAGCGTTATCTGGAGGGTCTCGCACCCCAAATCAAGAGCTTGGTGACAGCTAGCAACCCAACAACCGTGCAGCAAGCCATCCGTTTGACTCATAAGTTAAATGATCAGGAAATCGAGAGGGGTACTCTACCCGCAAAGGCCACTGTGAAGACTGCCTTAAGTGGCAAGCGTAAGGCTGAAGAAGAAGCTCCAGCAACATCTGTGAACAATCAAACTGTTGGGAATCAATCTGGGAGATCCTCTAACTCCCAATATCAGAACAAGCGACCTGACAACACAAGGTCCAATTTCAACTATGGCAGCAACAGTGGAAGTAGCAACCGCCAAGGCGGGAATGGAAACTACAAGGGTAAAGCCCCGCTTTGTAACAAGTGCGGGAAACACCACAATGGTATGTGTAGCAAAGGTCTGGAGTGTGGAAGATGTGGGAAACCGGGTCATGAGCCAACAACTGCTGGACCAACTTGCAAAGGTTAAACAACAATGGTCAGAACCAAGGAGGAAATAACAACAAAAGGGGAAACGGAAACAACCGCAACGGACAAGGAAACAATCAGAACAACAACAATGGTGGAGCCCGTGGCTGTTATGAATGTGGTGCGCAAGGCCACATGAGGAAAGATTGCCCGCAACTGCGCAGACAAGGGAATGGTAACAATGGCAACGGTGCGCCAACGTGATTAACGGTAAATTTATGCTTAATGGTTACTTCGCTACTGTATTGTTTGATTCTGGTGCTGAAAGAAGTTTTATTTCCACTAAGTTTGCTAGGCTAATTAATGCTAAACCGATTGCCTTAGATGCTAAATATATGGTAGAGTTAGCGAATGGTAAACTTCATGATACAACTCAGATAGTTAAGGACTGTAAGTTAGAACTAGCTGGCCATACGTTAGGAATCGATCTTATGCCTTTCCCCGATTGGTAGTTTTGATGTCATAGTAGGAATGGATTGGTTATCTGAAAACCGAGCTGAAATTATATGTCAAGAAAAAGTGATTCGTATCCCACTCGAAGAAGGTGAAGTGTTAACAGTCCAAGGTGAAAAGAGTGGAACAGTCTCCGGTATTATTTCGCTTCTTAAAGCTCAAAAGTGCCTTCGTAAATGACACTTCGCGATCCTTGCAAACGTCACCAACACGACACTTCCCGAGCGTAGAATCAACGACTACCCGGTAGTCCGCGACTTCCAAGATGTATGACCTGATGATTTGCCTGGTCTGCCTCCAATTCGACAAGTCGAGTTTGGAATCGACTTAGCTCCCGGAGCGGCTCCGATTGCACGCGCACCTTACCGTTTGGCGGTAAGCGAACTCAACGAACTCTTCGCACAACTTCAAGAGTTACTCGACAAAGGATTTATCCGTCCAAGTTCGTCTCCATGGGGAGCACCGGTATTGTTTGTTAAGAAGAAAGATGGAACGTTCCGAATGTGTATCGACTACCGAGAGGTTAACAAGGTTACGATCAAGAATCGGTATCCACTACCTCGAATCGAAGATCTTTTTGACCAACTGCAAGGTTCGAGCTACTATTCAAAGATTGATCTACGGTCTGGATATCACCAACTTCGTGTTCGTGATGAGGATATCCCCAAGACTGCTTTCAGAACTCGGTATGGTCATTACGAGTTTTTAGTTATGTCGTTTAGGCTAACTAATGCGCCTGCTGTGTTTATGGATCTGATGAATCGGGTGTGCAAGCCGTACCTCGATCAGTTTGTGATAGTTTTCATCGACGATATTTTAATCTACTCCAAGACAAAGGAAGAACACGAGAATCACCTACGACTTATCTTGGAATTACTTCGCAAGGAACAGCTTTACGCCAAGTTTTCAAAGTGCGATTTTTGGATTCGCGAAGTCCAGTTTCTTGGACACATTGTTAATCAGGATGGAATTCATGTTGACCCAGCTAAAGTGGAAGCTATCAAGAATTGGTCTACTCCGAGAGCACCGACCGAAATCCGACAGTTTTTGGGACTTGCCGGATATTACCGAAGATTCATCAAGGGTTTCTCGCAATTGGCTCAACCCTTAACAGCTTTAACGCACAAAGGAGTGCAATATAGATGGGGTGAAAAAGAAGAACACGCGTTTCAAACTCTTAAGGACATGTTATGTTCAGCTCCAATTCTCTCGTTACCCGAAGGGGTTGACGACTTCGTGGTTTACTGCGATGCATCCATTCAAGGACTCGGTTGCGTGTTGATGCAACGAGACAAAGTGATTGCCTACGGGTCCAGGCAACTGAAGGTTAATAAGAAGAATTACACAACACATGATTTGGAATTAGGAGCCATTGTATTTGCACTCAAGATTTGGAGACATTATCTCTACGGAACAAAGTGCACGATATTTACCGACCACAAAAGCTTACAACACATCTTTGAACAAAAGGACCTCAACATGCGACAACGAAGGTGGGTCGAGCTACTAAATGATTATGACTTAGCGATTAAGTATCACCCGGGAAAAGCCAATGTTGTGGCTGATGCCTTAAGCCGAAAAGAGTACGAAAAGCCTCGACGAGTACGAGTGCTGCAACTTACCATTCACACGGGACTGCCGGATCGAATCCGCGAAGCCCAACGAGAAACTTTAAAAGAAGAAAACTTCGCAGCTGAAGCACTACGAGGGGTGGATGGTAACTCTGAAATTAAGTCCGACGGACTCAGATATTACAATGACAGAATTTGGATTCCTTTACTTGGGAATCTCCGTGAGCTCGTGATGGACGAGGCTCACAAGTCAAGGTATTCGGTGCACCCTGGATCGGACACAATGTACCAAGATTTGAAGAACTTGTATTGGTGGCCGAATATGAAAGCCGACATTGCGCGATATGTGGCTAAGTGTTTAACATGCTCAAGAGTTAAGATCGAGTACCAAAAGCCTTCTGGATTATTGCAGCAACCAAAGATCCCGGAATGGAAATGGGAGGATATCTCCATGGATTTTGTAACGGGACTACCTCATCGATCGAATCGACCAGATGCGATTTGGGTTATCATTGATGGACTAACCAAATCTGCACACTTTATTCCAATGAGGGAACGTGACAATATGGATAAGTTAAAAAGCTGTATATTGACCGAATTGTGGCACTTCATGGGGTGCCTAAGACCATTATCTCCGACCGAGATCCTCGATTTACTTCACGACTGTGGCAATCTATGCAAGACGCACTGAGAACCAGACTGGATATGAGTACAACTTATCACCCGCAGACCGATGGTCAGACGGAATGAACTATTCAGACTTTGGAAGACATGCTCCGAGCTTGCGTTCTCGACTTCGGTAAAGACTGGGAGGCTCACCTTCCGTTGGTGGAGTTCTCCTACAACAACAGTTATCATACGAGCATCGGTGCAGCACCTTTGAAGCTCTTTATGGCAGAAAATGTAGATCGCCCGTGTGTTGGGCCGAAACGGGTGAGAAAGGACTCACCGGACCGGAAATCATTCATGATACAACTGAACGAATTATTCAAATCAGAAAGCGGATAGCCGCAGCACGTGACAGGCAAAAGAGCTATGCCGACAAACGCCGTAAACCTTTGAAGTTCGAGGTAGGCGGCAAGGTACTATTGAAGGTATCTCCCTGGAAAGGAGTGATACGCTTCGGAAAGCGTGGAAAGTTGAATCCTCGCTATATCGGTCCTTTTGAAATCATTGGGGAAGTAGGGCCGGTGGCCTACCGATTACAACTCCCTGCCAAACTCGATGGAGTTCACAACGTGTTTCACGTCTCGAATCTGAAGAAATGTCTGGCTGAAGACACT
>JBCNJP010000010.1:37621373-37636373 GCA_039602395.1 Deinandra increscens subsp. villosa
TTTATTGTTTTCTGATTTATGTAACCGCAAGTTATCCATCTTATCGAATAATTCTTTCTTGATCTTATCTTCATTTCTCTTTGAATTTCAGCATTCTCGTTTAGTATCTTATTTTCACGAACTAACTCCTTTTGATCTTCAAGTAACCTATTATTATCATTCTGATAACCTACTGCTTTAGACGCAAGTTCATCAGAAGTCTTGTTAAGCACATCAAGCTTATTTTTTACTAGATTATTGAAATTAGCTTTAGTTTCTTTCGTTTCACTCTTCCACTTTTCAACTTCTTTGGTCAAAGTATCATTTTCTTCAAACAATAACATCTTTCTTCTCTAATTCTTCAATCACACCTTGAAACTTCAATTCTTTGTTAGCAGTTTCAGTTTGAAGACATGAAAATTATTCAGTCAGACATTTATACTCAGAATCAGATTTATCTTCCTTAGATAACAACTCTTGATTTTACTCACCTAACTTCCTTTTATATACCTCAAACTCATCTGCTTTCCTTTTTCTTTTAACAACCAAAAATTCATTCTCTTTAAGCAATTATCGAATCTTCTTATCTTTTTGTGAACAAAATTCACAAGTAGACTCATAACCACTAGTTTCAGATTCAGAATCACTTTGTTCAACCTTGACCATAAATGCATAATGCTCAGTAGGCTTTTCAGAATCATATGACGATGCATCTGAATCAGACGAGCCAAGTGTTCATTAAAACTTATTGGAGTATGAATTGCAGTTAATGCAGATTGATCACTGAATTTTTTTGACCAGTCATAGCCTTGACCAGTTTGAGAAACCAATGCCTTTTGATCTGAATTAGTTGTTGTTGGCTTTGATGTAGAAGCATTTCCACTAGATTGGACTTATCACTTGCTGATTTTGCACACTCTCGAGCGAAATGCCCAAAATTAGACCATTTAAAACATTTTACATTTGATTTGTCTAACCCAACTTTACCATCTGTATTTAAGCTTTCTATTCCTGTTCTCTTCCTGAATTTTTTAGCTCTTTGCCCCAACATAGCAAGTTGCCAGTTAAGATTCATATGTTCAAGATTATTTGGATCTATCTTACTCAAAATCTTTGTTAAACAAATTATCATTTGGCATACTTCCATTTTAAAGTCCATGATATGATGATACCAGATCATAAATTAATGCCAGATATTCATCAGGTGTCTTGAGTGAAAATAAAGTTTGATTTGTTTGATTCAGAATAGCAAAATTGTAGCCTTTTGGATAACTAGAAGCTTCAGAATTTCCATCAACATTCCCAGCAAGAAACGCTGTTGAAGGTGATAAACCAAAACCAAGTGGTTTAGACTTTCCATTGATAGTTGTTGAATTCTGACCATGATATAATTCTTGATTTTGAAGTTGAGCAGTTGATTTATAAGCATTCAACATTTCCATTTTCCCTCGCATAAAGTTTGCTTGTCAAAGCACGAAATGATAATGTTGAGAATTCTTTGCCATGAGAAAGCAACAAGACGTAATTTTCCCATTTTTTTGGGTAATGCTTCCAGCAGCTTCTCATTTAATTCCTCCTCAGTCTTGTCTATATCAACCATCTTCAGTTCACTTATCAGATGTGAAAATCATGACACTAGAGCAGTGATGTGTTTCTTATCATTATGTTAAAAGTTGTCAAACTCTTTGCTCAACAACTTTCGTCTGCTCTTTTTATATTGATCATTGCCTTCACATCTTGCAGCTAAAGCATCCCATAACGGTTTAGACTTTATACATGTCCTGAACCGATTTAACAACTATTTAGGTAATGCCATGGTAAGATAACCATAAGCTTTCTTTTTGAGTTCATAACTTTTTTTTCACCATGTGTGAAACCTTTATCTCTTTAAATTCTCTGACAGCATCATTTGGACGCTTGTGACCTTGTTCAGTCAGAATCCATAGATCAATATCATTAGTACTAAAATAAGCTGAAAGTCTTTGCTTCGTGCTTTGCATAGCTGTGAACGCTTGATAATCAGACATGTTGACTTTGAATTTTTGGTATCGAAAACTTCAAACACAAAAACAGAGGTCTTAAGATATGGAATTTAGGGGTCAAAACGGATGACAGTGGCTGTAAGGCGAGTGAAAGTGTAGATCTCGTCGAGACGACCGTTTTGGCTGGTGATAGCCTTCTAACTCCAAACGGATCTTAAGTTACGCATGTTTTAGTGAAACCCAACATATTCTGTTAAACAAACTAGATAATCTCCCACGAACCGAATTTGATCAGATGAACCGAATAACTAATAATCTTGGTCAGCGAACTGATAACTAGCGAATCGAAAATCCTCGGGCGAATCGAAAACCCTTAGGGAACCGGAATGAATTGCGAACCCACTAAGAACGAACCAAAATTGCCAGTGAATCGATGGTTCAGAGAAATAACCGCTGCAAACCATTTGATTACTATCACGAACCAGAGATTGAGGATTGCTTGGACGAACCAAAGAACAAATTCAATGGACAAACCAAAGCGCCACGGACCAACAATGAATAATCAAGGAGCGAACCCAGAAACTCAATTCACAAACCGTGATATTCAACCGGCGAAGCAAACTGAAAAATTCAGAATTTCATGATTTTGATGGAATTGAACTGTGATTTGCAGCAGTAAGCAAGAATATGAAAATACAAACAATTTAAGAACAAGAATGAGCGAGAAACACTCAGATTTGAGAAAAATGATAGAAAAACCCACTTTCTTTCACTAGAATTTTCGAAATTGACCAATTATGGACCAATAGAGCAACCTGGAATGCTCTGATATCACTTGGAATACCGAGATGGATCTTACCGCTAGCAGAATCAATCAATCTAGTGTATAAGAAAGTAAATAAGCTTGGGTTTTAATGATTCACTAATAAAAACAATTACAAAGCTCTCTGGTTCTCTCTCTCTCTAGATCACACACACAGAAGACTCAGTATGACAAATGACCAAAGTTCTCTCTCTCTCTAGATCACACACACAGAAGACTCAGTATGACAAATGACCAAAGTTCTCTCTCTCTAAGTTCTACAAAGCAAGTCAGTTATTTAAATTAGCTGACTGCCCGTCGAACCAAGCTGCAATGAACCAATGGTTCGTTGCTCATGAAACAGTGGTTCTCTGCTTGGTTCGTGAACCCTAAAGTCATAGATTTGCTCTAACTAGATGCAACTTACGAGACACACTGTAGCATACAGATTATGCTCTAATAGATACCTTGTTAAGGGTTATCATTTTCACATAAAAAATCAAGAGATATTACTAAAGACCCAATGTAGTGGTGTCGTTGTTATTGTAGAAGGTGAAAATTACGCTAGTAGTCGAGACAGAAGGCATGTTCACGGTGTGACTAACTACTATGTTTAATTAAATAATATTATTGAGTTAAACTACTCGGGTCAAATTCGAGCAGTTTTATCCAAATGTGACTGGGTTGACATCAAAAAGGGCTGCAAGATAGATAATGGTATGAAATTGGTGAATTTCTCATACAAGGCACATATGGGGGTTAAGTTAGCTGATGATCTATTTGTATTAGCGACCACGTTTATAAGGTGTTCTATGCCACATACTCAAGCATAAAGGTTTGGAGGTCGTCAAACATGTAAAAATAAGAGATATATTTGACAGGGGGCTGTTGATGATGAAGTTGGTCCCTATTCGAATGATTGCACATTTAATGTGCCGAACTTGCATAGGATTGGGGATGATGGTGACGATGGCACAGACGTGACATCCGAGATGGAGCGTGAAGTAGATTTTGAAGAAAATGATAAGGACTCAGTTTTTCTTTGATTACTCGTTAATTCTATGTCATAATATTGATGTAATTTTTGCCTAATTTTGTTGGTAAATTTGATGTTTTATCTACTATATTTGTGCGTGTAATATATTTTGGATACATAGATGTCCTTTTTTTTCTTTCTTTCATTTTATTTTATTATTGAGTGCTAATTATTGATAGTTGTATTGCTTGTTTTTTTAATAGATAGTATGGGTATGCGCAAGGGGCTACATGTCACTTCTATCGGCTTTAGTGATCCTGTTAAAGACCATGGTCTAGACAATGTGAAAGCCCAGGACGCTTCTAAAACTCCAAGTAGTCATACTAGTAAGATACAAGGTAGTAATGCAAATTCTTCAAGTTATTTGATTTATTGTAATATATATATCTTTGACGATTCAATGGTGTGTTTACAAACTTTAACAAGAGACAACGCTTAAAAGAAATCTACACGATCGAGGGTTTGAGAGAACAAAGAGAGTAAAGTCCATGGTCTAGACAATGTGAAAGCCCATGACGCTTCTAAAACTCCAAGTAGTCATACTAGTAAGATGCAAGGTAGTAATGCAAATTCTCCAAATTATTTGATTTATTGTAATAATATATATCTTTGATGATTCAGTGATGTTTTTACAAACTTTAACAACAGAAAATGATTATGAGATATCTAGACAACTGAGGGTAGGGTTTAAGAGAAAAACAGAGACTAAGAGCTCTAGGAGTTGGAAACATTGTAGACTCTTTGAAAAGTTTGTCGAGAATTTAAAAAATGCAAAAGACAACACTAAAACTTAACACTCATACAAGTGCTGATTTATCCAAAAAGGTAATATGATTATCAATGCCAACAAATAGAATTGTTAGTCAAGTCATGCTACACCGAGCGGTTGCTTCTAATGTCTCCCAAAAGGTTCCATCAATCGAGGTTAATAAAGGAGGAGAAAAAAGGAAGATGTTTCTTGTTGATGAGTATGATGAGGAATTTCAAGGTACTTTTATGTTTTCTCATAAAACTAAATGCTAACAGAAAGTTACAAATGGATATATTGATTATTTTATGGAAATATTCATCAAATTACCTTTATGACAATAGCATCCATGTAAACTATAACACATGATCACTAGACGATTTTTGCTTTTGATGTCTCCTTACAGTGGAGTTATATGACCCTGAGAGTCATGTTCATGACAAGTTAACTAATCATAAAAATGCCAATATGAAGGTGGATGATGATGGTTTTAATGGGAAGGGTAGTGGTCTAAGTATGCAAAGGGAGATTGGTTTTAAGCGTGTGAAGGGTCTTGCTGCTTCTATGGCCCCAAAACCTGGTGGTGTTATTGTTAATTTTAACAAGCCCAATGGTGCTGATTTGAGAGGTGCTACTATTGATGTTTCCCGCTCTAAGATGCTAATAGACTCGATTCTCTTAGGCAAGGAAAGGTTTTAAATAATGATTATTGAAGCTTATGAGGTTGCTGATTAATTTAAGGGGTGTTTGTAATTTCCACGTTCTTATAATTTTTATCTTATGTAGTAGTTGAATTTAATTGAAGCTTACAAGGTTGCTAATAAAATTTAAGGGATGTTTCTGGTTATAAATAGCCTCCTTTTGAATTGCGTTTTTCTTGTGGCCATTTTGTACTGCTGATGTGTCTATGTTTATTGTTCGTCACCACCATCAGTAGGGCAATCACTGCTACTATATAGATCTTCTCCGGTCTCTAATATTTAAGATTTTATACTTTAAGTACATGATGATGTTCAAGATGATGAGTTTGAAGACATGAACAATACACTACATAGAAATAATCAATATGAGATGCAAATAACAACAATTTTTAATCCAAAAGGTAGGCGTAAGAGACTACATACCACTTCAATATCTACTGAGTGCGACCACGAGGCTCTTTAATTTCAAATTCATTAAACTAGTGAAGTACAAGGTATAATTGAAGACAATTTTTAATGTTGTTAATGCATGTGAAATGTTGAAAAACTATTTTTGTAATTGTTTTGCTTTTTTAAACTTGTTAGGTGCTCCTAAAAAGGTTAGAGGCTGTACAAAAAAGGCCAAAACTTGGAAAATGAATAGTACACAAACAATAGTTGTTACATTCAACAAGTTTGGAAAGCATATTGGGGATGAAGGTAATGAACTTGTTCAATTCCTTGGGACGCTTGTGAGGATGAAAGAGAATGTTTCCATGGATATTCAGACTGGAGAAAGATTCCCATATAAATCAAAGAGGATATTTATTCACTCGTTAAGGTCTATATACTCAACCATACATCATTAATAGTTGACCTGTAAAGTCAACCCATTGACCAAAATATCAATATTTCTATACAGCCCCATCCAGTAACTGTTTGGCTGATGGAAGTCAAGTTGACTCAAAAAGTCAACTACCACCCAATATGCGTATTATTGAAATTTATGAAAATCAATTTTTTCTATAAAAGTTAACAGCCCAACAAAATAGGAGTCTAACGATTTTGTTAGATCTTAATGCTTATATATATAATTTGTTTTTGTTGTAGTCTAAGTTTGTTATTCATCCAAATGAAACAAACGAGATAAAAAATGGATCTTCCATAGAATGGGAAGAAAATGGAGAGCGTGGAAAGGTTATTTAAAGGAACACGCATATGATCCAAGCCTCACTATTGATGAAATCGTGGCAAAAGATATTAACAAGGACATAAGAGTGGATAAAACTCAATTTAAAGAACTTATTACTCGTTGGTTTACTCCAAAATTTCAGGTAATAGTGATGTGTTAATTTGATCTCTTATACAACATATATATATAACATGTATTATTTTACTGTTTACCATAAACTAGATGTGATGTTAAAAGATTGAGCTGCTCAAATATGAAGGAGCCTCATGCTAGTGTGATAAAGTCGTTTGTAAGATGTGCCCATTAAATGTTATTATTCTAATTATTTTTGACATTTATTATTGTATTTTTCATTTATTTCCTTTACTAACAAACAATCAAACATAAATTATAGACGGTGAATAATAATGGTGTATATCCAACATGAGGAGAAATGTATGTAACAACTCGAACCCGTAAATATGGAACTATCATTGATGATGAAGCTACTCATCTTATGGTAATATATCTTAATGTTCCCATGTATATTAATGTTCCTACATATCATTGACGTGTTTAATCTTTTTATGGTTACCTTTTTAGGCCTCATTAGAAAAAGCTACAAATGCCTCTACACACACACCTGGCAATCAAGATGACTTTACAAAGGATGCTTACTCAAAAGTGAAGGGTCCATAGAAAAATGGATACATTCGATTAGTTGGAAAAAGGCCTGCCACAAAGCTAAAACTAGTGGTGCATATACGACAACTTCAGAAAATACTAAGCAGCTGAAAGGAGTTGTAAGTCATTTGGTTATGATCATCCAAGATCATTTCCCCAACGCTAATTTGTCACTGGTTCTTACCAATTTGAACGCACAAGTAAGTACATGCATGAACCATTATTTGATTTTTTTACCTTTATATATTTATCTACTAGCATTTTTTTCATCTTTATATTTTAGGTCCCTGGTATTGGTTCTTCGCCCTTTAACAACTCTTTATCAGTTAACCGAATATCACCATCTTCAAGAAGTCACAACGATAATGGTAGTTACCTTTAACTTGTTACTTTTTAATTACGTTGCAATATATAGATGTGCTTATGTTGTAGAAAATATCTCCATTTCACAAGGCAAGAAAGGCGTTCGGACAATTTATATTCTTTGTTGTTTTTAAAAAAGGTAAGACTTTTAACTACTTGAACTAGCATATAATGAAAACTAATTAGAAACTGTTATTTCTTGCACCACCCATCAGCCCATTTCATGTAATCCATAATCACCAAAAAACCAGCCCCAGAACTGTATGTTCTATCTGTTTATTTGTTTCACCCATTTATTAGTTTCCTTTTGAGATACTTTTTAATAACACAATGGCTTGGTTCTGTTACCTTACTCATTTGACCCGTTTGTATTTTGAAGTGAACATAACGTGATTAGGGTTATTGTATATGTACTTGCAGGTAGCAATGTTTTGAAGAATTTTCAAACAAGTTTTTAACAATTTAAGTGTAGGCATATGAAGAGCAAGACATGGGTAACAATGGCATGTTTAAAGATGTATGATATATAAAGAACATGATGATACATAACAAGAAAACTAGTATGCACGAATTGAATTTTAATTTGTAAGTGCATATTTAATACGGGTTGATTTTAAATTTGTACTAATGCTTGATTATATGCTTAAATATGACAGATGGGTACAATGAGAGGTTTTAAAGCTATGTTTCTATGGTTGATAAGGAATGATAGCTACGTTTGAATGTTTAAACGATATGTGTAAACATTTAAAAACTGAAACATGTTTGAATGTGAAAATTACTTATGTAAACATGTGGATCTACATTTATAATTTAATCGTTTTATCGATATTTTATTTTATATTTTATAATGTAAATAATGTGGTTTTTGTTGCAATGTTATTGAAATTAGTATATATATATGTGTGAGAGAGAGATTATTATAATCTTTTAGTGGCATAAAAGATTAAGTGCCACTAAATATACTATACATTGATAACTATAATAACCTTTTAGTGGCACAATAATTATGCCATAATAGTCATTTTTATTAGGGCAAAAAAAAGTACCACTAAAAGCCTAAAAGTTTGTGTGGCATATTGGAAAAGTGCCACTAAAAGGCTTTAGTGTCATCACTTTTAGTGGCACTTTTCTTTTGTGGCGTAGATTCCTAAAAAGGCTTTAGTGGCATTTTTTTGTGCTACTTAATGGCATTTTTGTAGTACACGCCATCCGGTTCAACTACTTATCCGGAAGAACAACGCCATCCCGATCAACTAAGTGGCTGCGGAACCCTAATCTATTACAACTTTGAGCCAACAAATCGGGCCAAAAACCATAAACAAGCAAAACCATTCATCACACAAACACGCGTCGGGCTAGATTTACATATTAACATAATCGGGTTATGATGAGCAAGATTTTGGTCAAAAATAAATAAATACTAACCTGAACAAATATATATGTTGACCTAATAAAAAAATAAAGTATCAGAAACTTCAAAATTATGAAGTTGTGATACTAATGTTGGTTTCCAATGGTATCTCTTTAGTTGTTTTAATAAAGTTAACTTTGTAGATTTATTTTACAAACGTAATAGAAATACCTAAACCTATCAACTTTAGGTCAATTTGACCATCAAGACCTAAACTTTAATTATAAACATGCACGTATGGCTTTAAAGATTCGATCCTTATCACGTAAACATCACAAGTAGAGACTTTATGACTCTAACAACTAGATCTCATGGGCAGTTAGCACCTATATCAATATTCATGTATGAAAACACAAGCTTTAGAACCTATCATGCAAGATCTAATCTTAATCATCATCATCCATTATAATACAACATCATTAAGCATAAAAAAAATCATAAATTTAACATCATAATACCTAGATCTAGCCACATCGTCACATGTACAACATAGATCAGCCCTCATACTAGCATAAAAATATGAACTTGATGCATATAAGTCAAACAAAATCAAGATCTAAAGTTTACCATGAAAGTAGGATGAAATATGATGATCAATCACACCCAAATCCTCCAAATTAACCTAGATTCTTCAAGGAGGATAATGTATGGTGATGGGACAGGAGAAAAACAGCTGAAAACTATTAAGGTTCGGTGAAAATGAGGTGAAAATGGGTTTAAGTCGCTTAAATAGAGAAAAAGTAGGGTTTTTGCCTGTTAGCGGATTGTCGCGGACCGTGGAAGGTTCTCCCTGGCAGGTTTGCGGTCCGCTAGCCGCCCAAGGCATACCTTCCTTGGACGTTTTCTCGTTTTCGCCCCCGGTTCTTCGTTATTTATCGTTTTCGACCATTGTTTTCTCTATACACCTATTATCTACTCAAAATAATAATAAACACATTCAAGCCAATCAAAATGAATATAAACATGTCATATATCGAACAAAATTAAAACACCTTATTCCACATAATGTATTTGCATGCAAATTTATGCGCGTATCACTTTTTGATTAATCACCAATGTTTCGAGACTCAACTTTGTGTGTGATGATTTATGATGTGAATGAGGAATACTAGACTCATCCAAAACTCTAATTGACACGAAAAAGTCCAAATTTGAGATTTCCTTGTTATTACCGAAATCACATGAAAAACCGTAACTTCCATTGTTTGCGTTTTAGCAAAACAATTACTTTAAAGAAAAACTATCAGCTAGATCTTTTGTTATAGAAAATGATTAAGAAACATCCAAAACCATTATTCAAAAATATAAATACCTGAAATTGTTCGGGTAAAGTTTAAACCGAAGACCATAATTGTTCTGAAAATTCAAAACAAGTTGGGTTTTGCAAGTGGGTCAGAAGCAAATATTACTGACACCAAGCCTAAAGTCGGCCTAAACAAGGCTCCTTAAATAAGAACATAAACTAAACTAATTAAACTAAGAAGGCGATAAATAAACAAATAAACAAATAACGAAAAGAAGAAAAATAGGAAGAAAAATTACCTCAAAAAATCTTTACAAATGAGAGGAGCTTGAAGGGCAGCACCTCCTTTCCGAGAACATAAAAATTACTATGCACAACACCCAAAGGGGTATTGTACTTGTGGAACTGCCTAAATTTGGTTATTCCACTTGTTTATACTCAAACTAGGAGTTGCAAAATTTAGGGGACCCAGCAAGGGTATTTATAGGTGTGAAAGGGAGAAAAATATTGGTTTTTGGGTGATGTGGGATGGGTTTAGAAGGGGTGTCGTGTATCTTTGCAAATCAGCAACAAACATCAAGCTTGTTTTTGTGATCACCGTTTCGCGCGTGGTTTTTGCCCATGTTCATCATTTCCAGAGTACTATCATATGGAAGAGAGTAATACAACATTTATGGTGTTGAGAATTGGGTTTAAACGTTGGATCTTGATGTTGGTCGAATTTTCAGCTTTTTAAAAAATACAGATGTTACAGTTGATGCCAATGAGGCAAACCATACCACTAGACCCAGTGGATGCCATAATGGATTCCCAAGTGGTAAGATAGAGTTATCTTATTGTTGGAAAATCACCGATTATGATTTTGAAGAACTGTTTTCAAGCTTTTGGCTATCATTTCAGGTACTCGAGACTGCACTAACAAGGATTTTAAGAATTGTAAGCCCCCGAGTGTCAAATGCATGGAAGGTGTCGTCGGTCTGATTCGGTGGTTTGACGAAAGAGATATTGTCTTTAAAATGTGTAATTGCCCTAACGGTTTACAAGGTGAAGTATGCCACATGCATCTTCCATGAAGGTGTGCTTACTTAGTGGAATTCTTACGCTGATTGGTGGAATTATTATGGTGAATCACTTGGCACCGATCTCGCCTATGCTATGTCATGGGACAATTTGAAACAACTCATGCAGGATGATTATTGTCCCAGGGAAGAACTTCAGAGGTTGGAAGTAGTGTTTTTGAACTTGTCGATGAATTATGAATAATATCGACAGTTATACAAAGCGTTTCCATGAGCTTGCACACCTGTGCCCTACTATGGTGACCCTCTTATATAAAATAAATCGAGAGGTATATTTGAGGAATTTCTCCTCACATCAAGAGAAAATGTCTTTTTGTCTAACCCAACTACCCTTTAGAGCATCGTGCGTCTGGCTCACAACCTAACTTACCAATCCACGTGCCAAGGTGCTTCATTTACCAAGAAGGTTGTTGATGTGAAGCATGCATAAGTGGGTGTTGCCCCAAATGAGAAAAACTTCGGCCACAGACGCAAGCGTGGCCAGACCGGGAAGAAGATAAAAGTTCTTGAATCTCAACCTGACAAAGCACCAAAAGTTATGAAGGCTTTTTTTTGCGACCACCTTAGTGCTAGATTAGAAGAAATCTGGCTATACTGGTAACCAACCTCTCTGTAGCAAGTGCAATTTACACCACACCTTCGACTGCAGTAATATTTACTGCCGAAACTGAAAATCCAAGGGTCGTATTTTCAGAGACTATCCAAATCGTGACAGTGATCCCGGAAACTTGGCACAAGTTGTGAATGTGGTGCTGATGGTCATTTCAAGAATAATTTCCTAAAGTTGAAGAAGCAAGCTACTAGACTAGCCCAAGGAAGAGCTTTTTTGCTGAACGCTGATGAAGCCCGTCAAGGTCCCCACACCATGACGAGTATGTTTCTCCTAAATAATCAATATGCATTTTTTTTATTCGACGTCAGTGCTAAAAAAAGCTTTATATCTACCGATTTTGGTCACCCGATTAAAATCACCCCCCACAGTCTTAGGCACTAAGTACATTATTGAGTTAGCTAACTGTAAATTAATAGAAGTTGGTGAAACTATCAACGGTTGTTTGCTAGAGCTATCAGGATACTCATTCGATATTGATCTATTGTATGTCGAGCTAGGAAGTTTTAATGTCGTTGTGACAACGGATTGGTTGTCCGCTAATTGAGCAGAGATTGGCTGCCATGAGAAATTGATTAGAATACCAATTGCAAATGGTATGACTTTGATAGTTCAAGGTGAACATAGCTGAACCAAGCTGATCATCATTACTTACATAAAAGCCGGAAAGTATCTTTGGAAGGGATATCGTGCCATTTTGGCCTAGGTTTTTGTGAAGGAATCGAAAGAGAAAAGACTCAAAGATGTGCCTATTATATAGGATTTTCCAAAGGTCTTTCCTAAAGATCTGACTGGTCTACCGCCACCTAGGCAAGTGGAATTTCGAATCCATTTGGTTCCTGGTGCAGCACCTATTGCTAGATCCTCGTATAGACTTGCACCCTTGAAAATGCAAGAATCGTCCAATCAGTTGCAAGAACTTCTAGACAACGGCTTTATAAGACCACACTTTTCCTCGTGGGGAGCCCCCATTTTTTGTAAATATGAAGGATAAATCCTTTCGAATGTGTATCGAGTATCATGAGTTGACCAAGCTAATGATGAAGAACCGTTATCCACTCCCTAGAATCGACGATCTCTTTGACCAACTACAAGGGTCAAGTTACTACTCAAAGACCGATCTACGTTTCAGATCTGATCAGCTCAGAGTTCACGAAGAAGATGTAGCGAATACTGCATTTAGGACTCATTATGGATATTACGAGTTTCTAGTTATGCCCTTTGGTTTAATGAATGCATAAGTGGTATTCATGGACTTGATGAATTGTGTGTGCAAAATGTATCTAGATAAGTTTGTTTCCATGTTCAATGATGACATCTTAATCTACTGCCATTATAAGGAAGAGTACGAACAACATTTGAAGCTGATTCGGGATTTGTTGAAGAAAGAAGAATTGTATGAAACTTTTCCAAGTTTGAAATTTGGATTCATGAGGTACATTTCTTAGCCCATGTGATCAACGACCGTGGTATTTACGTTGACCCCTCGAAGATCGAAGCCATCAAGGACTAGAGTGTTACCACAAAGCCTTCTGAAGTTCATTAATATTTATGTCTCGTTGGTTATTACCATAGGTTCATCTAGAACTTCTCCAAATAGCCCATCTCGTGACCGCACTGACTCAGAAGAATAAGAAGTGTGTTTTGTATTAAAGAACGGAAGCCGCTTTTTAATTGTTGAAGCGGAAGTTATATAATGCCACAATTTAATCCTTACGTGAAGGGATAGAAGACTTTATCATGTACTATGATGCGTCCCAGCAAGGTTTGGGTTACGTGTGAATGCAACGGATAAATTAATAGCCTATGCCTCCTGACAGCTGAAGACCCATGAGAATAATTACACAACCCATGATCTGGAACTTGGTGTCGTTGTGTTTTCTCTCAAGATCTGGAGAAGCTACTTATATTGTACGAAGTGCACTATCTTCACCAACCATAAGAGCCTCCAACATATCTTTGATCAGAACAAGCTAAACATGCGACAAAGACGATGGGTTGAACTACTCAATGATTACGACTCTGAGATTTGTTATATGTCTAGTAAGCTAACATTGTTGTTGATGCCTATAGTAGGAAGGAAGGAGTCCAGTCCTTGGTATGACCATGGTGTGCTACGCGGTGTGTATAAAATTATACCAATTATGGGTCGATTTTAACACAACTATTTCATTTAAGCTTTAATGTATAGACACGATAACGAACAATTACTATACACCATGTACACGGGAAAGTGCACCCCTCACGGTGTAGTATAACAATGGTAAGATACCGAGGTCACCCAAGGACACAAAGTACGGAAATGAGGGATCTTGATACTTCACCTTTATCTGCAGCTAACCAAATCTATAATGAAGAAACAGCTAATTATTGTAAAGTAAAATAAAATATAAAAATAAAAGAAAAGAAAGATAAAACGGGTTTTAGTCAATTCATCGAAGATAATATTACTTTGGGGAACTTGTCAATGGCTAAGTAAGTTAGTAAACTGTTTATATATAACCTTTCCTCAAGATTGTCACCAACAGGAGAAGAGACCGCCTTTCAACTTCAAATATCATCTCACTTTCATCCAATCAATCACCCATTTGGTATAAATCCCAGGAGTACATAATGATATTGGGAACAAACATAGTGTGCGGGAATGTCATTTAGTTGTAGGGACTTATGATCAATGTACTGTTACACTCAAATACGTTGTAATGAATCAGCAAGGGAACAACCCATGCATTGGATTATTTTATTACAAAAAACATCTTTTTAAGGGACTAAGGTCCATTTCCTCCATGCACTGCTCTCGCACATACATAGGTGATCGTAACCAGAGCCAAGTCTTCCAACACATTTACCACCGGATCTAGGTGGTGGAAAAATATTACCAACCCTTTTTCCTAATCAATACCTTCATACCAAGTTTCTTTAAATAAATATAAAACACTTAAATGTAATGCTTTGAATGGGGTGTGAGTCACCATAAGGATCATTCATCGTCCCCTGTTGGGTGTCACAGGTCTGATTGACGAGCTTTCGACTCCTCAAACGGTTCGCAATAACAAGGCACGTTTGTTAAATAAAGTGACAATAAACTTTCAGTGAAAATATTTTTCATAAAGTCATACTTGTACACCTTAAGGTGAGTTTATAAACACACTTTACCAACCCTCCAAATATTTGTTTTCCAAAACCAAGTGTAAGAATTTAGCGGGACA
>JBCNJP010000010.1:37643873-37825520 GCA_039602395.1 Deinandra increscens subsp. villosa
TCACTCTCCTCCCCCTAGTTTATACCACGTTTTCTTTTTTAGCCACTTTGTTTTCGTGTTCTTGTGTCTTCTCATCAAGATTGTAAGAACTTAAACTTCTATGGGTAATGAAATGTTATTTGTCTATGAATCGTTCATTATCTCTCAAGTATATCTCTAGGCCATGATTATTGGCCAAATTCTTACACTCGTTTGGAGATAAACATATCTTTAGTGGGTTGGTAAACTGTTTTTATAAACTTGCTTTTTAGTGGACTAATGACTTTATAAAAAACTCTTTAATCGAAGGTTTATTATTTAAGTATCACAGACCATTTGAGGAGTCGAAATCTCATTAACCGGACTTGTGACACCGGTTGGGGGACGATGCATGATCCTTCGGGTGACTCGCGCCCCATGCTACATGATACGTTCGGGGTCCTTATGGTCTATGTAAGCAAACCCGACTGACTACGCACGTGCGGGCAGAAAGTATCGGGTTGGGAAAAGGGTTGGTAATATTTGTCACTTTGCAGAAGTCAGATTGTACGTGTTTGTGAACTTGGCTCTGTTCACGCCGGACGCCTATGGAAGAGAGCGGTACGCGGAAGAAACGAACCTTAGTCCCTTAATAAAATTATTTTTATAATAAAATATTCCAGCATGCAGGGTTGTTCCCCTACTGGTTCATGACGGCGTGTCGTGTATTATGTGTTGCCTGAGAGGGGGCCCCATAACTTAGTGGCATTAGAGTCACTATATTTGTTTGCCCACAACCCAGTTCCTTGGGGCTTGTACTCCTCGCAGACGATCACCCAGGAGAGTAGTGATACTAGATTTGAGGCTGAGAGGCACTCTAGTTTCCTGTTGGTGAATAATCTTACGGGAAGGGTATAATTTACGGGTTACCAACATCACCGCTGATAGGTCACCCAAATGATATTATCTTCGACCGAGTTGACCAAGATACACCTTATATATATATATATATATATATATATATATATATATATATATATATATAAAATGAGAACATTTTTGTTTTGAAAACTTTTGAGAACTAAATCTCAACCACAAATTTCAGGGGGGACCACTACAATTCATGGGAGGGGGGATATATGTAAATAAACTTATGGCTCTAATTAGTTGTTTTTAGTTCTCAAACCAAATTGGTTCTCAAATGATCCTCTCCCTATATATATGTTCTCAAATGATCCTCTCCCTATATATATATATATATATATATATATGTGAAAGTTCAAATACAAACGTTTTTTTCTATGCGAAGCGTGCGAAGGAAGGAGAGGCCGACGCATGGCGTTTTCTTTCTGGGTGCAGAGGGGCAATTTTTGTCAATTTAAAGTTTTTTAATTAAAATAGACGGTATATAACGTCACAGCGTGTGTTTTTAATTATGTATTTTTGCGTGATTGTTGTAAGGTGTTTTATATCGAGTTTCTTCATGCGTCAAAATAGAAACAACATGCATGATTATAGAAAGTCAATTTTTTTATTTTTTAACTTATGTTCATGTTTTTTTTCTTTTTGTTAGAGTTTTTCTGTTTGCGTTATTTATTTAATAATTGCGTAATTTTATTTTTTTGAACTTTGTTGTTTTTACTATTTTGCGTGAATATTTTTATTTTTGTGTTTTTAATTATATATCGTTGCGTGATTGTTGTAACCTTAATTTTACGAGTTTCTTCATGCGTGAAAATACAATTACATGGGTGATAATAGAATCTCAAATTTTTTAACTCATGTTCATGTATTTTTAGCAGGAGTCATACACAATTATAGTGTGCGTAATAATGGTATATTTTATTGTTACACTTGTGTATTTTTTATGGGTGATTTTGTTTTTGCAGAATCATTGATAATGTTTAAGTAGTTTTTGTTTCAGTTTTTTACTATGTTTGCGTGATTATTTTTAATATGTGCGTAATTTGATATTTGTATTAACGTTTTTTAATAATTCCGTGATTTTATCTTTTGCGTGATTAGTTTATAGCTTGCGTAATTTTGAAACGAATTATTTTTTCTATATTACTGGTTAGTTTTTTTTAATAATCATTTTTTGATGTGTTGTTGTTTTTTTATAATGTGCATAAATTAAAGTCAACATAAACCAACATAAATGAAGAATACTAAAATTATTATTATTATTATTTGATAACAGGATACATTCTACTGATAAACTTGTAAAAAAGACTTTTTAAACTCAAGAGAGCCACTCATAGCCTCGAGTATTTTGTTTATGGTTTCCATCTACTCCATATCTGTTTTGTCCTGGTCTATCATGAACAAATGGACAATGTCTTTAAGTGAATTCTTTAGCAGACTGCTTAGCTTCTGCGCGATTTCGCCCCTAAAAAAGATTATGAAATAAAAACATGCCCCTCAGGCAATTAACTACCTCTTGTTCATGTTGATATCAGCCTTTTTGCAGACAATGTTAGCAAAAAGCGACCAATCCCCTATATGGAAGTCATAGCAAACATAATACTATGTATATCACTATTTCATTTTTGACAAAAGAAAACTTCTAGCACAAAATGTCAAGCAAATTAACTTTTAGCACTATTTTTAAAAATTGGAAAATTGGCCTATATTAATCTCAATTATCACATATTGGCCAATAATAATCCCAGTTATTATTTTTCCCTACAATAATCCCAGTTATTAACATGTTGGCCTATATTGATCCGCCGTTAAATAGAGACTAACGGTGTTAGTTTTTACCTGACTGGATGTCCTAGTAGGATTCTACGTGGCATTTTAGTTAAAAAAATAAACTTTTTATAAAATCCAAAACCTATTATCGACCGCCATATACCGTCTTGCCCTCCATATTCCACCAGATTCTAATTCCAAGCCCGTATACAAACCCCCACCACCAACTTATCTTCTTCGAACAACAATTCCCCATTTCCCCCCGCCAACTCCGCCGCTTCCAACATACAATTCCGGTCACCGTCTTGCAACCCTAAATCACAAGAAGGATGGTGACTTTTAAAACCAAAAGCATCAGATCGTGAAGCAGAGGACGATACTGATGGCAACAGAAGCAACGTCATGAAGCCATGGAGGTACCCTGCTCCAAATCCGAGTTTCAATCGTCTGGTTTTAGCACCACCTGATTTTGATTCACCAGTCACCACTATCTAATTCAAAGCATTTGATTTTATACATAAACTTGATTAATAGGAACTGATTTTTGGATCCTGATTTTGACTCAAAGGGACTAATTTTTGGACCCCTGATATTTCGTAATGGGTCAAAATGCATCAAAATATTTTTTGTTTTATGAGATCGAAAGGGAGCAAGACAGCCTCATTTATATGGAATTACTACCAATTATTCATCTAACGAAAGCAACAATACAGACGGAAAGAAGTATTGAACGATTAGGGTAGCAAGTAATTACAATTCAGCATCGGCCGGTGACCGGAGTTGTGTGTTGGAAGCGGCAGAGTTGGCGGGCGAAAGTGGGGAAATGTTGTTCGAAGAAGATAAGTTGGTGGTGGGGGTTTGTATACGGGCTTGGAAATAGAATCTGGCGGAATATAGAGGGCAAGACGGTGTATAGCGGTAGATAATAGGTTTTGGATTTTATAAAAAGTTTTTTTAACTAAAATGCCACGTAGGATCCTACTAGGACATCCAGTCAGCTAAAAACTAACACCGTTAGTCTCTACTTAACGACGGATCAATATAGGCCAACATGTTAATAACTGGGATTATTGTGGGGAAAATTAATAACTGAGATTATTATCGGCCAATATGTGATAACTGGGATTAATATAGGCCAATTTTCCTTAAAAATTTAGTATAATCTGTAATAAAAGTACCAAAAACACCAACCTGGTTAATTCAATCAGGACTCATCAATCCCCAGCTTTTCCTTCGATATACACCACGAACCTCTTCACATGAATTACAGCTACTAACTGTCATATCAAATATTAACAAGAATCGGTGATTTGATAATTCTTATGTTGACAACAATTGATCCAAGATGGTGTCACCTCTATTCATGACTCTCATTAAAGACTGTGATGTTGCCTCTATTTATTACATAAGCAAAAAACGATATAAACTTTTTTCATACCCAACAAATGCCCCCGGCCCATACTCTAAACCAAAAACTATAATATTGATTTTCTATCTATGAAAGTTTCAAAGGGCATTTAGTGTTGGGAACTTGATAATTGACCATTGATGAAAAAATGCAAATCATGACCAACAAAGAAGATGGTAAATGTCGGTGATCAAGAACCTTTCATTAGAGTCAATACAAAAAACAAAGAGTTAAAATCAGTAACTGAATGTGAAAAAAGTATGCAAGAAGAAGCATAAGATTCAAAATAAAACCCATAAAAATTTTAAATGCTAGCAACTAAATGAGTAGATTTCAGTATAAACGTCAAATGCTACTCGAGTACATGCATCACCCTTCATATCCATGTCTGCTAAATGACCATAGAAGAAAAAAAGCTATCAACGTATTACGTATTAACAACATCAGCCAAAGTAAAAAGCTTTTAACAAAAACAAGTACAAAAATTGAACAATTATAAACCTCAAAAGGATATTAGAAAGTGCATCAGATCCTACTGGAACATGAACAATGTGACTCCTTCCGTCATTATTTACAGCAGCAACCAGAGCCTCAAGCTTTTCCGTCTTCTTCACCAAAATAGACAATATCAAGAGCTACACCTGTCACACCCTCAAATAACCACTAACGGAGTTTATACCGTTAAGGGGTGCGAGCAAACCAGGACCACAACCATTGGTTACAAATACTAAACGAATCAGAGTAAAATTCAAATGTTTATAATAAAAACAGTTCAAAAGTACGCAGCGGAATAAAAACATAAGTATCTTAGCACTAACCACGTGCTTTAATTACAGAACATAAATAGTTGTTTAATTTCCAAATTAAGTTTAAAATAAAGTTAAGTAACTTCAAGCGCCATGCCAACCTCCAGTGGATACTCCTCAACGATCTGCAAAAGTGAAAACCACACAAGTGTCAACCTAACGGTTGGTGAGTTCACGGTGGGCATGTCATGCATTGGCCCGGTCTCATAAGCGTATGTATCAACATATATTAAGTATTAATTTTGCAAACATTGCCAAGTGTTGAATTATCGAATATGCACTAGTTAAGTAAAAGTTAAAGCGGTCAACCGATATCGCGGGTAGCTAATCCGGTTTCCATGCACTAAGGAAGTTCGTACCAAAGCTGACGTAACAGAGTTCGGCATTTGCCGATGGTTGGTGCCTCCAGTTGTGTCCTCATGGGACCCACAACTAAAATAGGCTGATATTGTACTCCGTTCGGCCTCCAACCGGTTGGCTACACATTTGTGTACCGCGGAGCAGGGTTGTCAACCCTTAGTAGATCTACCCAACATCCCCTCGCTTCACGAATTAATGGTACTACATTGTTGAGGACTTTTAAGTTTTAAGGCATCCTTAGAAATCATGTGATATCATTTGGTTTAGACTTTAACCTACACTAGTCATATTAAAATCGTTTGTTCTGGATTTCATTTGAAATCCTAAAAAGAGTTTAAGTGTCAAAATGGTCATTCCGGATTTCCTTTGAAATCCCAAGTGTTATCGAATAGTTGGTTGCGGATTTCCTTTGAAACCCCAAGGATGGACAGTTGCAAGTGCTCCCCATAAAACACTCCAACTTCCATAATAGGTATCCCATTTGGCGATACCTCAAAATGTCAGCGTTGTTTTTCGTTTAGTATGTTCGTTGTGACCCAAACGGGCTCACAATTGAAGGGTTTGTGAAACTCACCTTAGGTTGCTCGACCTAACAAAAAATATGTATTCTTGTTTTGAGTTTTGCACAAGTTACTTCTGGGTTCTTCCTTTTCAAGAATTAATCCCCAACCAAAGCTCAACATAACGTGATCCGGGCAGTAAATAGCCTTAAATTGATACAAATAGCCAATAATTTTTGGTAGTTGGTCTAAACTTATAAACAAACAATGAAAGACATTAAAATTAACAATTAAAACTAACTTTATTTTCATTGATTAAACACAAGTTCACATCATAATCGGAAAAAATAATACCAGATCTTAGTATATATAAGCACACTACATTGAGATTAATAAAGAGGATAGAAACCTTACAGAGATGAAGAATTAATTGAAAGACCCAACTGCATTTGGATGTGAAGCACAAAAACAACCAAGAGTAAGCACAAAAATAGGTCTGTAACGAAGCAAGCAGCCAAGTAATGGGTCAAAACTAACAGTGTCACACCCCCAAAATACCACTAACGGAGTTTATACCGATAAGGGGCGCGACTAGACCAGGATCCACGACCATAGTTACAAATACTAAACGAATCAGGGTTAGTTCAAACACAAGTTATAAATCAAAGTCTTAAATTACATACGCAGCGGAAAAATAATTGTCCTTAGCACTAACCACGTGCTTTACATAATTGTTGTTTTAAATTCCCAATTTAGTTTAAATAAAAGTAAACATCCTCTGTGCCATGCCAACCTCCAGCGGATACTCCTTAGCGATCTGCAAATGTTTAAACCACGCAAGTGTCAACCTAACGGTTGGTGAGTTCACAGTGGGCTTGTCATGCATTGGCCCGGTCTCATAATCATAATTCGTGTCAAGGTATACTTACAAGTTATTTATTTGTGAAAAGCAATGCTCGTAATTAAATCTCAGTTTATAAATGGTTTGTCCGTGACCTACGTCATCGGGTATGTACTAGTTCCGTAAAGTTAAAGGACTCAACCGATATCGCGGGTAGCTAATCCGTTGTTCCATGCTCTAAGGAAGTTTGTACCAAAGCTGACTTATTTTGTGGGGGCCGAGCCATCCCGTACGGTGCGGACCTACGTCATCGCGGTTTTTGCCTCCCCCGTGTCCTCCCCGGGACTACGGTCAAATAGGCTGATATTGTTCCTCCGTGCACTCCCCGTGCCACGGGGCGGAGTTTGTCAAACTCCAGTAGATCTACCCAACATCCCCTCGCTTTCACAAATTAATGGCACAATTAAGTTGAGGACTTTTAAGTTATAAGGCATCCTTAGAAAACATGTGATATCATGTGGTTCAGACTTTAACCTACACTAGCCATATTAAAACGTTTTCAGTTTTGTTTCAGAAAAATAGTTTGTTTGTAGTCCACAAGTGTTTCCCATAAAACACTTCAGTTTATCAAGTGGGTGCCGAGCATCCCGAGTTCTCTTGTTCATTGGTAGGTGCCTAGCACTCTAGAGTTTATCAGCATTGTTTTTTGTTAGGTTATTCGGTGTGGCCCAAACGGACTCACAGTAAGCGGGTTAGTGACACTCACCTTTGGTTGCACTGCTACACTTCAAGTAATCCAAATATTGTTGTTTAACGAAGACCTAGAACACGTTTAGGTCTTAAGTATTAGTTTCGTGTCTAATCTTTACTTAACGTCACTATGGCCCATAACATAGCACGTTGCAACTATGACTCGACATACCGACACACGACACCAATGGTTGATCATAAACAAGGGTTCATATAAATCAGATATCAAACATGTTTCAACATAGCATAATCATGTAAGTCATGGCATAACACTTAAGCAAATTTCACAAGTTTGGTTTTTAGGTCAGGTCTTAGTTTCGCTAGCACAGTTTCGCTAGGCAGTTTCGCTAGGTGCACGGGCAGCACTTTCGCTAGGCAATGCCCGGTGACACAGTTTCGCTAGGCTAGTTTCGCCCGAAACTGCTGACGCAGTTTCGCTAGCCTAGTTTCGCAGGGAAACTGGTTTGAACTTTCGTTCAGGTATTTCGCTCGGTAGTTTCGTTCGAGCAGGTCTGGTCAGGTTACCCGGCGACACTATAGTTTCGCTGGGTAGTGTCGCTGGAAGGAGGTATAATTTCGCTACTTAGTTTCGCCCAGAGAACACGCAGTTTCGCTGGTCGCGAAAAACATACGGATTTGCCTAAAAATCAACCTAACAGCTTCTGATCTTACATGCAATTCATTATTTAGCATTCATAGGCATTTACCAACATAAATCAAGCAGCTTTATCATGTTTAACATGCATCTTAATCATCAAATCTCTAAAAACACTTCTAAACCCTAAAATGACCAAAATTGCATAAATCATCATCATGGTTTGTTTTTACACGTAAAGTTTCTGACTTTATGGTAGATCTAGCATTCCTAAGCAACATATTAAGAGATCAAGTGATTTCATGTAGATTTAGGCATGCTTTTAAGAGAAATACAAAGAAAACACATGAATGGTGGTTTTTGGAGACTCACGGTTTGATCTTAGGATCCGGATGAATGATCTTCAAGGCTGAGATCTTGGTAATCCTTGGTGATCCTCAGCTGACCAGAAATCTCGAGGTAGGAGAGTGTGTGTGTGTTTGTTGTGTGGTTTAGGCAAAATGAGGCTACTAGGGTTTATTAAGTTTATTTATATCAGAGGCTAGTTTCGCTGGCAGTTTCGCTGGCCAGGCGAAACTAGCTCTGGTCTCGGGTACATTGATCAGTCTAGCCTGCTACCGGGCGAATCTGTAGTTTCGCTCGGTAGTTTCGCTGACTACCAAAGTTAGGCAATTTTCACATAATCAAGTATTTATAATTAATCATGCTATTCAACATTGCACATAAAGACAATCAATGATGAACACGTAACACATATGGACGGGTTCGGTGATCAACCAAAGGTCGTGGACGTATTCGGCCTAGTTATGCATTAGCTACTAAGTTAACACTTATAACGTAACTAACGGATTTGTCTAACGGAAGTTAACCTTGAAATTCTCGGGTGTCACAAACAGCTTACGACATCAGAAGCTACTATAAATAGACAGCCAACAATGAAAACCAAGGAGGAAACTGATCTGTAACAAAGCAAGCAGCAAAGCAATGGGTCAGATCTGTAAATAATGAAGCAAATAGAATGAAAATGGTGGTCGGATCGATGGTATCTGGGTATGAAAAACAGGTCTGTAAGAAATCAAAACCCTTAAACGTTTCATGAGCTTGTCTCAGGGATGAAACCAGGGTATCGAGGAATGTGCTTGTCTCAGGGATGAAACCAGAAATAAAAATCCTAAAAACGATTTCATAAGTAGATAATGGAAACAAGAAATTAAAACACTTAAAATGATTGAATCATACCTGTGAGAGCTAGGTATAAGAAACCAAAATGGTTAGTATTGAAGATCTTAGTAGTGGAAGAAGACGATGCAGGTGGTTTGAGAGAGATGAGCGCTATTACATTTTGGATTTGAGAGAGAGCTGCGGGCGTGTAGATTTTAGGGTTTTAGATTCATTCAGCTGATTTGAATTTTATGTTTGGCCGCCCATTTCAGTTTTAAAGTTTCATCCTTCAAAAGTTGTACATCATGCATAAAGGCTTGTACATTGCTTAAGTTTTCAACTTTCAACACCCTCTCTCCAATATGTATATTAAAGTATTAAAGATAAAGATATATATATATGTATATATATATTATTTTTCTTTTATGTATGTTACTAACTCTTCACTTGAAGAATGCTCAGGTTACATGTCAGCAACGGTGGAGTAACAAGAGCCCTCCTTTTCCTTTGTGTCTTTGATCGACTCCGATTCAACTTACCACTATTATACTGTTTCACGATGGGTGCACTTTTCCCGTGAATGTGGTGAAATAGTAGTAGTCAAAGTAAATCGAATTTATAAGTTTAAAGGCTCAATGATAATAAGGTGTCACAAAATAATTTTAATATTTTATATACATCACAACGCACACCAAGTGAACCCCACACTATCAGACATATTCGGACATCTTTACATCACGCTTTGTGATTTCACTTGTGATTAACACATAGTGATGGAATTTTGATAATGTCAACTATGTTCCATGCAAAAATAAATAAGCCGTCTACCTTAAGGTCGATCTTTCGATACGCAAATAAGGCCTCGGATTTTACAAAATGAAAAAAAGTTAAACAATTGAGTTTGTTCAATCAACAACTATCAGGTCCGTCTTGTGGACACACAAAGAAAGTCCGATGATTGAACAAAAAAATAAAGAAAATAAAGCAGAAACTCAAATGAAGAACTATCCGGTCGATACTTTCGTATACACGGTGATAGTCTGGTCATTTGAGAAAAAAAAATTCAAACAACTTTAAATCTTTGCGAAAAGAACACATATTTACACAGTGACTTCTCATTTTATTTCACATCTTTTCATTTGTCATGAAATATGCTTCAAGATGTTGTCCACTAGGTCAAGCTTAGCATTTCATGTATATCGAATTTTAATACTTTTTGATTTGTCGAGCCTACCTAGTAAATCAAATAACGGTCTTATGGATTTTTGATCCACTCTATTCATGTGTCAGATACATTAGCCAATGTACCATCATTTCCCAATTTTTTGGATGACATTTCTCTTTTTTTATTTTGCGAATTTTCTCCCCCTAAAATGAAAAACTCTATTTTTGGATTTTTTGTTTTTCGAAAACAAAAGACACTATTTTTAAATTTTAACGAACAATTAAAGAAAAAAAATTGATCAATTGACACTAAAACGATTCTGTTTTAGGATTTTGAATATTAGTTTGAAATTTTTAATCTTTGCAATTTAAGTGAAGATAAACAGATTCTTCACTATCAGCAACCTCGCAGCCACCAATAGGTGAAAATGCGTGAGCGGTGGATAATCTACTAGATCGTATCAAAATCAATGTTTAAACGAGTGAACACAATGAGTAAATACAAACTGCTTTGTATTAGACCACAGAGAACCACCGAGTACAAGATTTGACTAGAAACTCAAAAAAGTACAAGTGCTAAACCTCAGGTTCGGACCACGTTTGGATGTGTCTGAACTCTGAGTTCGCCTAGGGTTAGGACCACAGCAAATTATCTTGTATTTGATACTTCACATGACGACCAGGAACCATGTATCTACAAACTCCCCCTCGACATGTGTAGTATCAATTTCCACTTTCAAACTTGTATCTTGTATCTTCAATCAAACTCTTCCTCGATTTGATGATGAGTCCAATCTGGAATACTTGATATTTCATCGTGTGTAATCTCTTTATCAACAAACTTCAGAAGACTTGAAGTTGTGATGTTCTCTTCCACTTAAAAACCTGCCAACATAAATAATCTTGGCGCAAATGTCTCTTCGAGACTCCAGGATATTTTGATTTTGAAGTTGATTTCGTATCCGTGTTGATCAATCGAAAAGAAATAAGAAATAAAATCTTTTTGATTTTTAGAAACATTACATCAAAAACACACCTAAAATCTTTTTGGTACTTTCTGATATGGAAAGTAAATGCAATACAGAATCAGACACTATTTTTGTCTTTTGTGAGAAAGATCACAACTTGGGATCATATTAAACATAACATGCTGAACTACATTTCAATTTTGATTATTGTAGCACATAAGCCATGTCGATTGCAGATATAATTTGTCCAACTTTAAACTCAGGCAAAATCATACTCATAACATCTGGATATGTTAAGGTATTAATTAAATTTGCATTGACCACTGTACCCCACACTATCAGACATACACAGATATGCTTTTGCTTATCACATTTTTGTGCTTTCATTTTTGATTTATCACATAATGACTGTATACATGATATAGTCAACTGTGTTCCATGCAAAAAGAAATAAGAATGTTAGATCGTCTACCTTAAGGTCGATCTTTCGATATGCAGATAAGGCCTCAGATTTAACAAAATAATAAAATAAAACAAGTTGAAATTGTATAACCCAATAACAATCAGGTCGGTCTTGTGGACACGCAGAGAAAGTCCGATGAGTTATACGAAACGCCAAAGAAAATAATGCGGAATGTCAAACGAACAACAATCATGTCAATCTTTCGATATGCAGAGAAAGTCCGATCGTTTGACAAAATAAAGAAAATCAAACAAGTTTAAATCCTTGCAAAATGAACACATGTATACACAGTGACTTCTTATTTTATTTTCACATATCTTTTTCTTGATATATCTTGAGATACGCATCAAGATGTTGTCCACTAAGTCAAGCATCAGATTTCGTGTATATCATATTTGTATACTTTATGATTTGCTGAGCCTATCTTACACATCGATCAAATGGTCTTATGGCTTTTTCATATATTTTACCAATGAGCCAGAAGATGTCAGGCAATGTACCATCACTTCCCAATCATGTCGGATACAATTTCTCATTTTCAATGTTCTTTGATTTTTTCATTTTCAGCGTTTTTGTCTTTTCAAATTTCACCCCCTAAAAATGATAACTATATTTAAAGATTTTCATTTTTAATATTTGAAAAATAACACACTATTTTTGTATTTTTCAAAAAGAAACTCCCCCTCAAAATGAAATGGATTGAAAAACAAACCTGCTGACACCAAATAAAACATTAGTGGATTTGAAAATTCAATTTAAGTTATCACAGATATTTCACAATCAGCAATTTTCCAATCACCGACAGGTCTTTCAAAAATACCTGCTGACACCAAATAAAACATTAGTCTCTTTGGGATCGACCCGATTCAATAGCGTCGGGTCGCCTGGTGTCTTCCTCATAGTCGTTGTTGGCCTTGGAAACAACTTTTGGTTTCCATATTTTAAAATATTTTGATTTTTGATCAGAAACAGAATCAGTTGCAACTGGCGTACTTGGTTCAGACCAATACGACTTACAAGTTGATTTAACTTTTAGAAACCATGGCTCATCAAAAATCTGACCTTTGCTATCCACATATTTAGCAGTATTGTGGATATATGCAGTCGTCGGACAATCAGCAGCAAGATGTCCAGGTTGACGACATGCATAACAAAGTCTTTTTTTGAAATTGGAAAACATTTGAAAAATTCTTTGATTTTTGAAAACCAAAGGAATGTTCAGAATCAAATTTATCAAAGAAATCATCATAGGAATCATACCTAGGAGATGGACTCTTTGAAGATGATGACCTTCCAGAATAATAAGAATTTACCTTCGGAGGAGAGGGCTTCTTTGAAACTTTAACCTTTAAAATTTGTTGAACTTTCACTGGCTTCTTTGCTTGAACTGGTACTTCCTTGACCCGAAACCCAAACCTTTGTGTTTATAGCCAGGTGTCTTTGACGAACTTGAAGAAGAACTAGAAGCTTCTCTCCCCTTAGATTCTCTAGTGAATTTCGCTTTGATGTCTTTCAGTTTGTTCTTTTGAAGCAAAGATGCTTCTTCTTCAGTTGCAGATGAAGTACTTGAAGCAACCTTATCAAACATTTGTTCATTTTCCAGAAAAATAGACTTTGAATTAAATTTCGGAGCTTCACGCAACGATTTTTGCTTTTTCTTAGATTTGGTCTTCTTCTTCTTTGCTGGAGTGGCAAACTATGAATAATCATACATTTCTTCTTTAGGATCCAGCGGAGCAGATGTAAATTCAGATAAATCCACTAGTCGAGGAACCATGTGAATATCATCCTTTTTGGAACTATCTTCACTCCGATCCTATTTGTATGAGAAATTCAACAATGTAGGCGACAAATTACAATTCTTCACTTGCCTTTTTAACTCCAAAATTTCCAACTTCAGTTCAGAGATTTTCTGTTGAGCATCAAACACTTCTTTTTGGGACTTGATGAACTTTGCATTGAGATCATCATACTCGTATGTTTGTAACTTCCGGATCTCACGTTCAGCAAACAATTCCTCAAGCACACTTTTTCTTTTCTTCTTGAAAATTTCAATGTCTTTTGTCAAGACTTCATTCTTATCATGATAAAGAACATTTTCATTTTGAAGTGTAGAGATCTTAGATTGAAGTTTGTCAATTGTAGCAGCCGATCCAACAACAAGTGCATTAGCTTTTTCATACTTTTGTTGAACTGGATAACTCTTTTCAAATAAATTCTCAAAATCTTGTGCGGCATCTAATGCTTCAGCTTTGGCTTTTTCACATTCTTCAGCCAATTGACTCCTTTTTTTCAAAATATCCTCATGAACATGAACCAATTCATAACATTTCTTTTGAAATTCATCCAATTCGTTCTTTAAAATTACAATTTCTTCAGACAATAATCCAGAATCCTTTTCAAGAGTTGCATTATTCTTACCCAATCTTATATATTCAAGACATTTTGATTCTTTGACTTTAACTTCTTTGATAATTGGAATCATCGAATTGGAATCAGAATCAGTCAGTATATTATCATCATCATCATGACGAGTAGTAAATGCAACAGTAAATGGAGCATGTTTCATTTTTGCTTCAGAATCTGCATTCCAAGCAAATTCATCTAGATGCCAAAACAAATATGTCAGTTTTCCGTCAAAAGAAACAGATTTCTTCTCAACCTTGTGATCTTCATTTGGTGAATGAATAACCAATTGAGCATGTTGACCAGACTTCAATTTATTTTCAGTTGAACTTGGACATTCTCGTGCAAAATGTCTATATACTGAACACTTATAACATTTAACCTTTGACTTGTCCAGACCAATTTTCCCATCCTGATTCAATCTCTTCTTACCAGTTCTATTAAAAAATTTCTTCGTTCTTCGAACCAACATAGCATACTGTCAGTTCAAATCCATTTCTTCCAAATGATCATAATCAATTTGATCATAATCTTCATTAGTCAATTCTGCATTACTAACCGAACCAGTAATAATGCCAAAATATGAAGATACCAATGCAGACATTAAAGCATTATAATCATCGGTAGTTTGAACAGACAAAGCATTTTGAGTCAAAGAACTAGGAATTGAAACAGTACAACCAATAGAATAACTAGGAGTTTCAGATTTACCTACAATGAATGCTGTAGGAGGTGCGGAACTAAAAATATTAGATTTCCCAACATTAATGACTGAATCATTGTCAACATAATACACCGCATAATTTTGAACTTGTGCAGGAAGTGACTTGTTCACCATTAACTCCATATCCCTTGCTTGGATTCTTTGAACCAGATCATTAAATGACAATCCTGGATATTTTGTATCATTATTGATCATCATTACATAATTCTCCCATTTCTGTTGCCTTCCAAAATCTTTTCTTTCATATCAACTTCTTCTTTTGTAAGATTCACCAGACGCATTTCACTCATTAAATATGCAAATCGTGTAATCAGATTTGGAATAGTTTCATTCTGATAATGCTTGAAACTATCAAATTCCTTCTTTAAAAACTTTTGTCGACTTTTCTTATATTGATCATTGCCTTCACATCTCTTTTCCAATGCATCCCATAAACTCTTCGATGTATAGTTTCCATAAAATTGATGTAACAATTCTTTAGGTAATGCCATTGGCAAAGTACCTTATGCCTTTTTCTCAGCTTGATATGCTTTCTGGGTTAAACGGTTTGAAGAATTGGTTCCCCGGTTTCATCTTTAGGATAGACATATTGATCAGAAAATTCCAACCACATATCAATATCATTTGTATCCACATACGCTTTAAACAGTTTAACCCAACTATGATAATCTTCCAGTTTGAGCAATTTGGGAACTTTCTGACTTGTTCCGATTTCATTATCATAGTTCATCATAGTTTCAATCGTAGCTTGTACCGAATCCTGAATTGCTGCAAATGCTTGAAAATCACTCATCTTGTCCGAAAACTTGTATACCTGTCACACCCCCAATTAACCACTAACGGAGTTTATGCCGTTAAGGGGTGCGAGCAAACCAGGACCACAACCATTAGTTACAAATACTAAACGAATCAGAGTTAAGTCCAATCATTCATCATAAAACAGTTTAAAGTTCGCAGCGGAAAATAAACATAAGTATCTTAGCACTAACCAGGTGCTTAAATTACAAAACATGAATTGTTATTAAATTCCCAAGTTTGAGTTTAAAATAAGAAATCTTCAAGTGCCATGCCAACATTCGGCGGATACTCCTCAGCGATCTGCAAAAGTGAAAACCACACAAGTGTCAACCTAACGGTTGGTGAGTTCACGGTGGGCATGACATGCATTGGCCCGGTCTCATAATCGTATTCATCAACATATAAATAAGTAATAGATTTGCAAAACATTTGCCAAGTGTTGAATTACCGAATATGCACTAGTTAAGTAAGAGTTAAAGCGGTCAACCGATATCGCGGGTAGCTAATCCGGTTTCCATGCACTAAGGAAGTTTGTACCAAAGCTGACCAATATTGTAGAGGCCGTGCCATTCTGTTTTGCGGACCTATGTCATCGCGGTTTTGCCTCCCCCGTGTCCTCTCGGGATCACGGTCAGATAGGCTGATATTATACCTCCGTGCACTCCCCGTGCCACGGGGCGGAGTTTGTCAAACTCCTGTAGATCTACCCAACATCCCCTCGCTTCACAATTAATGGTACAATTTAGTTGAGGACTTTTAAGTTTTCAAGGCATCCTTAGAAATCATGTGATATCATTTGGTTTAGACTTTAACCTACACTAGTCATATTAAAACGGTTTTTCCTTCGGGTTCTCATGAATCCCGAAAATATTTTCAGTTTTGCTTTAGAAATAGTTGTTTTAGTATTTCACAAGTGCTTCCCATAAAACACTTCAAGTACATCAAGTGGGTGCCAAGCACTCCCGAGTTCAAGTTCATCAAGTGGGTGCCAAGCACTCCCGGGTTCTAGTTCATCAGAGAGGTGCATAGCTCTCATAAGGTTGTCAGCATTGTTTTTCATTAAGTTATTCATCAACATATAAATAAGTAATAGATTTGCAAAACATTTGCCAAGTGTTGAATTACCGAATATGAACTAGTTAAGTAAGAGTTAAAGCGGTCAACCGATATCGCGGGTAGCTAATCCGGTTTCCATGCACTAAGGAAGTTTGTACCAAAGCTGACCAATATTGTAGAGGCCGTGCCATTCTGTTTTGCGGACCTATGTCATCGCGGTTTTGCCTCCCCCGTGTCCTCTCGGGATCACGGTCAGATAGGCTGATATTGTACCTCCGTGCACTCCCCGTGCCACGGGGCGGAGTTTGTCAAACTCCAGTAGATCTACCCAACATCCCCTCGCTTCACAATTAATGGTACAATTTAGTTGAGGACTTTTAAGTTTTCAAGGCATCCTTAGAAATCATGTGATATCATTTGGTTTAGACTTTAACCTACACTAGTCATATTAAAACGGTTTTTCCTTCGGGTTCTCATGAATCCCAAAAATATTTTCAGTTTTGCTTTAGAAATAGTTGTTTTAGTATTTCACAAGTGCTTCCCATAAAACACTTCAAGTACATCAAGTGGGTGCCAAGCACTCCCGAGTTCAAGTTCATCAAGTGGGTGCCAAGCACTCCCGGGTTCTAGTTCATCAGAGAGGTGCATAGCTCTCATAAGGTTGTCAGCATTGTTTTTCATTAAGTTATTCAGTGTGACCCAACCGGGTTCACGGTATTTGGGTTAGTGACACTCACCTTTGGTTGCACTGCTACACTTGCTAAAAATCCAAGTATTGCTTATCGAAGACCTATGAACACGTTTAGGTCTTAAGTATTAGTTTTGTGTCTAATCTTTAACTTAACGTCACTATGGCCCATAACATAGCACGTTGGAACTACGACTCGACATATCGACACACGACACCGATGGTTGATCATAAACAAGGGTTCATATACATCAGAAATCAAAGCATGTATCGTCATAGTATAATCATGTAAGTCATGGTATAACATTTAAGTAAATTGCACAAGTTTGGATTCTGGTCACAGTTTCGCTAGTAGTTTCGCTAGGCAGTTTCGCTGTGTGCACGGGCAGCACTTTCGCTAGGCAATACCCGATGACACAGTTTCGCTAGGCTAGTTTCGCTCGAAATTGTTGGCACAGTTTCGCTAGCCTAGTTTCGCCCGAAACTGGTTTGAACTTTCGTTCAGGGAATTTCGCTCGGTAGTTTCGTTCGGACAGGTCTGGTTGGTTTACCCGGCGACACTACAGTTTCGCTACATAGTGTCGCTAGATGAAGATATACATAATTTCGCTAGGTAATTTCGCCCAGAAAATAGTACAGTTTCGCTGGTCGCGAAAAATTCACAAATCAGCCTAAAAATCAATCTAACAGCTTCCATATTTCATGTAATTCAATATTTAGCATGTATGATCATTTACCAACATAAATCAGTAAGCTTTAACACCTTAAACATGGGTTTTCATCATCAAATCACCAAAAGCATATTTTAAACCTAAAACGACCTAAATAGCATAAATCTTCATTATGGATGGATTTCAAACGTAAAGTTACAGACTTTATAACAGATCTAGCATTCCTAAGCAACATATCAGAAGATCAAGTGATTCCATGGAGGTTTGGTCATGCTTTAACGTAAAACACATAGAAAAAGCAAGAAAAGATGGTTTTGAGACTCACGATTCGATCTAGGATCCGTATGGATGATGTCTCGAGGCTGAGATCACGTCGGCTCGTGGTGCTTCTCGGTTAACCAGATTCCAGAAGAGTGTGTGTGTGTTTTTGGGAGAAAAGGTGCAAGAATGAGGCTTCTAGGGTTTTATAAAATATATATATCAGGGGCTAGTTTCGCTGGCCAAGCGAAACTAGCTCTGATCACGTGTGAGTCAACAGTCTGACTGCCGGGCGACACTATAGTTTCGCCCGGTAGTTTCGCTGGTAACCGAAAACATACAATTTGCCACATAATCAAGAATTTACAATTTGTCATGCTATTAATAATATTAAATCATGCGTTCAAATCACATTGCACGTAATGACAATAATTAAATGAACACATAACACATATGGACGGGTTCGGTGATCAACCAAAGGTCGTGGACGTATTCGGCCTAGTTAAGCATTGGTTACTAAGTTGACACTTATAACGTAACTAACGGAATTGTCTAACGGAAGTTAACCTTGAAATTCTCGGATGTCACATCATCCCCTTGTAAATGGAATTTTCGTCCCGAAAATTATTCTTGCGTTGTAGCGTTCGCAGCCTCGGCTGTCGTCGTTGCTGTATTTGCTGGGGAAAGAAAGCAAAAGTTTTAGGGTCGTCACATCCTCCTTCTGTTACAGGAATTTTGGTCCCCAAAATTAAATCATACCTTGAGTTTCCGTTGACGTTTGCTCGAACAGGTGAGGATACTTTTTCTTGATTTGATCCTCTCGTTCCCAAGTATATTCAGGTCCACGCTTTGAGTTCCATCGAACCTTGACGATCGGAATCTTGCTACGTTTGAGGGCTTTCTCCTCGCGTCCCATGATTTCTACTGGTTGCTCAATGAATCTCAGATGTTCATCAATTTCCAATTCCTCCAAAGGAATTATTTCGATGTCTTCAGCCAGACATTTCTTTAGATTAGATACGTGAAACACGTTGTGAACTCCATCGAGTTCAGCAGGGAGTTTTAATCGGTAGGCCACCGGGCCTACTTCCCCAATGATTTCAAAAGGACCGATGTAGCGAGGATTCAACTTTCCACGCTTTCCGAAGCGTATCACTCCTTTCCAGGGAGATACCTTCAATAGTACCTTGTCGCCCACTTCGAACTTCAATGGCTTACGGCGTTTATCGGCATAGCTCTTTTGTCTGTCTCGTGCTGCGGCTATCCGCTTTCTGATTTGAATAATTCGCTCCGTAGTATCATGAATGAGTTCGGGTCCAGTGAGTCCTTTCTCACCTGTTTCGGCCCAACACACGGGCGATCTACATTTTCTGCCATAAAGCGCTTCAAAAGGCGCTGCACCAATGCTCGAATGATAACTGTTGTTGTAGGAGAACTCCACCAACGGAAGATGAGCTTCCCAGTCTTTACCGAAGTCGAGAACGCAAGCTCGGAGCATGTCTTCCAAAGTCTGAATAGTTCATTTCGTCTGACCATCGGTCTGCGGGTGATAAGCTGTACTCATATCCAGTCTGGTACCCAATGCTTCTTGCATAGATTGCCATAGTCGGGAAGTAAATCGAGGATCTCGGTCGGAGATAATGGTCTTAGGCAGTCCATGACGTGCCACAATTCGGTCAATGTACAGCTTTGTTAGCTTATCCATGTTGTCACTTTCTCTCATTGGGATAAAGTGTGCAGATTTGGTTAATCGATCAATGATAACCCAAATCGCATCCGGTCGATTCGATCGATGAGGTAATTCTGTTACAAAATCCATGGAGATATCCTCCCATTTCCATTCTGGGATCTTTGGCTGTTGCAACAATCCAGAAGGCTTTTGGTACTCAATTTTAACTCTTGAGCACGTCAAACACTTAGCCACATATCGCGCAATGTCGGCTTTCATGTTCGGCCACCAATACAAGTTTTTCAAATCTTGGTACATTTTATCCGATCCAGGGTGCACCGAATATCTTGACTTGTGAGCCTCGTCCATCACGAGCTCACGAAGATTTCCAAGTAAAGGAACCCAAATTCTATCATTGTAATACCTGAGTCCGTCGGACTTAATTTCGGAATTACCATCCACCCCTCGCAGTGCTTCTGCTGCAAAGTTTTCTTCTTTTAAAGCTTCTCGTTGGGCATCGCGGATCCGATCCGGCAATCCCGTGTGAATGGTAAGTTGCAGCGCTCGTACTCGTCGAGGCTTTTCGTACTCTTTTCGACTTAATGCATCAGCCACAACATTGGCTTTTCCCAGGTGATATTTGATTGCTATGTCGTAATCATTCAGTAGCTCGACCCACCGTCGTTGTCGCATGTTGAGATCCTTCTGATCGAAGATGTGCTGTAAGCTTTTGTGGTCGGTAAATATTGTGCACTTTGTTCCGTAGAGGTAATGTCTCCAAATCTTGAGTGCATGAACAACGGATCCCATTTCCAGGTCATGTGTTGTATAATTCTTTTCAGTATCCTTCAGTTGCCTGGACCCGTAGGGAATCACTTTGTCTCGTTGCATCAACACACAACCGAGTCCTTGAATGGATGCATCACAGTAAACTACAAAGTCGTCAACCCCATCGGGTAACGCGAGAATCGGAGCTGAACATAACATATCCTTAAGAGTCTGAAACGCGCGTTCTTCTTTCTCACCCCATCTATATTGCACTCCTTTATGCGTTAATGCTGTTAAGGGTTGAGCCAATTGCGAGAAACCCTTAATGAATCTTCGGTAATATCCTGCAAGTCCCAAAAATTGTCGGATTTCGGTTGGCGCTCTGGGGGTAGACCAATTCTTGATAGCTTCCACTTTAGCCGGGTCGACGTGAATTCCTTCCTGATTAACAATGTGTCCAAGAAACTGGACTTCGCGAATCCAAAAATCGCACTTCGAAAACTTAGCATAAAGCTGTTCCTCGCGGAGTAATTCCAAGATAAGTCGCAGGTGTCTCTCGTGTTCTTCCTTTGTCTTGGAGTAAATCAAAATATCGTCAATGAAGACTATCACAAACTGATCGAGGTACGGCTTGCACACTCGATTCATCAAATCCATAAACACAGCAGGTGCATTAGTTAGCCCAAACGGCATAACTAGAAACTCGTAATGACCATACCGAGTTCTGAAAGCAGTCTTGGGGACATCCTCATCACGGACACGAAGTTGGTGATATCCAGACCGTAGATCAATCTTTGAGAAGTAGCTCGAACCTTGTAGTTGGTCGAAGAGATCGTCGATTCGAGGAAGTGGGTACCGATTCTTGATCGTAACCTTGTTAAGTTCTCGGTAGTCGATACACATGCGGAACGTTCCATCCTTCTTTTTAACAAACAAAACCGGTGCTCCCCATGGAGACGAACTTGGACGAATAAACCCTTTGTCGAGTAGCTCTTGAAGTTGTGAGGAGAGTTCGTTGAGTTCACTTACTGCCAAACGGTAAGGTGCGCGTGCAATCGGAGCGGCTCCAGGAGCTAGGTTGATTCCAAACTCGACTTGTCGGAATGGAGGCAAACCAGGCAGATCTTCAGGAAACACATCTTGGAAGTCGCGGACTATCGGGTAGTTGTCGATTCTACACTTGGAAAGTGTCGTGTCGGTGACGTTTGCAAGGATCGCGAAGTGACCTTTACGAAGGCACTTTTGAGCTTTGAGGAAAGAGATAATACCGGTGACTGCTCCACCTTTTTCACCTTGAACTGTTAGCACTTTACCTCCTTCGAGTGGGATACGAACCACTTTTTCTTTACATAAGATTTCAGCTCGATTTTCAGATAACCAATCCATTCCTACTATAACATCAAAACTACCAATCGGGAAAGGCATAAGGTCGATTCTTAATGTATGGCCAGCTAGTTCTAACTTACAGTCCTTAACTATTTGAGTCGTATCATGAAGTTTACCATTCGCTAGTTCTACCACATATTTAGCGTCTAAGGCAATCAGTTTAGCATTAATTAGCTTAGCAAACTTAGTGGAAATAAAACTTCTTTCAGCACCAGAATCAAACAATACAGTAGCAAAGAAACCATTTAGGATGAATTTACCGTTAATCACGTTGGCGTCGTTGCGAGCTTCTCCTTGACCCATGACAAAAGCTCTTCCCCTGCCATTTCCACCATTCCCGTTGTTTTGCGTCGTTGCGAGCTTCTCCTTGACCCATGACAAAAGCTCTTCCCCTGCCATTTCCACCATTCCCGTTGTTTTTCCCGTTGCCATTTCCTCCGCCATTACCGTTCCCACCATTGTTTCCTTGGTTACCATTCCCCTGTCTTCTTAACTGCGGGCAGTCCCTCTTAATGTGGCCTTGAGCACCACATTCAAAACAGCCACGGGCTCCACCATTATTGTTCTGATTGTTTCCTTGCCCGTTACGGTTGTTCCCATAGTTGTTGCCATGATTGTTGTTGTTGTTTTGCCTTTGGCGGTTTTGTTGCTCAGGTAGAGTTGCCAGTAGTCTTTTGCTTCGTGGCCTTTCTTTCCACACCTTTCACAGCTCAGATTCTTTCTACAAACACCAGCATGATGTTTCCCACACTTATTACACAAAGGCAGGTTACCCCTGTAGTTGCTTTGACCGTTTCCGCCCTGGCGGTTGTTTCCACTGTTGTTTCCAGACCTCTTACTTTGACCTTGAGAATTATAAGACCTCCCAGTGCTGTTTCCAACACTCTGATTGTTCATTAGTTTTCAGGAGCTTCATCATCAGCTTTTCTCTTGCCACTTAAGGCAGTCTTTTCTGTGGCTTTTGCAGGAAGTGTACCCTTCTCAACCTCCTGATCAGTAAGTTTGTGAGCCAAACGGATGGCTTGCTGCACGGTTGCGGGGTTGCTGGCAGTCACTAATCCTTTGATTTGAGGCGCGAGGCCTTCCAGATAACGCTCAATGCGTTTGAACTCAGCATCAACCATTGTGGGGCACAAGACTTCGTACTCATGGTATCGCGCGGTATACTGCTCCACTTCAGACCCAGTCATTTTCAGATTCAAGAATTCGCCCTCCAACTTCTTCACTTGGTCACGGGGACAGTACTCCTCCATAATCAGCTCCTTAAATGCTCCCCATTGCATGTTATTAGCCGCATCTAACCCGATCATCTGGATTTCGGCATTCCACCAGGAGAGAGCAGCTCCCTCAAAGGTACCAGTAGCATACTTCACTTTGTCTCCAGCAGGGCAGTTGCACATAGAGAAGACCTTTTCAGACTTCTCAATCCACCTGAGGAGTCCTACCGCTCCTTCTTCGCCGGAAAACGTCATTGGCTTACAATCCATGAAGGACTTAAACGTGCAGTGATGGTGGTTTCCTGATGCATTAATAGTTCGAGTTTTAAATTTAACAGGTCAAAATATAATTCGCTTTGTGCCTTAATTGGCATAACAATTACCCTGTGCGGCATATGCAGCTTGGACGGCTGCCACCGCGGCTTGCACGTGTTCGTTAATCATTGTTTGCAGCTGTGCAGGCGTCATGTTAATGTTGCTTCTTCCGTGTCCTCTTCCCGACATCTTGCTGGACAGTTAAAGTAGCTAGTGTTCAGTCACAGTTATACTTTATACATATCCCATAATATGCATAATAACAATTTCCCGTTATCCCACTATTAGTCCAGAAAAGTTTTCGTGCAAAAATCGAGACGTCGTCGGAGAACGTCGCAAGTCGTAAGTACTATCGTCGAAAGTCGGCCTTCCCATAAAAGTCACCGTCGGCGTAGTCATCGTAGTAGAAATTAGGACGTAGCGTGTAGCATCGTTTCGTTGTCGCTTTCCCCCGGAATAGTGCGCGTATTAGCGTTCGCATTTCGTATTCGTGTGAAAATTTTCCTAAGGTTTTCCGTTAGACTACTTAGACACGGTCTATATATATCTACATATATATACATACGTACGAGGTATTTACTTACACAGCAGAGCGAGTATCCCAGGTTGGCACGTAATTATTTTGGTTTTGGGAATTTGTTTGTTCGTTTGTAACTAAGGTTTTCAAGTTGCAGTTTCCAAATCGTTTTCAAAATTGATCCCAGTTCTCTGCAACTTATGGCTCTGATACCAATCTGTCACACCCCCAATTAACCACTAACGGAGTTTATGCCGTTAAGGGGTGCGAGCAAACCAGGACCACAACCATTAGTTACAAATACTAAACGAATCAGAGTTAAGTCCAGGCATTCATCATAAAACAGTTTAAAGTTCGCAGCGGAAAATAAACATAAGTATCTTAGCACTAACCACGTGCTTAAATTACAAAACATGAATTGTTATTAAATTCCCAAGTTTGAGTTTAAAATAAGAAATCTTCAAGTGCCATGCCAACCTTCGGCGGATACTCCTCAGCGATCTGCAAAAGTGAAAACCACACAAGTGTCAACCTAACGGTTGGTGAGTTCACGGTGGGCATGACATGCATTGGCCCGGTCTCATAATCGTATTCATCAACATATAAATAAGTAATAGATTTGCAAAACATTTGCCAAGTGTTGAATTACCGAATATGCACTAGTTAAGTAAGAGTTAAAGCGGTCAACCGATATCGCGGGTAGCTAATCCAGTTTCCATGCACTAAGGAAGTTTGTACCAAAGCTGACCAATATTGTAGAGGCCGTGCCATTCTGTTTTGCGGACCTATGTCATCGCGGTTTTGCCTCCCCCGTGTCCTCTCGGGATCACGGTCAGATAGGCTGATATTGTACCTCCGTGCACTCCCCGTGCCACGGGGCGGAGTTTGTCAAACTCCAGTAGATCTACCCAACATCCCCTCGCTTCACAATTAATGGTACAATTTAGTTGAGGACTTTTAAGTTTTCAAGGCATCCTTAGAAATCATGTGATATCATTTGGTTTAGACTTTAACCTACACTAGTCATATTAAAACGGTTTTTCCTTCGGGTTCTCATGAATCCCGAAAATATTTTCAGTTTTGCTTTAGAAATAGTTGTTTTAGTATTTCACAAGTGCTTCCCATAAAACACTTCAAGTACATCAAGTGGGTGCCAAGCACTCCCGAGTTCAAGTTCATCAAGTGGGTGCCAAGCACTCCCGGGTTCTAGTTCATCAGAGAGGTGCATAGCTCTCATAAGGTTGTCAGCATTGTTTTTCATTAAGTTATTCAGTGTGACCCAATCGGGTTCACGGTATTTGGGTTAGTGACACTCACCTTTGGTTGCACTGCTACACTTGCTAAAAATCCAAGTATTGCTTATCGAAGACCTATGAACACGTTTAGGTCTTAAGTATTAGTTTTGTGTCTAATCTTTCACTTAACGTCACATTGGCCCATAACATAGCACGTTGGAACTACGACTCGACATATCGACACACGACACCGATGGTTGATCATAAACAAGGGTTCATATACATCAGAAATCAAAGCATGTATCGTCATAGTATAATCATGTAAGTCATGGTATAACATTTAAGTAAATTGCACAAGTTTGGATTCTGGTCACAGTTTCGCTAGTAGTTTCGCTAGGCAGTTTCGCTGTGTGCACGGGCAGCACTTTCGCTAGGCAATACCCGATGACACAGTTTCGCTAGGCTAGTTTCGCTCGAAACTGTTGGCACAGTTTCGCTAGCCTAGTTTCTCCCGAAACTGGTTTGAACTTTCGTTTAGGGAATTTCGCTCGGTAGTTTCGTTCGGACAGGTCTGGTTGGTTTACCCGGCGACACTACAGTTTCGCTACATAGTGTCGCTGGATGAAGATATAAATAATTTCGCTAGGTAATTTCGCCCAGAAAATAGTACAGTTTCGCTGGTCGCGAAAAATTCACAAATCAGCCTAAAAATCAATCTAACAGCTTCCATATTTCATGTAATTCAATATTTAGCATGTATGATCATTTACCAACATAAATCAGTAAGCTTTAACACCTTAAACATGGGTTTTCATCATCAAATCACCAAAAGCATATTTTAAACCTAAAACGACCTAAATAGCATAAATCTTCATTATGGATGGATTTCAAACGTAAAGTTACAGACTTTATAACAGATCTAGCATTCCTAAGCAACATATCAGAAGATCAAGTGATTCCATGGAGGTTTGGTCATGCTTTAAGGTAAAACACATAGAAAAGGCAAGAAAAGATGGTTTTGAGACTCACGATTCGATCTAGGATCCGTATGGCTGATGTCTCGAGGCTGAGATCACGTCGGCTCGTGGTGCTTCTCGGTTAACCAGATTCCAGAAGAGTGTGTGTGTGTTTTTGGGAGAAAAGGTGCAAGAATGAGGCTTCTAGGGTTTTATAAAATATATATATCAGGGGCTAGTTTCGCTGGCAGTTTCGCTGGCCAAGCGAAACTAGCTCTGATCACGTGTGAGTCAACAGTCTGACTGCCGGGCGACACTATAGTTTCGCCCGGTAGTTTCGCTGGTAACCGAAAACATACAATTTGCCACATAATCAAGAATTTACAATTTGTCATGCTATTAATAATATTAAATCATGCGTTCAAATCACATTGCACGTAATGACAATAATTAAATGAACACATAACACATATGGACGGGTTCGGTGATCAACCAAAGGTCGTGGACGTATTCGGCCTAGTTAAGCATTAGTTACTAAGTTGACACTTATAACGTAACTAACGGAATTGTCTAACGGAAGTTAACCTTGAAATTCTCGGATGTCACAATACCAAACTTCAAACCCAAAAACGAAGGTCTTAGAAGTGAATTTTGGGTACCAAAACAAAGGGCACTGGCCATTAGGCTAGTAAAAGTATAGATCTCTCCAAGACACTCGTTTTGGCTGGTATTGGGTTCCGTAACTCTTTACGGTTCTTAAGTTATGTCAGTTTCCGTGAACCCTTCCAAAAATCCTGATTACTGTTCACCTGAACCTCAGCCGAACTTGACCCTAACGTCTTCCGAACCTTAACCAAACTTGGTTGACCGAACTTCAACCGAAAATTATCTGAACTTAAAGAATAGCCGAACGTCAGCCGAACTTCGTTTGAACGTGAGCTGAACACTGACCGAACCTAAAGAAATAGCCGAACGTTATCTGAACCTCGAGTTCGGAGCGGTTATGTAGCCGAACCTCAGACTCTAGCCGAACTGCAATGTACCAAACTCATTTTCGACTCAAATTTTGCGAATTTCAGTGTTTTTGGATGAAATTTTTGACAGGAATTCAAGTAAACTCAATAGAAACAATCTAGGAGAAGATTTCTCATGAAAAGCACACTCAAGAAGATCAAACAAACTAAAAAATGAGTAACATTTTCGCAAAAACTTGGGTTTTTGACTCAAAACATCGAGAAATAGAGATCTCGACCAGTAGATTGAACCTAATGCTCTGATACCACTTGAAAATGCGTGAGCGGTGGATCGTCTACTCGATCGTATCGAAATCAATGTTTAAACGAGTGAACACAATGCGTAAATACAAACTGCTTTGTATTAGATCACAGAGTACCACAGAGTACAAGATCTAACTAGAAACTCAAAAAAAGTACAAGTGCTAACACAAGAGAAACTATTTATACTAAACATAAACCTGATTTGCCAAACCTCAGGTTCAGAACATGTTCGGACTTGTCTGAACTCTGAGTTCGCCTAGGGTTCGGACCACATCAAATTTTCTTGTATTTGATACTTCACATGACGATCAGGAACCATGTATCTACAATATGTATTCTTGAAAAATATGCACACACCAGCTAAAAGCAATTAGTTGTTTAACTGACCTTAGCCCTTGGCTATAGGTCGACCGGTCACTACAAAAAAATGAGCCTAATACAACACTTTTATTGTCAAAAAGGTTGCATTAGCTGAAGTTGCATTAAACCTAATGCATCCTTTTTATTACCTAATGCAACTTTTTTCCCAAAGAGTTGCATCCTAAAAAGGTTGCATTAGGTATAAAAGGCTGCAATGTGTAACAAAAAGGTCGCATTGGATCTAATGCAACTTTTTTGTCAATAAAAGTGTTGCATTAACCACATTTTTTGGTAGTAGGTGTTTTCATTCCCTTTGTAAACTACTTTAGGCTTCCACATCACATGTGGTGTACCAGGTTTTAATGAGTTAACAACTGGGTTAACCTTAGAAGGACCACCATTTTCCTTAGTAGTATGCTTAGGAACAAACTTAATAGGTTTGGACTCAACAAAAACCGTGCCTATTTGATATAAAATCTTGACCGGGTCAGCAGGCTTATCACCAAATGGCATCTTACCATCTGCAGGATAATTTGCGATAATGTGACCGTGTTTGTTACGCCGATAGCATTTACGATGATCATTGAAGATACAACTTTTGGTCGAGTTATCTTCATAAACATATTTAATGCTAGAGATATTTGTCATGTTTGCTTATCCTGTATGTTTTCATCAACAAGATTAGAGTCTAAAGAATCATAACATTCAATATGTTATGACCTAAGCTTGTGAACCCATTTAGATGTAGGACTGAGAGAACTATCAGAAGAATCACAAACTACATGCTTTTTCTTATAAATGTTGCCAGGACAATCTTGAGCAATATGTCCTCTCTGACGACTTTGATAACACATTTTTCTTTTCATTTTCATGCTTCTTACTTTTTCAGGAGTAGAATTTGAGCCCAAGGAGATACTTTCTGCGACTTCTTGTGCTGATCATCCTTGACCATGAAAACTTGAGCAATTTTGTGACATCCACACAATGTAGTATGAATTCTCTGTCTGAAAAGACCTGCTCACAACGTTAGAGTCTATACAACTTCTCCACTTGAACCTTCTTGGCATTAAACATATGTTCCTTCAACTGATCTATATACAGCATCTTTAATTTCTTTTGACGATCAATCCTTATTTCCTAGATCTCAGCAGAGAGCGTCTTAAAACCCAAACTAACTTGCTTTAGATTGGCATATTGAGAAACCCATGACCTTGCTTTGTAAGTCTTGTAAACTCAGCTTTAACATCTTTAATGTTCTTTTGCTAAAAAAATATTAATAGATCAATATTTGTATAAGTAATGTTCTTTTTCCTTGAATGAAGTTGCCTTTTATTCGTCAGATGAGGAAGAACTAGATACAAATTTGAGCATCTTTGGAATCAGTGCTTTGATTTGCAGCGTTCTTATCAGCCTTCTTTGACTTCTTCTTCATCCCTTTCTGTTTACTCCCCTCGTCTGATTTGTGAAAAAACTAACTCTGAATAGTCACCAACTACCTCTTTCTTTTCATTCAAATCATTTTGTGATTCTATCGGAACAACATGAAACTATTTGAAAGGTTTCATCTTTGCATAGAAAACTTGTGAAGGATTAAGAATTAGAAATATTGTTCAGCTTGCGATTGACTTCCAACACTTCAATCTTCATTTCGGATATGTTTAATTGAGCTTCAGCAAGATCTTTCTCAGTCGCAATCAACTTCCTTGTTGCTCTATTGGTTTAAGCCTTTTGCATCCTCATGTTTCCAAGTTCATCAAACAATTCCTTTCTAATCTTTTCTTCATTCTTCTTATGAATTTCAACATCCGCTTTCAAAAGCTTGTTTTCCGAAGCAACTCAGTCTGTGCATCTAACAACTTTTTGTTATCTTCATAATGACTTAATTCCTTCACGGTAAGATCAGCAATATTATTTTGAAGACCTTTAAGGTTAAACTTAGATTTAGTGATCTAATTATCAAATTCTGCTTCAATCTCTTTAGCATCTTTCTTCCATTACTCAACATCTTTTGGTAACACACTATTTTCTTCAGTAAGCTTTGAAATCTTTGTTATCAATTCTACATTCTCAGATTGAACTTTCAGTTTATTTTCAGCTGCTTTCACATAACTATCTCGAAGACTTTCACAGTTTCTTCAAAAGATTTATATGTATCCGTCATACTTTCAAACTTCTTCTTACAGACCTCCAATTCTTCTTTTGCATTCTTATATTCTTCCAACAACAAGTCATTCTTCTTTACCAAATCAGCAATACGTTTATCTTTCAACGAGCAAAATTCACACTTTGATTCATATCCACCACTTATCTCACATTCATTATCGTTAAGAGTTTCATCAACTGATGTAATTGTTGCAATAAAGGCAGACCGAGTACCAAATGTCTTTCCCAAATCATAACCTTCATCAACTTGCGTAACCAGCGTTGATTTGCTTGAAGTATTTTTTGAATCTTTACCATTTTTACCATTTTCACCCTTGGATTGTTTCATTCACGGGAAAAAATTCCAAAGTTTGAACAATTGTAAAATTTGACTTTAGACTTGTCAAGACCTATTTAGCCTCCTGAATTAAGATCTTTCCGTCCTGTCTTGCTCAAAAAATTCTTTACTCTCCGAACTAACATTGCGAACTGCCAATAAAGATCCATTTGTTCCAGATTATTAGGATCAATCTGGTCATACTCTTCATCTACTAGATCTGTTGTTGGCATGCTTCCACTAACAACTCCAAAATAAGATGAAATCAATGATGAAACCAAAGCCAAATACTCGTCAGATGTTTTAATAAAAAATGCACTCTGATTGGCTTAGACTAGAATGGTAACATTGCAACCTTCAGACTGAGTTGGTGAAGAAATATTTAAAAAGCAGTTCTTGGAGACGAACTAACATTTGTTTACCTTCTGCATTGACACTCGGAGCATTCTAACCATTATAAATCTCAGGATCTGCAATTGTGCTGATGACTTGTCTGCTGTCAGCATTTCTAATTCCCGGGCTTGTAATTTTCCCGTTAGTTCATGAAATTTTAATGCTAATAAATCTTTATCATGGATCAATACCAACACGTAATTTTCCCACTTGCTAAGCAAAGATTCCAAAATCTTTTCTTTCAATACATCCTCTTTCTTCTTGATATCCACAATCTCCATCTCACTGATAAGATGGGCAAATCTTGAAACAAATGCAGTAATATCTTCATCTGGATAATGTTTGAAGTTATCAAACTCTTTGATCAAAACTTTTTTTTTTCTTTCTTGTATTGATCACTGCCTTTACACCTCAGCTTTAATGCATCCCATAATTATTTCGATCTAGTGCATGTTTTAACTAATGCAAAACCTCCTTTGGTAGAGCCATCGTAAGAATCCCGTAAACTTTCTTCTCCCGTTGATAAAGCTTCATCTCCTCTGAGGCAAGATCCCAACACATCTTTGGCTCACCGTTTTTCTGAGGGTATGTGTAACCTTCTTCAATAGAAAGCCACAAACCGACATCGTTGGTTCCAACAAAAGCTTTAAATCTGATTTGTACCAATTTCATTATCATAATTGAGCATTTCTTGCATTGTAGATTGAACAACTATAAAAGGTTAGAAATTGTTCATCTTGAAAATTGAAATTTCAACACAAACTGTTTCACCGAATGAAGGAGAAATAACCAAATGAACTAACCCTTCCGAATGAAAGGTGATAGACGAGCGAAACAAAAGTGATGAATGGAAAATGAATCAGCGAATGAAAAACTTCAATCAAGTGAATATTTTCAGAGACCGAATGAAAAATAAGGACAAAATGACTTGATTTTCCAAATGATATGATTCTTCGAATGAAATTCACAAAATAAACTAGCGAATAAATTGATTCAGCAAATGAAACTTATTCGGTGATGACTATCAGCCGAATCACTAGAAAATGAAGAGAAATACACTACTGAATGACCATAAAATGAGATGAATGAACTTAGATTCTCATTCGGTGACACTATTTTTATCAAGACTCTCTGATTTGATGAATTTGATGAAAAACCTTTCAAAAAAGATGATCTAAAACATTCTTAATGGATTAGAATTTAAAAATCTGCATTTTGAAAAACGACTTTTACAAAAATCTCCAAAATTGGTGTTTTTCACTAAATTGAGCAACCTGGATTCCCTGATACCACTTGTATGAAACCAGGGAGGGATCTTTTTCAGTGTATCAAGCTCAGAGTGATCAAAACAGTCAAATAAAAGTGTGACTTTATTGCCACTGATAGAGACCAGACAGAAAGACTACGAATGACAAAACACACACTATCACCGAACGATCAACAATCTTAAATGTTCAGAATGAGCTTGCTATTTCTAGTATAGAATCCACCGAATGATATTCTCCCATACAAGACACAATGACCTAGATAGAACACTGTAGTAATTATTATAGTATTGATACGATACATCATATGACACACAAGCACTATGTACTAACACAAAGCAAAAGGACGATTCAGACTCTGGAGGATATGTTACGTGCCTGCATCATTGATTTCGGAAATGGTTGGGATAATCATCTGCCATCGCCAAGTTCTCCTTCACTAATAGTTATCATACCAGCAATCAAGTTTCTCTCTTTGAGGCACTTTATGATAAAAAGTGTCGTTCTCCTATTTGTTGGACTGAAGTTAGAGATAGCCTATTGATCTAGAACTAGCCATAGTGACTAACTAGCTATATAGCGACTGACTATATCCGTCTTTATTTATCTACAACTATCCAGCACGCTCATCAGCTTCCCTTATAGCTTGCCAGATCAGTCTCTTATTACGAGGGCTCCGGCCTTGCTCCCAGACGTCTCACCTACACCTGACATACATATGTTTTTGGAAAAAGGTCAGCTTACGCTGGTGAGTTCTACATTTTAAAAACTATACCTCTTTGTGAGGTTAAAACGTTTGAACCTACAAAATCTCGTTTTACAAACATTTATCAAGTATAACACATAACAACATCATACATAACATAACATTACAATCAAACACGTTTCCCTAGAAATATATATATCTCACTAACCTTCTTTCTCTATGACCTATATTCATCTACTTTTATACCTTCTGGTTTCGAATAATGCTCGGGTAACTTCATCCGTAAACTAACCAGAATCCCCCAACCTCAGTACCGACAACCGTTTTATACCTTCTGGTTTCAGCAACTGCATCAGGTCGGATAGTGCTCCACCTAACGGACCCGGAGCCCTGTGCTCAGTTCTGATAACCTTCCTTATAACCTTACTTCTTAAGACGTTCTAATCATTTTATATCAAACATCTTTTCAACCACCACAGTACTACCACCCGCCCCTAGTTAGATATCCAGATGACTTAGATGTGTTAATAAACATAATAATGCATTCATATACTGCAACAAATGAACATCCCCCAATTTACCTAGGTGTATGTATACACGATGTACCAGCGGCGTATCCTCCACACTTACGATATACCGGGTAACTTATATCACTATGTATATATATAGGATGTACTAGCGGCGTATCCACCACATATTAATACAGCAAGTGAATCACCCGTTCTCATATAATCATACATATTCACATGTTCATTTATTAACAAATCATTATCATTTGGATACCAAGTTTCAAAGCAAATATAACACATAATCCTAATAATCATTTCATATGCATTATTCTATCATAATCATTTCATATATATTACTAACACGTATAACCATTCATAAACATCTTCTTAACATAACACGTATCATTTCAAACAGTTCATCAATTTATCACTCAAGATAATCAAACTTTCAGATAAAAGCATTTCAAATATATTTCAAGTAAACAGTTCAACATTGTATGTATATCAGCCCCAAAACAATAGAACGTTTAAAACATTTAAAAGTGGGCTCGCATAACTCACGTTATCTCTTTACTCGTTAAACTCAGACTGAACCTCTGATATGATCCTCAGTTAACCTAAATTGCGTATCTTATGGCATTAACGCAAGTTTAAACATTATAAACACTTCATATGTTTAAACATTATAAAGCTCCTAAAGGCATCACGAAAAAACTTGAAAGTATCCGGATGAATTTTTTATGGAGTGGAAGGCATAACAAAGGTAAAACTCATTGGGTAAAAAAGGATGAGGTGACGTGTTCGGTTAAAAACGGGGGGCTTGGCCTTACGTCTCTTGAGGTTGTAAATCAATGCCTTCTTTCCAAGTGGGTGTGGCGATTTCATAATCAAAAACAACGGCTTTGGAGAAGGGTGATTCAAGCGATTCATGGCTATAAAAGATCTACTACATTCATGCCATTTAAAAAATCTTTTAGTGGATGTTGGGCTAGTATTGTGCATAATGAAGGCTGGTTGAGAACTTTGGGTATTGATATGAGCTCTCTGATGGTAATTGACGCAGGGGGCTTGGGCTGGGGGGGAGACACCTCTGGACGCTTTTCTACTAAGTCCATGAGGCGGTTATTAAAGCCTGACAGCAGCGAGGATGTAGCTGGTGCGGTGGAATGGTCAACTTGGGTTCCTAAGAAAATTAATGTCCATGCTTGGCAATCTAACCGTGGCCGTATTGCGACGCGAGGGGAGCTGTTGAGAATGAGGGTTCCCGTCATCAATCCAAATTGCCCATTATGCTCGAACAACATTGAAACAGTCGATCACCTTTACACAGCTTGTGAATTCTCTATGGAGATTTGGAACTCGATTTCCATGTGGTGTAGAGTGGACCCGATCTTTGCATTCCAAGCTTCGGACATCTTCAAACTCCACAAGAACGTTAGATTACAAGGGTTCAAGAAGAAGATTTTTCACGCTATCATCTTTGTCGCGGCTTGGTGCATTTGGAGAGAAAGAAACGAAGTTGTGTTCAACCACAAGAGACCGTCTACCTTTTTTGTGGTGAATGAGATTAAGGCCAATAGTTTCTTTTGGATTAATTGTAGAAATAAAGTTCGCAGATTAGATTGGACCGATTGGTCTAATTTCGATTTGTAATTTTTTCTCGCCTTTTGGGCTTGTTTTTAATGAAGTAGCTGTTCGAAAAAAAAAATTATCTTAATAATACTAATTATTAAGGTTTACTTCATTTAAGGTCAAATGACCCAATTGTTATAGGCATAATATCTCTTTTTATTGATAATTATGAAGACCCGCATTCCTATAAGTAAACGTTCACTCCGAGATCGATCAGTGAGGTATGCAGGTCCCAGATAGGATTAATGCGACACCCCCACTTTGCCAAAAACCCTAGTGTACAGGCGCTTACCCTTCCGGTCTGTAGGAACTTCTAATATCCGATTAACTCGGTATTTTCAATACTTCATTATTTTTCCATTTTAAACCCATGTATACTTAATATATATAAAAACATGTTACCCTACCAAACTTCAAGTCCCCATACCCTCCGGATTATTTTATATTAAATAATCTAATTCAAAACCCTAATTTCACGTATTTCTCATTTTTTTTATCGAAACTCATTTACTTTTCAAACCAACTTAGGGTATTATCCATTATAACATTTTATAATATACTTTACAATATCAAAGCTTCAGTGAATTTGCGTGTTGTTTAGGCCGAATTGAGCCTCCTATTTTATACCATTTGATGAGTCCTAAGGTCCTAACAGGTGTTATGGTGACTCACGACCAAGAATCGACGTGTAAGGGGCAGAATCGTGAGCTCCAAGATTGAATATCGTGGCTGATTTGCGACCTGGACCAATTCTACTGCTGATGTACTCTTCGCGTACCGCGACAGCTAGTGTGTATAGATTCACGGTCCATGAGCCCCTCTTTCCGGCTTGCTTTGTTAAATTTACATTTTTAGTCCTTGTGGTTTGGTTTAATGCATTTCTAGCCCTTAAACTTCTATCTTTATCATTTTATGTGCCAAAACCTTATGGGACATATTTCTATTATTTTCTAAGGTTTCTAAGGCTCGGGATTCGTATGATAGTATATATATACATACATATATATTTATATATTTATTTATTATTGATAAATTACGTTTTAGCCTCTCAAACTTTAGAATACTTATCATTTCATGTTATGAATCATGTTAGGACATATCATTACTAATTTCTAAGCCTCGGGATACTTGTAAGAAATATAAATACGTATAATACTCGCATATGTTTAAATTTTTACATAAATTATGCTTTTAGTCCTTTTACTTTTCCGTTAACTATTAACACAAGTATTCACACGTATATATCCATCAATTCACACATGCATCATCATGCAATTCATATAAACACGTATTCATCTCATATTTTACTTACTCTACATTTAAGACATACGTTTATGCACATTTTAACACATTGGCTATCAAACGTATATTTCTAACACATCCAACATATCTAATGTATATTCTTATCATATTCATCAATAAAACTCACGTATTTACTATATATATTTATATCTATGAAATATTTGGGTGTTACAAAAACATTATACTATGATAAATATAAGTTGTGTGAAGCAAACACCCGCATTTATAGAAAGCGGTGGGAAGACATTCAGGCGGAACTTAAAAAGGAACATGATTTGATGAAAATTTTGAAAATTGAACTCAGTAATTCCAAAGAGGAATTCATATTTTCTGAAAAGAAACTTGCAGAAGAAAATTCTAAAATTTCTGAACTTAACATAGAGATTTTAGATTTGAAAAGATAATTGGATAATATGAAAAAGCTTGTTTGTTATGCAAGTTATCTTTGCAAAGATGAAAATCTTAAAGGTGTTTTAAAAGAATATGGCCTTACATATGTTCCTCCTCCCATCTCTCATGGGAAGGTGCCTAAAAAAGAGTTCAAACCTGCGATTGTCTTTGATTATTCTCACTTTACTGATAGTTTGTTTGCTTCTCCTGATCAAAACAAGGGAACTTTTAATAAGAAACCCGGAAGAAGTGTCGAAAAGACAAAGAGTGCTAATCAGAACACTTACTCATCAACTGAGGTTTCAACTGCGAAGCCAGTGACTGATAATCAGATAGAAAAATCTGAAGAGGTGTTAAAAGAAGAACCAAAAGTTGAAAATGAAAAGGTTTTATTCTATAAGGTTGAAACGAATGAAGAAGTTTTAAAAGAAAAACTTGAACAAGAAACTTTTGCTAAAGGCAAAGACTTGTATTATGAAAAGGTTGATATTAACAACCAACAACCCAAAGTTGTTACAAGGTGAAGTACACCACCTGCACTTTAGTGATTTGGTGTTGTGGGACTGATTTGGTGGTTCAAAAAGACCGAGTTTATGTTCCGTATGTGCAACTGTCCGGATGAGTACAAGGTGAAGTACACCACCTGCACTTTAGTGAAGGAGTACTTTCTTTGTGGAACTCGTATGTTGAATATCTCGGCCCTGATCGTGTTTATGCTATGTCATGGGGTTACATGAAGGTACCCATAGGATGCGAGTACTGCCTGAGAGAGGAACTTTAGAGATTGGAAGTAGAGTTTTTGAACTTTACTATGATCGGTGCTGACATTGCCGGTTATACTAAGCGCTTTCATGAGCTTCCACACCTATGCCCACAATGGTGACACCGCTCTACAAGAAGATTGAGAGGTTTGTTTGGGGACTTTGCCCTGTCATTCAAGGAAACTTTATGTTATCTAATCCTGAAACGCTTCAAGGTGCCGTGCATCTAGCACAAAGCTTAACCTACCAACTGTCCCGCCAAGGCACTCATCTCTCGAAAAAGGTCATTGAAGCTAAGCCTGCTGCTATTCTCTCTACCTCAAGTGAAAGCAAGAAGCCCGATCAGAAGCGTAAACGTGGTCATCACTAGAAGAAGAAGAAGCAAATAGAAGCTCCTGTTGAGAAAGCACCTGATGCCATCAAGGCCTATGTAGTCGTTACACTAGCGCAGAACCCCAAAAAGGCTAGCTACACTGGAAGCCACCCTCTCTGCAGCAAATGTAACCTGCACCACTCTCTTGACTGCAGTAACATCTACTACAGGAACTGCAAGGCTAAAGGCCATATACTCAGGGACTGCCCGAACCAATCCAACAAGCCCTATAATCCAGAAAACTGTTATGTGTGTGGATTTGCAGGCCATTTCAAGAGTGAATGTCCTATGTTAAAGAAGCTGACACCTGAAGCTATTCGAGGACGAGCATTTGTACTAAACGCCTCTGAGGCCCGTCAAGACCCCCATTCCGTGACATGTAAGTTTCTCTTGAATAACCGCTATGCATCTGTTTTATTTGATACTGGTGTAGATAAAAGATTTGTGTTTGATAATTTCAGTTCAACACTTGAAATCACCCCTGCACCCTTAGACACTAAGTACACTATCGAGTTAGCAGACAGTAAATTAATTGAAGCAACTGATACCCTTAGAGATTGTTCATTAGAGTTGTCAGGACATTCATTTTGCATAGGTCTCCTGCCTTTCCAACTTGGAAGCTTCGATGTTGTTGTTGGAATGGATTGGTCATCCGCCAATCGTGCAGTGATAGTCTGTCACGAGAAGCAAGTCAAGATCCCATTAGAGAATGGCGAGACTTTAACGATTCAAGGAGATCGTTATGGGACCAAACTCAACATTGTGTCCTGCATGAAAGCTCGGAAGTACCTACATAAAGGATGCCACGCCATTCTAGCACACGTAGCCGTGAAGAAGCCATAGGAGAAAAAGATTGAAATGTTCCGATCGTGAAGGATTTCCATGATGTTTTCCCGAAGACTTACCTAGTCTACTCCCGGCTAGACAAGTGGAGTTTTATATCGACCTGATCCCGGGAGCTGCTCCTGTAGCTCGATCCCCTTACCGCTTAGCCCTGTCCGAGATGAAAGAGTTTTCCAGTCAATTGCAAGAACTTCTTGACAAAGGATTTATAAGACTGAGTTTTTCTCGTGGGGAGCCCCTGTCCTGTTTGTTAAGAAGAAGGATGGATCTTTCAGATGGTATAGATTATCGGGAAATGAACAAGTTAACGATGAAGAACCGCTACTCGCTCCCAAGAATTGATGATGTGTTTGACTAACTTCAAGAGTCAAGCTTCTACTGAAAGATCGACCTGCGCTAAGGATACCATCAGTTAACGCGAAGAAGATGTTGACAAGGCCGCATTTCAAACTCGTTATGGACACTACTAGTTTCTCGCTAAGTCTTGACATCCTGAATATTAGGAGTTTACCGAAGAAAACAAGATTTTGGCCAATTTTGGAATCTAGACCGTTTTGAACAATTCCATATGGTCTAGATTTGCACAATATGGTCTAGATCAGATTGCACTATACGGTCTAGATCAGTTTGCACTATACGGTCAAGATCATATTGCGCTATACGATCTACATTAGCATCAGTATGCACTATACGGTCTTGATGAGATTGTACTATACGGTCTAGATCAGATTGCACCATACTGTCTAGAGTTTGCACTATACGGTCAAGATCATATTGCGCTATACGATCTACATTAGCATTAGTATGCACTATACGGTCTTGATCAGATTGCACTATACGGTCTAGATCAGATTGCACCATACTGTCTAGATTAGATTTGCTCTATAAGGTCTAAATTTCAGATTTGCTCTATAAGGTCTAGATTTCAGATTTCCTCTATAAGGTCTTGATTGCAAATTTGCTCTATAAGGTCTTGTTTCAAGTTCAGAGGTCGGGCCAATTTATTTATGTCAATGTTAAGTCAACTTTAACAAAACTCAAGACGACAGGCGAGTCGATATTTAGCCGAGCCAACTCGGGCGGGTCGTTTACCTCAAACGTAGCTTATTTAATTTAATTTTTCTTCATTCTTTGTTGTTGCTATAAATAGAACACTTAGGTTATTTGGGAGTTTAGATGAGATAGTGGTGAGGTAGCTAAGTTTGTATTTTCCATGGTGTAACCTTGTTTTTCTTTCTAAACACTTGTGACCTCAATTTGCGTGATCTTGAATAGCAATAAACTTATATATTGTGTTCTTCGTGTTCTTGTTTTGATTTCTTCGAGCTTCTTAATCAACCCGGATTCTGCACCTGGTTGATCTCCTACTTCTGAGATTCTCGGGTCTAAGAGGACTTGACACACATCATAAGCCACCAACGATTTTAATAAGGACACCGCCCGACCCAAAGCCTTAGGTTTGGGTCCTACCCTTAAATAATGATTATTTTTTGTGTGCAGGAGGCTCGAAAGAAAGCTATAAACAACTTCTGAGTTGTAGATAGTGGAGCTTCATGGCAGATGACGGGTGATATTTCCCTCATCGCTGATGTAAAACCAATTAACAGGGGAAAGTTTACCTTTTCCGGTAATAAGTGTGGTAAAATAACCAGTGAGGACAGATTGGAAAAACGAGTATGTTTCATTTCACAAGGTTCAATTCGTGAAGCAGTTAAACACGAATTGGTTGATGGAGTTCCCAAGAATCATTTTGTGTTTAACGATATGTGTGTCTCATGCAAGAAGGGAAAGCAGCGAAGGAAATCTCATCCAGCTAAAAATGAACTCAATTGATACTCCACTAGAGCTACTTCACATGGATTTATTCGGTCAGGTGAACGTACACAGTATTTCTGGAAATTTTTATTGCTTGGTTGTTACAGATGATTACTCGTGTTTTTCTTGGGTGATGTTCATGACGACGAAAGACGAAACTCCTGATCTTCTCAAGTCTCTCTTTTGAAGATTGAATCTTTCTACAAGTTGAAGGTATGTTGCATCAGAAGTGATAACGGTAGTGAATTCAAAAACATGATATTGGAGTTATTCTATGTTAGTGCATGAACCTTGTGTGGTCATTACTGTTCGAATTGACGAACAGACAGATTTGAGAGTTGACATGAACTGAGGTCCGAAACTCAGCCGAACTCCAGGTTCGGTGTCGGCCGAACCTTGGTGGCCGAACTCCAGGTTCGGAGGGAGTTCGGACAGAGTTCGGAGGTGCCCAGTTCGGATAGAATGAAGAAGTATAAATAGTTTCGTCTTTGTATTTCTTTGTAAGTTTCTGTATTGTGTCTGTGTGTTGAGAGGGGAGGTTCTGTCCGACCTCCCCCAGAGCTTAATTGTTGTATACTCCTTTGTTATGTAATCATTCAACATGATTCAATGACAAAACTTCCGTCTCATCCATAGAAACGATCCGTATACGGTTTTTCATTCTATCTAAGAGGAATTCATCATAAACTTTCTGCTCCATGTAAGCTACAGCAAAATGGCGTAGCTAAGAGAAAGAACAGAACTATTATTGAGTCAGCAAGAACTATGTTAGCTAATTCGCGTCTTCTGATTAATTTTTGGAATCTAGACCGTTTTGAACAATTCCATATGGTATAGATTTGCACAATATGGTCTAGATCAGATTCCACTATACGGTCTAGATCAGTTTGCACTATACGGTCTAGATCATATTGCGCTATACGATCTAGATTAGCATCGGTATGCACTACACGGTCTTGATCAGATTGCACTATACGGTCTAGATCAGATTGCACCATACTTTCTAGATCAGATTTGCTCTATAAGGTCTAAATTTCAGATTTGCTCTATAAGGTCTAGATTTCAGATTTGCTCTATAAGGTCTTGATTGAAAGTTTGCTCTATAAGTTCTTGTTTCAAGTTCTGAGGTTGGGCCAATTTATTCATGTCAATTTTAAGTCAACTTTAACAACACTCAAGACAACATGCGAGTCAATATTTAGCCGAGCCAACTCGGGCGGGTCGTTTATTCCAAATGTAGCTTATTTGATTTAATTTTGCTTCACACTTTGTTGTTGCTATAAATAGAACAATTAGGTTATTTGGGAATTTAAATGAGATAGTGGTGAGGTAGCTAAGTTGGTATTTTCCATGGTGTAACCTTGTTTTTATCTCTAAACACTTGTGACCTCAATTTGCGTGATCTTGAATAGCAATAAACTTATATATTGTGTTCTTCGTGTTCTTGATTTGATTCCTTTGAGCTTCGTGATCAACCCGGATTCTGCACCTGGTTGATCTCCTACTTCTGAGATTCTCGGGTCTAAGAGGACTTGACACACATCACAAGCCACCAACGATTTCAAGAAGGACACCGCCCGACCCAAAGCTTCAGGTTTGGGTCCTACCCTTAACTAATGATTTATTTTTGTGTGCAGGAGGCTCGAAAGAAAGTTATAAACAACTTCTGGGTTGTAGATAGTGGAGCTTCATGGCACATGAAGGGTGATATTTGCCCTCCTCGCTGATGTAAAACCAATTAATGGGGAAAGTTTACCTTTTCCGGTAATAAGGGTGGTAAAATAACCGGTGAGGACAGATTGGAAAAACGAGTATGTTTCATTTGACAAGGTTCAATTCGTGGAGCAGTTGCAACACAACCAGCTAAGTGTTTCCCAGATTTGTGATAGGTAGTACACTACAGCTTTCACAACTTCTGAGTGTCTTATTTTGAAACTGGGAATTGTCGCTCCTAAAGATTGAATCGTTATGCATGCACCCCTGTATCGAGATCTGTACGTTCTGAACATGAATTCAGCATTCCTTAAAGTTGAAGCTACTTATTTTATCTCAAAAGCTACCGAGAAAGATTCAATCTTATGGCATCGCCGAATGGGACACATCAATTATCGCAAGATGAACTTTTTGGGTAAACACGACTTGGTTGATGGAGTTCCTAAGAATCGTTTTGTGTTTAACGATGTGTGTGTCTCATGCAAGAAGCGAAAGCAGCGAAGGAAATCTCATCCATCCAAAAATGAACTCAATTGATACTCCACTAGAGCTACTTCACATGGATTTATTCGGTCCGGTGAACGTACACAGTATTTCTGGTGATTTTTATTGCTTGGTTGTTACAAATGTTTATACGTGTTTTTCTTGGGTGATGTTCATGACGATGAAAGACGAAACTCCTGATCTTCTCAAGGCTTTCTTTTGAAGATTGAATCTTTCTACAAGCTAAAGGTATGTTGCACCAGAAGTGATAACAGTAGTGAATTCAAAAACACGATATTGGAGTTATTCTATCTAAGAGGAATTCATCATGAACTTTCCGCTCCCTATAAGCTACAGCAAAATGGCGTAGCTAAGAGAAAGAACATAACTATTATTGAGTCAGCAAGAACTATGTTAGCTGATTCTCGTCTTCTGATTAATTTTTGGAATCTAGACTGTTTTGAACAATTCCATATGGTCTAGATTTGCACAACATGGTCTAGATCAGATTCCACTATACGGTCTAGATCAGTTTGCACTATATGGTCTAGATCATATTACGCTATACGATCTAGATTAGCATCAGTATGCTCTATACGGTCTTGATCAGATTGCACTATACGGTCTAGATCAGATTGCACCATACTATCTAGATCAGATTTGCTCTATAAGGTCTAAATTTCAGATTTGCTCTATAAGGTCCAGATTTCTGATTTGCTCTATAAGGTCTTGATTGCAAATTTGCTCTATAAGGTCTTGTTTTAAGTTCAGAGGTCGGGCCAATTTATTCATGTCAATTTTAAGTCAACTTTAACAACACTCAAGACAACATGCGAGTCAATATTTAGCCCAGCCAACTCTGGGGGTTCGTTTACCTCAAACGTAGCTTATTTGATTTAATTTTGCTTCACACTTTGTTGTTTCTATAAATAGAACACTTAGGTTATTTGGGAGTTTAGATGAGATAGTGGTGAGGTAGCTAAGTTTGTATTTTCCATGGTGTAACCTTGTTTTTCTGTCTAAACACTTGTGACCTCAATTTGTGTGATCTTGAATAGAAATAGAGTTATATATATTGTTCTTCGTGTTCTTGATTTGATTCCTTCAAGCTTCTTGATCAACCCGGATTCTGCACCTGGTTGATCTCCTACTTCTGAGATTCTCGGGTCGAAGAGGACTTGACACACATCACAAGCCACCAACGATTTCATTAAGGACACCGCCCGACCCAAAGCTTCAGGTTTGGGTCCTACCCTTAACTAATCATTTATTTTTGTGTGCAGGAGGCTCGAAAGAAAGCTATAAACAACTTCTGGGTTATAGATAGTGGAGCTTCCCGGCACATGACGGGTGATATTTCCCTCCTCGCTGATGTAAAAACAATTAACGGGGGAAAGTTTACCTTTTCCGGTAATAAGGGTGGTAAAATAACCAGTGAGGACAGATTGGAAAAGCGAGTATGTTTCATTTGACAAGGTTCAATTCCTGGAGCAGTTGCAACACAACTTGCTAAGTGTTTCCCAGATTTGTGATAGGCAGTACACTACAGCTTTCACAACTTCTGAGTGTTTGCATGCGCCCTTGTATCGAGATCTGTACGTTCTGAACATGAATTCGGCATTCCTTAAAGTTGAATCTACTTATTTTATCTCAAAAGCTACCGAGAAATATTCGATCTTATGACATCGGCGAATGGGACACATCAATTATCGCAAGATGAAGTTTTTGGTTAAACACGACTTGGTTGATGGAGTTCCCAAGAATCGTTTTGTGTTTAACGATGTGTGTGTCTCATGCAAGAAGGGAAAGCAGCGAAGGAAATCTCATCCAGCCAAAAATGAACTCAATTGATACTCCACTAGAGCTACTTCACATGGATTTATTCTGTCCGGTGAATGTACACAGTATTTCTGGTGATTTTTATTGCTTGGTTGTTACATATGTTTACTCTTGTTTTTCTTGGGTGATGTTCATGACGACGAAAGACGAAACTCCGGATCTTCTCAAGGCTCTCTTTTGAAGATTGAATCTTTCTACAAGCTGAAGGTATGTTGCATCAGAAGTGATAACGGTAGTGAATTCAAAAACACGATATTGGAGTTATTTTATCTAAGAGGAATTCATCATGAACTTTCCGCTCCATATAAGCTACAGCAAAATGGCGTAGCTAAGAGAAAGAACATAACTATTTTTGAGTCAGCAAGAACTATGTTAGCTGATTCTCGTCTTCCGATTAATTTTTGGAGGGCGGCGATTAACACATCATGCTACGTATTAAATCATGTTCTGATGGTCAAAACATCATGTAAAACTTGCTTCAATTGTTGAATGGCCGATAGCCAAATGTCGAGTTCTTAGAATCTTTCGGTTCTTTGTGCACTATTCTACAGTTTGTAGGAAAGTTTGACGAAAAAACAGCCTAAGGTTACACAAATGAGGAGATAGCTTTGATGTATTTTCTATTGGAAGATGATACAATTGTTCTCCCGAGTCCATCGGTATCTTCTACTACGCCGGTGCCAGGTTCAGCTGATATTAGTGTTGAGGATGAAAGTCTTCTGAAGATGATAATGAATTTCATGAAGCTGAGTCAGAACCAGTCAATGAACTTGTTTTGCTTCCGAGTACAAGCTCGACAGTTCCATTTGTGACTCGGATGTGGCAGAGTTGAATGTCAACAATCTTGTTATCCATATTGAAGTACCAGAGCATCCTATAACGCGAATTCATAATGTTCATCTCCAAGAACTCATCATAGGTGATCCAACATCGGGAATGCGCACGCGAATCCCGGTTTTCCAGTTTTATCAGTTTTACATGTAAATAATTTCGCTGTCTCGCACCTGAAGCGCTTAATGATAAAACAGTTTAACTGACATATGCAATATTTAAAAATGAACCATGAGTCCTACACGTGCTCCTTGGAGTGCTCCTAGGAACCTGAGAAGAAACATGCTAAAATGCGTCAACACGAGGTTGGTGAGTTCACAGATTTTGAATGAAACAGTTGAACAATCATTTATTAACACCGTAAGTTACCCAATTAGTCTCAACCAGACCTAACCTGAAAGCGTGATAGCGATCCCAAAGAAATTATTATACCCTTGGATAGGTATTCAATGCTTATTATAAGCCAATAGTGCCATGTACTCATTACTTAACTAAATGAAACTAACTTCCCCCTCATGCCTTTGCCGAGCAATGAGTAAACCTTAGGAAAATATAACACCCGTCTCCACTACCTAGAATGCGAGTGGAGGTGGAGCGACTAGCCGGGGCAGGGCTTGTCAAACCCATTAGATCTACTAAATATTTTCCCATTATCAAACCGATATTCATGGTACGTTGTAGAAGGACTTTATGATTGGAAAATTGAATCTCGCTATGGTTACAATATAGTATATTAAGTAAAAGAAAGTGTTCATGAAAATGTAACCTGTACCGCATGTCTTCTCCCCCAAAAGTAACCAGTAAAAAGTGGAGCCATGAACTCACCTTAGGGTGCAATAAGTCTCCAAATAATAGACTCTGTAAAGAAGAAGGTGAATCCCTCCTAGACTCCACCTGTGACATGAAATCATGTGAGTGTTGACTTATGTTGACCAAACGTGTCGACAACGTGCAGACAACAGACGAGTATACTCGAATACACATTGTTGATTGAATTTAGGTTTTATATAGATAACCTAACACGTATCACACATACAACAAATTGTACTAGGATAAACATAACGTGTCACAATTACTCACAACCAATTTGACTTATCACATGCAAACACATAGCCAAGTAATCTCACGCCCATATTCATGCATTTCCCTAATTTATTTATTTCTGATAAATATATACTTATCACATATAGGCTAGTTCCATGTTTATACATCATCATCATCTCATGCAAATCACATAGATCCTCATTTAGCATATTTCAATCCATGTCAAAGATTCCTAACCACATGCATGAATGCTATCTTGCCCTAGTACGCCATTTTTCACCATATTTTCATGTAAATAATTTATAAAATAATCTTCATGTCAAAGATTCCTAACCACATGCATGAATGCTATCATGCATCCATTAACCTAGATCAAGCAACCTGATAGTAGATCTAACACAAATCACATGCCTTTATTCAAGATCTAGCATGCATGACAACCGAAATCAAGTTTCCAACACAGATGTCACAAAAAGTTAGCAAGTTTATTGCACATCAACCCTAGATCAATCATTATCAAGTCATTACAACATAGATCTAACACAATCCATCAAGCTTTATCCACATGCATGCATGATTTCTCACGAAAAACCCTAGATCTACATGTACCATCATATCATGCACAAAAGCCATATTTTTTATTCAAAGATGCAATCTTTATCATATTAAACAATAGATCTACACTTGATATCATCAAATCAACATAGATCAGATCTAAACGTACAATAAAGCATGAATCTTGACATCTTTAACACAAGCAAAAAAAGGAAAAACACATACCGAAAGATGTATGATGAGAAAGGATGAAATCGGGGCTTGAAACTTGAAAGAAAGATTAGATCTTGATGAGGAATGAGTATGAATAGTTTTAAGGTCGTAAATGGGGCTGAAGATACGTCTGGAAGTGAGCAAATGAAATGGTGGTGGCTAATGCTGCTTTTATATTGACAAAATTAGGTTTTGTTGGAAACTGGGTTCCAAGCGTATCGCTTGGAGCCTTAGGTAGCTCTAGGTGACACGCCTAGAGCCTCTCTTCTGGCAGCCCTTTTGGCTTTTGTTGACCGAAACCCGTTTTATCTGTTTTTCGCGTTTTTGGTCACGCTTTTCAACGTTTTCTCCCATTTTCAATTCACCATCATTTTTATCACATCAAATCCAATAAATCAAGTATCAACTTTTCATATAGCAATTTACGACCATGCAATTAAATTCACATATCAGTTTGTACATAATTCACGATAATTAGCACTTTTCAGTTTATCACCAATGTTTCGATACTCCAACCTGTGTGTGATGTTTATGAAGTGTTTTAAGGCTACTAGACTCTTCTATTACCTTAATTGAGATACCACGACTATATACGCGACTCCCGGTTGTCCAGTTTTATCAGTTTTATCTGTTTTTAAGGCTCGGGTCCCGTCCGAAGGGCCAGAATGTCACATCCATCCCTCGTTAAAGAATTTTCATCGCGAAAAATCAAGGTAACTCAGGTAAGTACTTAACATGTCTTCCAAGGTCTATGTGGTCCTTTCACTCTGACCAATGATTTGAGCATAGGTAACGGTGCTCACACCAACTCGTTTCCTTAGTACCTTACGCAAAGTGTTGAGTCCCATCCGACCTGACTTCGAATTGCTTACCAATTCCATACAAGAAGTTTGATTCCAAGTTTTCTCACCTTAGTGTCACATGCTAGGTATTCCAGATCTATTCTGGAAATCCATGATGAATCGTTATATACAAGGCATCAGCTACCACATTAATTTACCTAGACGGTATTCAATGATACACTTAAAATCACTAAATGATTCGATTTAACTCTCGTTTCTTTATGCTCCATTATTCCCGGTCGAAGGTACGCTGAAGACGCTTGTGATCGGTGTAAATCTTCGGTAGCGTACAAGCAACATCTCCAGATTCCTCAACATGAAGACTCCAGCTTCCAATTCCAGAGAGTGAATCAAATCACCTTCTCATTATCCCAGGGCTATCAAGATGCATATGCGATAATCTAATCGCGCTGCATATGGACACAACTCAAACCTTGTATAGATGTATCACAATGAAAGACAAAGTCTTCGGTTCCTTTGGGTGAAGAAATAATAGGTGCACCGCAGGACTTCAGCTTCAAAAGCCAAAATTCAGTGTCTCACTTCGCATCCCATTTACACATTCTTGTATGTTAAGGTTGTAAAGATTTGTGCGACCCTTGAAGAGCTTTTCGACGAATTTCCTATAGTAGCCAGCCAGGCCGAAGAGTTGGCGTACTTCGGTTGGCGTCTTTTAGTACATGAAATCCTTAATCGCCTCAAACTATGACTGTTCAACTTGAATTCTTAGTTTATTAACAATGTGGCCTAAAAATTGCACTTCCCAATCCAGAAGTCACTCCTTGAGTGTTTGGCATACCGCTGCTACTTTCTCACTAGGTTAGGAGTTAAACAAAAACACTCCGCATGATCTTTCGTTGACTTGGAATGAACGAGGATATCGTCAATAAACACGATGACGAACTGTTCCAAGCACAACTAGCAACCCTATTCATAAGGTATGTACATGATGCGGTTGCATTAGTTAGCCAAGCGGCATAACCAAGAACTCATAATGCTCACATCAAATCCTATAAGCAATTATTGAATTTCTATCTTGTCTGACCCTGGGCGAAGGGTCACCGGATCTTGAATTTCTCTTCGAATGGCGGATCAATCCTTGATGCTGATTGGCAGGTCGTCAACACGATGAAAAGGACACTGACTCCTTATGGTAACCCCTTTTCGATTCCAATTTCCGGTGCACGCTCGAAGATTTTCATCATTCCTCTCATCTAGTAGAACGGACGCTTCCTAACGCGGTGAACTAGGGCTATCAATCCAGTTTTCCTCTTGCAGACCCTTCCAATTGCGAATACAACCCTTGGAGCTCATTTAACACGATTCGATAACACGCTCGGGCATTTGGCGTCGCCCGGGTGCCGTATCAACCTGAATGTCTATTTGCCGAAACAGAGAAAGACTTAGCAAGTATTTAGGGAGTACATCCAAGAAATATATAATGGTATGAATATCTTTAATGCGAGGTTTTTCAAATAACTGATCAACTTCATGACCCTAGATAGCCACGATCTCCTGCCTTATGATCTCTGTCTGGCGCTTAAATACTCGATCCATTCTGATTGTTACACCCGAAACTTCCCCAAGGTTGATGATAGCAGTCCCACACTCACATGATGACCTGAAAGTTCCTACGCGAGGTTCCAAACGACACGATTTGCTCTAACAAGCCATTCATTTGCGAGTATTATAGGACACTCAACCTCTATTGGCTACCTATGACGCTAATAGCTTTACTAAATTTACTCGATATAAGGATCCTCAGAGCTTCGGTAACGAATAATCGTAAAGCAGAAAAAAATATTTAGGAGAAATGACTTACCACGGACGTCGCCTGCATCAATTAAAGTTTGTTTACTCAAATCACGTACGCTTGAGCCTGACGATTCCCACCGTTGTCACGGCCTCCTTTTCCGTTCCTCTTTACATTTGGACAGTCCCTTTTAAGATGTCTCATCTGACCACATTTAAAGCATCCTGACTAGTTTCCTTGGTTACCTTGCCCATTTTTCCTTTTTTTTTTTCTGGAATCTTCTGCTTTGTGTCCACCTTTTCCACACTTGCAGAACTTTATGCTGTTACAATTCCCCTCGTGATGAAAGCCACATTTGTCACAATTAGGCACTGTTCCATGATATATCTCAGCAACATCACTCAAACCTTGACTGTTCTGTTTGCCCTTATTGCTTTCGATCTTCAAGTTCTAGGTTTGACCGGAACCATACTTGTCTTTACTAGAATCATCCCATTTCCTTTTGTTGTCAGAAGAAACAGACAATGCTCTCCTAGGAGGTAGGGTTCCTTGTTGCACTTCTTGGTCAGTCAGCTTATGAGCGAGATGAATCGCGTCTCTGATGTTCAAGAGATTTCTAGAAGTCACCAGGCTTTGAATTTGGGGTACCAAACCATCAATAAAACGCTCCATCCTTCTGTAAGATGACTATACAATAGTAATGCACAACAAAGCTAGTTCATTCGATCAAGAAACATAAGCTTCAATCTCTGATCCTTCATTTTCGAGTTACTGAATTCCAGTTTGAGCTTCTTAATTTCCATTCATGGACAATATTCATCCACCAGCATGAGGGTAAACTCAGCCCACGGTGTTACATTAGCAGCTTCCAAATCCAGAACTTGTACTTAAGCGTTCCACTACGTTAATGCCACTCCCTCAAATGTTCGTATGGCATACTTAACTCGAGACTCAACTTGATGGTTGCACCTTTCAAACACTAATTCAGATTTCTCCACCCACCTTAATAGGCCAACCACCCCTTCTGTTCCTTTGAATGAGTGGGGTTTGCACTCCATGAACATCTTGTATGTGCAAGCATTGTGACCAACCGGGTTTGCTTGAGCGTGTGCTGTCAATGCCGCCGCAACACTCTGACCAATAACTGTGTGAAGCTCTTCTGCTGTCATGTTGATTCCACGTCCTCGACCACGACCTGACATGATCTTTATTCATAGCATATACAAAATGATTAACATCCAATGTTTATCATTTAAGCATAGTACAATGTAACATCCCGGTTTTCACATATGCTAGACATGTATATAAAATAGAAGATATCCAAAGGCAACAACGACGAGCTGTTGCATATATGAGCCTTGTTATAAGATATAACAAGATATGCAACGCCAAAATAGAGAAACGTCACGTAACGAACCAAGCTTTGATTCACGTATGAATATTCGACACGAAATTCGAGGAAACATATTGAGGTGAATCTTTAGGAATATGATAGAGGACTAAAAATGAGTACCGTGGGCGAACACGGATATCAAATCGGAGTTATAACGAAGCGGGAAAAAGCAAAATAGTGATTTAGGCCCGGTTTGTAATAAACCATATTTAGGTACGAACGTTACTAAAATAACATCGAGACGAAAGTAGAATATCAGGTATTGCTAAATACTTAATTTATAATCGTTATAAAATATATTTGCGATATTCGGCATGAAAAACGGTGAAGTCGGTAACCATTATTGTTACGCGATATTAGTCGAAATCAATTCAGTTAGCCGTTCAAGATAATTGTAACGACACGAGAAATATAAATAATTATTATAATATCTATTAAGTATTTTAGTCGAGAAAGTGTGTTCAGTTCATGAAACGGTCGTGATCGCCATGCCGATTAAGATACGCGCTCTATACCGCGTAATTAACTGAACATTCATTGGTTTACGTTATAACAGAAGAATAAATATTACGATTATATATATGACTCCCATACTATTTTAGATGTTCGGGAATTTTTATAAGAAACTTACAAAATATTAAATTATTTAAGGGGCTCATAATATGAGGTATAATACCTACCTATTAAATAATACACCATAATATCCTAAAATATCTAAATATCTATGTGTCTCAATATCATTCATTTGAATGATTACTTCTTATGACTCATCAAATTCTATCCTAGTCACATACTTATGTGTCTCAATATCATTCATTTGAATGATTACTTCTTATGACTCATCAAATTCTATCCTAGTCACATACTTATGTGTCTCAATATCATTCATTAGAATGATTACTTCTTATGATTCATCAAATTTTATCCTAGTCACCATGGGACGTGTCTAGACCATATTTCACAGCTTATACTATAAATAGGAGCCTTAGCTCATCAGATTCACTTGCTAATTCACAAATCAGAGCATAGAAAAATCGTAAAATGCTCAAGAACGTTCATAGCTCGAAATCAGTTGATACAGGAGGTGTTAGGAGCTAATTTTCTGCAGTCAAACTTTATCAGGTATGTATTAGAAAGTAACTCAATCAATTTTGTGATTCATAACACCTAGATATGCTTTTTAGAAAAGATCCAAAATTAGGGTTCTTAAGCATGATTCTTTAAAATTGAGTAATCTGTTTGGAATTAAGGTCTGATCTTTGGTATGTAAGCTTAAAATAACATGTTTTAAGAAAGCCCTAAGTTAATTTTATGATTTGATAAGGTTTGGTATGATTTTGAGAAATGAGTCAAAATTAGGGTTTTCTAGATGTTATTTTGCTTAAATTGAATGATCGGGATTAATTTAAGGTTCCATCTTTTGAAGTATATCATAACATGATATTATGAACAGAAACCCTAGGTTTATTTGATAATAAAAAGAGTTTTGATGATAATTTAGGAACTACATCAAATTAGGGTTTTGAAAGATGATTATCGAGTATTGGGCTATCTATAAGGAATTGGGAGTTGGTTTTTGGTATTAGAACATGTTTATATATATATATATATATATATATATATATATATATATATATATATGTGAATTCAGTTTTGATAATAAATAAAATATTGAATATGCCAAATTATACGGGTATTTAGAAGTTCATGCAGACTGGAAGGGTAAGCGCATGTTCACTGGGGTTTCTTGCATAGCGAGGATGTCGCATAAATCCCAAATAGGACCTGGCATCCCTCACTGGGCGATCTCAAAGTGAGCGTTTACTTATAGGAATGCGCGTCTTTATATTACCATTAGAAAAGTTATATTGCCTATAAAGGGCATTTTGGTCATTTTGACCTCTGAGAATGTATAGTTTTAGGATTATAGAACAAAGAAGATGTTTATGATATAAAGCCTTGCATTAATGAAATCCGATACACGATTAGGTTTGTATTGAGGCTTTTAGTGAAGATTCTACCTGAGATTATTCAAGTGAAGACAAAGGTGAGTCACTCTCTCACTAGGAAACTACTTTTTATGAAACGGAATGTGTTGTTCTGTAATTAAAGTATATATTTGACTGCCATTAGTATCTATAAATGTTGAGGCCTGAAGGGTTAGATACGATCTTGGAAGAGGGCCCATGTGACACGTACAAATAGGTAGTATGCATACAGATAGACCTAGTTGCTTGGACGATCATTCCCGATCCTGATTCTGTGATCCCTACCATGGATATACATGTTTATATGATGTTGTAGTCAAGATTTAATTATATATGAACTACTACGTTTATGAAACTCACCAGCAATATGCTGAGCTCAAATGTTGTCTTTTTCTTTTGCACGTACATCTTAGGTACCATGTAGTAGCGGATAGCTAGACATGGATGGGACGATGAAGAAGCTAGTATAGAAGTCCAAAATTTTGGTTGGACGAAGACATAGAGTTTTAGAACTAAGATATTGTATTAAGTTCTTTGTAGATTCTACAACTTTTGTTATTAATAAAGTTAAAGACTTCCGCTGTAAACTTTGATTAGTGCCATGTGCATTTATGTTATTCGATGCGTACCCTAGTGCTTATCCTGGGATTCGGGTGTTACATACAAATAATTGATGGCAACAGAAACACATAACAAATTTAATAACAATTTAAAAAAAAATAAAGTCACAACTAGTTTGCAATTTCATTTATTTAAACTGAAGTTCAAAGTTTTATGTGCCACAATAGATACAGAAACACCTTCTGACAAGTTGCATAGATAGAAAAAGAATTAAACAGGCTATAATGATAGTAAAAAATAACAACTCCGCTTCGCCCTTCGGCTCCCCCAACAGGAACTTCTGCTAAAAGATCCTCGTAACCTCCCCCTCAAGGGGCTCCAAATAAATATCCTTACACGGTAACCCCAGTCTGAGTTACAAGTTGCCGATTCCTTAAGATAGCCACCTTGTTCCTACACGCTCGTACATGATACACCAAGTTGCTATGCATTTCTTGACTATGACTCCAGTTACGGCTTGAAAGCTCGATTAGCTCATCCGAACACCACTGCTTTTCTTGTAACTGCGCAATGCTCGTTGCGTAGTGCATAAGGCTGCTACTAACGCGACGATCCACCAAATTCCTAGAGCGTGAAAATGAAGACTATATGGCACACATAATGCCTCTAACATTCGAGCGGCAAGATTAATAGACGTGAAGGAAAGAACACTCTACACCAAGACCAACTGTCATACATATTATCTGAGTCATCCCTGGTTCATAAGGTCTTGAAGGTTTCATTTGCGAATCAACTCAGTGAATCCATTTGCATCGAACAACGTCTTGTCGTTGCTCGTCTTCCGGGATCTCTTCCCCTTGTTTGTAGATGATGCGCCAGCCGACGAAAAAGAAGTAGATATCATGTCCATCGTATACACTCCATGTATACTTCCATATGTGGCCACTTTACGAATGACCATCCACTCAATTCATCAAAGCACCACAGGGATATGTGAGAGAGATGTGAATTGTAACCAAAGATACCAAGTAGGTATATATATATATATACCAAGAGAGGGGCCAATCATGTATATGTGCGTCTAAAGTGTGTGTCTACCCGACTCTAGCCATAGTTAGACCTAATGCAAGTCATAAGTTCTGGCTGATGACTCTGATACCAATCTGTCACACTCCCCAAAATCTGCATGCGGAGTATCACCGCAATGGAGGCATGACTTGCTAGGATCTGAGTCATCAGACACACTGAACATACTACATGCAAGTTTGAATATTTGAAAACCCAAGTTTTATAGTTCAAAAGTCTTAACAAAGTTCTTAATGTATGCGGAAGCATAAGTCAAATGTAAATAGTTTGGATGGCTCGCGCCCAAAGCGCCTAATGATAAAATGGTTTAACTGACATATGCAATATTTAAAAATGAACCATGAGTCCTACACTTGCTCCTTAGCATGCTCCTAGGAACCTGAGCAGAAACATGCTAAAATGCGTCAACACGAGCTTGGTGAGTTCACAGAGTTTGAATGAAACAGTTGAACAATCATGTATCAAAACCATAAGTTACCCGATTAGTCTCAACCAGACCTAAACTAAAAGTGGAATATCGATCCCAGAGCAATTAATATACCCTTGGATAGATAGTCCATGCTTATGATAACCTAATAACGCCATGTACCCATTACTTAACTGAATGAAACTGCCTTCCTCCTCATGCCTTTGCCGAGCAACGAGTGAAAACCTTAGGATAATATAACACCCGTCTCCACTACCTAGAAGGCGAGTGGGGCTGGAGCGACTAGCCAGGGCAGTGCTTGTCAGACCCGGTAGATCTACTAAATATTTTCCTATTATCAAACATATATTCATGGTACGTTATAGAAGGACTTTATGATTGGCAAATTGAATCTCGCTATGGTCATAATATAGTATATTAAGTAAAAGAGAGTGTTTATGGAAACATAACCTTTACCGCATGTCTTCATCCCCAAAAGTAAACCAGTAAAATGTGGAGCCATGAACTCACCTTAGGGTGCAATAAGTCTCCAAATAATAGACTCTGTACAGAGAAGGTGAATCCCTCCTAGACTCCACCTGTGACACGCAATCGTGTGAGTGTTGACTTATGTTGACCAAACGTCCTGGTAATACGCGGACAACAGATGAGTTGACTCGAATACACATTGGTGATTGAATTTAGGTTTTTTATAATTAACGTGAAAACGTATCACACATACAATATATTGTACTATGATAAACATAATGTGTCACAAGTACTTACCACGTTATCTCACGTATTTGATGTACGATCGATGGGGTGATCGTACAAAGTCTTGTCATTCCCATCAAGGTAGGAGATTTAGGACCTGTACACTCGTATAACTCATAACTAATTTGACTTATCACATGCAAACACATAGCCAAGTAATCTCATGCCCATATTCATGCATTTCCCTAATTTATTTATTTTCTGATAAATATATACTTATCACATATACGCTAGTTCCATGTTTATACATCATCATCATCTCATGCAAATCACATAGATCATCATTTAGAATATTTCAAGCCATGTCAAAGATTCCTAACCACATGCATGAATGCTATCTTGCCCTAGTATGCAATTTTCACCATAGTTTCATGTAAATAATTTTTATAAAATAATCTACATGCTTTTGAACATTAAGTTTACAACTTTATACACTATCATGCATTCATTAACCTAGATCAAGCAACCTGATAGTAGATCTAACACAAATCACGTGCCTTTATTCAAGATCTAGCATGCATCACAACCTAAATCAAGTTTCCATCACAGATGTCACGTAAAGTTAGCAACTTTATTGCACATCAACCCTAGATATATCATTATCAAGTCATTACAATATAGATCTAACACAAATCATCAAGCTTTATCCACATGCATGCATGATTTCTCACGAAAAACCGTAGATCTACATGTACCATCATATCATGCACAAAAGCCATGTTGTTTTTTATTTTATTTAAACATGCAATCTTTGTCATATTAAACAATAGATCTACACTTGATATCATCAAATCAACATAGATCAGATCTAAACCTACCATAAAGCATGAATCTTGACATCTTTAACACAAGCAAAACAAGGAAAAACACATACCGAAAGATATAGGATAAGAAAGGAAGAAATCGGGGATTGAAACTTGAAAGAAAGCTTGGATCTTGATGAGGAATGAGTATGAATACGTTTAAAGTCGTAAATGAGGCCGTGGATCGAGTTTCCAAACACTAAATTACAACTATGGCCTCCACCCAATGACCAATCTCTCAGCTTGTGATATTCTAGTTACTGAGATGTCGGGTTTCCCATGCTATTATCCAGATTCACAATATTAAACCCGAAACAACAACATGCATGCATTAGTACTTGTACTTTGTGCTAAAAATCTTGTACCAAGCATTTCTAAGCGGGTTTTCCACTTCTCCAATTCTCTTGATCACTCCAAAAGATATATCTAGCCTTGCATGCATCATCAAACTCAGTTTTACAGGTAACCTTGTCAAAAAATCATTATCAAAAGCAAAACCGAACATTACTAACCTTGTATCTCCTTAGATTTGCTCGCACTAGCCTTGGATCACCATAAATTATCTATGCAAGCACTCCTGGACCCAAAACAACTTCTAATCGGAAGTGAATCTAGAGAAATATAACGAACTGTAAGTCAAAACGAGGTTTAGGAGCTTTCCCGAGCCTCTCACAACTTGTATACACTTGATTCTTGACCACCTGAGCTACCTTTGGCCATACTCAAGCTTCTCAGGGGAAATGGATGGAACGAGAGAGAGCTCTTGAGCTAGAGGGCTAACAAATGAACAGAATGAAGTAAAATAAACTTTTATACCCCTGGGGTCGATGCGAACCGTGAGGTGTGCATAAAGAACCCCCGTTCGGTCCGTATGGGGTGAAAAGACACACCCGGATCCTGAACCCTGTGAACCGCAACCCGATCCGTTGACCCGACGGGCATGCGGACCACGTAGGGCGAACAAGGGAGGGCATGTGGTCCACATGTCTCTCAAAATTTTCTTTTTCTTTTATTTTTCCTTGAAATTTTCCATTTCGAATACGAGGGTTTTTACTAAAGGTGTTAAATCCACCACCACCACCCCCCCCCCCCACGCCTTAAAAGAACTCCATCCTGGAATTCACTGAGACTTAAAAAGATGCGGGTACTTCCTACGCATGTCAGCCTCCAATTCCCAAGTATGCTCGGGTCCACGCCGAGCATCCCACTTAACTTTAACAATCGGAATCTTCTTTCTACGCAATTTCTTAACAATTCTCTCCACAATATCAATCGGCCTTTCTGTAAAGTTAAGCTTCTCATCCACACAGATTTCTTTCAATGGCTTCGCTAGGGCTTTGTCAACCTTACATTTATAGAAATTTGAAACATGAAACACATCATGAACTCCTCTAAGTTCCTTAGGTAAGTCCAGTTGATAGGCCACACTGCAAAACTTGGATATAATCTTGAAAGGTCCAATATAACAACGACTTAACTTTCCTCTCTTTTCAAACTGAATAAACCCCTTCCAAGGGGATATCCTTAGCATTACCATATCTCCTTCCTTGAATTCCAATGGTGTAGGACAACGATCGACATAACACTTTTGCCAATCCTGTGCGGTCTTAAGCTTTTCTCGAATCTCTCGAACTTTATCATTCGTAGCCATAACCAGTACTAGTTCTGTAAGCTTTCCATCTCCAACCTCAGACCAACACAACAGGAATTTACATTTTATGTCGTATAAAGCTTCAAATGGTGCCATTTTTATACTAGAGTGATAACTGTTATTATATGAAAACTCTACAAACGGTAGGTGGGTGTCCCTACTGCCACCAAATCCATCACACATGCTCTCAGTATGTCCTCCAAGGTTTGGATTATTATCGTACTCTGTCCATCCGTCTGCGGATGATATGTCGTGCTCAACTTAACCTTCGTTCCCAATGCCTTTTGAAGACTTTGCCAGAAGTGGGAAGTAAAACGACTATCTCTATCTGAAACAATTGACAATGGCACTCCATGCCTTGTCACTATTTCATTTATGTATATCTTGGACAAATATTCTATACGGTAGGTTTTTTTTATTGGAAAAAAGTGAGCTGACTTGGTTAATCGGTCCACGATTACCCAAATGGTATCATTACCAATCCTAGTTTTGGGAAGTTTAGTCACAAAATCCATAGTTACCATATCCCATTCCCACTTGGGTATTTCTGAGGGTTATAGATAACTAGCTGGCTTCTGATGCTCAGCCTTTACCTGCAAACAGATATGGCATTTTCCAACAAACTCGGCAATCATCCTGTTCATTCCCGACCACAATAGTGGGGTCTCAAATTCTGGTACATCTTATCATTACCCGGGTGCATCATATACTTAGACTTATGTGCTTCACGAAGGATTATTTCACGGAGTTCTTCTTCATCGGCATCCAGATTCTATTTCCTATTCACACTCGGATTTGTGGATTGTTTCTCTTGGGCTTTTATAATTTCATTGAGTAGATCAACTCGCACATCTATTCTCATCACACGTACTCTCAAAGGCTTGGTCATTTCCTTTCTGCTTAATGCACCAGCCACTACGTTGGCTTTCCTAGGGTGATAGTTGATTTCACAATCGTAATCACTAAATACTTCCATTCAACGCCTTTGACGTATGTTTAATTACTTCTGATTGAACAAATGTTGCAAACTCTTATAAAGGCAGTGCTTCCAAATATCCAGAGCAAACACTACGGTACCGAGTTCCAGATCATGTGTAAATGTAATTCTTCTCGTGTGTCTTGAGCCGCCTCGATGCATAGGCGATCACTTTGTATCGCTGCATCAGCACGTATCCCGATCCATTGATCGACACATCACAAGAAACAACAAAATCTTCGGTTCCTTCGGGTAAAGAAAGTATCAGAGCGGTACTCAACTTTTTCTTCAGAAGTTCAAACGCTTCGATGTGCTTCTGCTTCTAATCCCACTTTACGTTCTTCTGAGTCAACATGATCAACTTTTTGACATTAGGTGTAATTTTCTATTTTGTTTTTGGTTATAGTAGCATGCTAATCCCAGAAAATTGTCTAATTTTTGTCACGACTTAGGTTGTTCCCAATTCATTACCGCCTCAATCTTGTCCTCTCGAGGGGCCTCTACTAAGTTGGTCAAGAAGGCTTAGCACCCCTTCTTTATGCACTTTTCCACCTTAAGCATAGAGATTAGCTTCAAAGGTCGCATTTGATGATCTCCAACAATAGTGTGTGCTTTGCCATTTGACGACTCCACTTCCATAATTTTCTCATCACAGTGGATTTTGGCCCGATATCGGGTCAACCAATCCATACCAAGTACAATGTCAAACTCACACAAGGCCATAGGTAGCAGTTCAAGATCAAATAAAAAATCATCTAACCTTATTTGGCAATCTCTAACAATTTCTGGAATACTAATTTCTTACCCGCTATTAGTTTCTACTATATAGGCTCTATCTAAGGCATGTGAAGCACATTTCAGCTTAGGTATACATGAAGTGTCAACAAAAATCCTATTGGCTATAAAACACGGCTTCGGATCTTACTAATGCATGATGTGATCGATTCGGTAAAACACAAGAGTAAATATAAGCTTCTTTGATTGATATCAAACTCAAACGGTTACAGAGAGAGAATAGAGAGAAAACACCTAAAATCTGACACAGTTAAGCAAACAACTCTCTCACCTACTTTGAAACACAAGAGCTAAAACTATATATAGTGTTCTGCCCAGCGTACCAACTTACCTATGTACCAGATGGTCCGTGCTACGTACCATCTGGTGCGTCCACTGGTACGCTGGGATCAGAACTTACAAAATGATCATTACAATGACAAAACGCCTAGACCTATCATTAGACATATTAACTTGTTCTAACAAACTCCCCCTTGTCTTACGCTAGTCTTCAGAAGCTTTTGTCTCAGTCTTTTTCCAATATTTCCTTTGGTGTTGCCAGCATGAATTCCAAATACATAAAAAACTCTGATCACTCTTTGAAATTGCAAGGCTTGCTCAGCATCCTCAGCCTGATACAGTATCTTGTTGTGATAGAGCTTGTCAATGTTTGCTTCAGATAGATTAATCAACCACATCGGATCAAAGGTTCTAACCACATTGTTCTCTTCTTTAACAACGATCACTGCTTCTCTAGTATGTTTATCATAATACCACCATCTCAGAGTTTTTATGAAATTCTGCTCAAGTTTCTTCAAAGGTATCTTCTTCAGTTAAACTGGCTTCTTATACTTTAACACCACAATTGCTTTTCCAGTTCTTGGATGAATATCTGTTGGATGATCTGTGTACTTTAGTCTCTGCGGATTTAAGAATCTGAATCAGCCGAAGGATGTTCACCATAGTTTAAGAATGGTTTTCTAGACAGCTCCCTCACATCGCAGACTAGCAAAGTATCAAATCTTTTCGCCTTCTTCAAGTAGATAATACCAAATTCCTTCTTTATAGCACAACACTTGAGCTGCGAGTCGTACATATAACTGATTATACTCCCAGTGGCTTCACCTTTGTTTTCAAAGAACTTCTTCTGATCCACAGATTTTTTTGATTTCACCATGGGTACCTTCTTAGCCCTTTGTTCTTTCATCCATTCGTCAAACAACCTTCTCTTCTCTTGTTTCTATGAAAAACTATCAGATTCAGCTGATTCAGTACGTTTCTCAGATTCATCTTTTTCAACTCCTTCTCAACTTCTTCCTCATCATCTCGAGCAAAGAAATTGAATCCTCCATATTGATCATTATCAGTGAAGTTACCATAAACCTTTGGATCATCTAGATATTCTTCTGCAGTCATGTCTTCAACCTCCACATGTTCTTCTTCATATTCAACATCATCGTTAGAATCATCTTCCTTGTACGGTTCAGCAAATAGAACTTTATCAACATCTTCAACATTAAGAACATATATTGCAGCAAGTTGCTCTTTCGTATATTGATGTAAAAACTCTCCTTCTTCCATTACAACCCTTGTAATTGGGTTTACATCATACAAATCTTTTCCTGATCACTCTCCCTGAGATGCCAACCCACCAGCAGCAGCAGATGCAGATGTTCCGGCTGCACCAACAGCATCAGAACCATCTCCACCAACACCTCCTTCAGGATCATCAGTATCATTTAAATAGAGACATCATCATCTTCTCTACAAGCTTCATCTACATTTGACCTCATCTCCCCCTGAGCAGGTAAAGCTTTGAACAAACGATTTAACTGCTCACCCAGACAGAGAGAAATATGTTGTAGTCGAGCAATCTCACGATCCTTTTCCCGATCACGAGTTATCAACTCTTTGATAGTATCTTTTAATCCCTGAATTTCATTTGCTTGTTGACGATTAGTAGACTCTAAAGCATCAAGTCTAGTCTGATGTAATGCAAGTTTTAAATTAGTAGAAAAAATTGTTGATGAAATAGGAGTAGCAGTGGTTGAAGCAGAAGTAGAACTTGAAGAATTTCTGACAATTATCTTTCGAACGGGTGGAACACCAGAACTCTGAACATTAGCAGTGGTTGTGGTTGGTTGATTTGGAACTGAAGACTGTTTAGCAACTTTTTGCTTCTTGCTAGGCAGACTGCTACCATCTTTTCTCGCATCAGCAAGGAATGAACCCCTTTTAACCAGCATCTTTAGCCTAGCATAGTGATGACGAAATAGAAGTATCTAAGTCTGAATCAGAAACCAGTAGTTCTGAAACTAGTGGTTATCAATCAGTTTGTGAATTTTGTTCACAAAAAGACAAAAGGATTCAGAGTGTGGTAAAGGTTAATGATTTATTGGTTGTTGATTATGAGAAGAAGATTGAAGAATTGAGTGATGAAAAGAAAAGGTTGGAAGGTATAATTCAAGAGTTAGTCGTTCAGAAAGAAAAGTTTTCAGATTTTCAAGCAGAGCTAGTTGAAAAAGAGTTGAAATTTCAAGTTCTTGAAAAGGAGTTTGAACAGAAATTTACAAAATTATCTGAAGTAAATGTGGAATTAGCCAAGGAAGTTGAAAAATAGAAGGCAGAAGCGAAGGATGTTGAACAAGATTTTAATGATTTATTTGAAAAGTCCAAGATTAAGCTTGATATGCTCACCGAGACTTCTGATGACTCTGCTGCCAAAATTGAGTCATATCAGATAGATATGAAAAAGCTACTAGATGAGAAAAGAGAGCTAATGAGGGTGAACAAATTGCAGAATGTAAATTAGGATATACATAAAAGAATGAAGATAAATTGAAGAAAGAGTTGTTTGCAGAACTTGATAATTTGAGATTGCAGAAATATGAAACTCACAAAGTGGCAAAAAATTAATTGCAACCGAAAAAGACTTGGCTGAAGCTCAATTGAAAGTTTCTGATCTAAAAATTCAAGTGATCGATGCAAACCGTTTGCTGAACAATGTCACAAATTCTACATCTTTTACAAGTTTCTTGGCCAAAGATGAAAATTTTGAGAAAATGTTTACCAAAACAGTTTCACCACCGAGTAGTCTTAAAAAAGGTGTTCATGAGGTGCTGGAAAAGGCAGAAACTGGTGATACCCTGAATTTGTTGATAAGAAATCTGATGAGGAGAAGGTTGTAAAGTCACCAAAAGAACAAAAAGTTGAAAAAGATATGTCTGATCTTCCAGCTACTGAAGAATGTTGATCTGAAGAGCAAGAAGCCACAAGTTGCTACATATTCTTCTGGAGGATCAAATTCTGCTCCAAAAAGCCCGACATCAAAATAGGTAAATGATCATCGTTTTCAGGTATTCGATAATGTTTATGATCATTTTGGAGATGCTATATGTTGTGAAGGTTTGCAGAGACTAACGAGGAAACCTATAAACAATCGTTTGTGTTACAATTACCGACAAAAAGGGCATATGGCACAAGATTGTCATGTCACTGCTGCTTATAGTTCAAGGAAATTACTGGTTTCTTATGTTAGTAAATCTGCCAAATACAGATTTGTTGATGAATATGGCAGAGTATCTAATGAATTTCAACCGACATATTTTAAACATCAAAGAAGGTTTTTACCTAAATTTCAAAATGATTCATCTGTTGGTTGTTCGTCACAGTCTACTGCGAAGGGTTCATCAGATACTGATTTACCAAAACAACAAATTTGGAAACCTAAAGGGGTCTCAAAAGAAATTCAGGACACTGGTCGACAAGAAGCGATTCGCTTTGGGTCATTTATAAAATGACGTGTTTGACCAGTGTGCAGGTACTTCTAGAAGACCTATCGGTGATTGAACAGTTGCTGATGGAGAGTATTCTGCTGGTTTAAGTTAAATTACAAGATATATCAAATTTCAAAAACTTGACATTTTTTCTGAAAGCAAAAACTGAAAGGTATCCATGTCGGAAGGTCAATTTTCTTTCTTTAATGCTTTTTGTTTGTTGTCACACCCCCAATTTCCACTAATGGAGTTTTACCGTGTGGGGTGTGAACCAGACCAGGACCCGAGTCATTAGTTACATCAAACATAAGTTAAGGGTTCAAAATGTAAATATATTTCCAAACGGGAAATATCAAACCAGAGTTTAAGTTTAGCGGAAGCTTATAAAAGTTATGTTGCGCAAAACAACGCCCGACAAGTAAATAAAGTTCAAGATAAAGGTTTTAAAAGAAAGTTCCCAAAAATAAAGTTTAACCAGCGTACGTGCCCAAAAATCCGATTCCCCTAGCGTCCTGCAAAGCATGTATAAGAGCAAGTGTCAACTAATGTTGGTGAGTTCACATAAGCACATAAGTATAACTAGTATAGTTATGCAGTACGAATACAACAGTTTTTATTCATATATAAGCAGTATATTAACAGTACAATCCATATCATAGGTAGCGAGCCTAAGTTCATGTCACTAAAACGTTCGCAACCGAAGCTGACCAATTAGTTGTAGGAATAATTCCTTACGTGGTTTGCCTGCCCCGTGTCTACTCGATCACGGAAAGTTAGGCCGACATTGTCCTCAGTCCGACCGCCAGTCGGGTGGTGCATCTCGTGCCCGCTGAGTGGGGTTTGTCAGACCCCAGTAGTACTACCCAATATCCCCTCGCTATTTGCTATTAACGGTTCGATAAAGTAAGGACTTGAAAAATAAAGCATTTTACGTGAACATGTGATATATACTGGATTTCTACTTTAATCATACATAAAAGTTGTTGTGTTATCACCCTAACCCGGGTGTAACGTGTTTGCGTGTGTTATCGTCCAAAACCGGACGTAACGTAAAGGTTGTGTAACTCACCTTAGGGTGCACTGCTACAAATTTAGTTAGACTTCCGAGTTTTGCGTAATTACCGAGCACCTATCGATTTTACATACGTAAGTGTGTGTTTGCACATGAGCAACATAGCCTAGACGACGGTATCGATAAAAGTAATTTCAATTATGACGCATGTGACAAATTCAATACGTTATACAAATCATTTATTCGAAAGCGGTCAAAACTAACGTAAATCATGGACACAAGAATTTATGAAAATCGATGCGCGTATATTATTCCAAGTAATAAAATATAGAGATGATCGGATAAATAATTAAATATATGATATATATATATATATATATATATATATATATATATGTAAATATAAATATCGAGGCGTAGTCACAAGGGTGAAAAATAAAGCGTCCTAAATATATATTTATATGCCGTGTAAAAATTCCGAGAGTTTAAAGATAATATTCAAAATGTACGCTTGTGTATATGCATGACAAAGAAATCAAATATATATTTATATATATATATTTCTATGTTTAAAACTAGGTTATAGTAATTAAACAAAACCATAAGTTTTTAATTCTTTTAAATCATAGGGTTTCCATAAAATAAAAATCCAACGAGTACCCTTACGGGGTCTATGGAAACTTCACGGGTCGAGATATGATAATTGTTTACTAGAAAGTTTGAGTTTTGGACCAAGAAAAAGCCTAAAACCATAAAAAAAATAAAACAAGCGAAATGGGGGTCACGGGACTCGAACCCGTGACCTGGTGGTTACAACACAGCGCCCTAGCCACTGGGCTAGGGGCTTGTTTGTTAACAGTCCGCAAAAGATTGCTTTTATTCATGTGGTAACAGGGAAATCGGATCAGGGGAAAGAAGAAAAAAAAACTTTAATAGATTGGGGCTGGGGAGGGTTCGAACCAGCGACCTCTACATTCAAGATCAAAAGTCTGACCATTCGGCCAGATCCTGAGGACAGTTCTTATTCAACAATACAAATACTTAACCAGTTACGAACTGGTGTCATCTTCTTCATATAACCCTAATGTCGCCGGAGATATTTTCCGGCGACCGGAAAAACATAAAAGTTGAAATCGTGACTACAGAAACATGCGATTTACATAGTTTATGGTTTACCTCAAATCACTGATGAGTTTTGGCGTGTTTATGAAGCCGAAACGAAACCGAAAGATCTCGACTCGGGTGTTTGACGTTGCTCCGTTCCCAAATCCAATGCTCCAGGGTCGCTCAGTAGAGAAAGATGGTCTCAGTGATGTACGAAACGAGTGGTGAAACAACAGTGGTTCGCCGGAGTTTCGAGTTCACCGAAAAAAAGAAAAAAAAATGAGAGAGAGCTCGAGAGTGTCAAAGGTTGTCAAATGATTGAAGGAAATGTTCTAAGGGTTTCAAAATCATGATCATCAAATGTAACCTACAGGGAATTAAGTCTGGAGTTAAGTCGAGAAATTAATCGAAGGGGGTTACGGTTTCCCCGGCGGTCGAATGAGATTTAATACGCCTCCACGTTTTTTTTGAATTACAAGTTTGGTCAAATGGCAGGAATGGTCCCTAGGAAATTAATCATAATGGGTCATAGGGTTTAGATAATTACACAACAGGCCCTCCCAGGTTTATTAAATACAAATCAAGTTTAGAAATTACAATTTAGGTCCCTCGTAGTTGCAAACCATTAACAAACTCTAACGGGGTTTAACGAAGAGTAACTTGACGATAAGTATACGAGTGTATGAAAACAATATATTTAACGAACGAAATTTTATATAGATATAACCTATATACCTTTAGCATAAAATCATAGTTATAACCCATAACCATATGTTTTTAACTTCCAATTAAATTATAGAAACGTTCATATGATTACATGACACCCCGTCACATAAAATCATAAACCGACGTGCGTATATATATACATATAAACCACGTAATAATAAAGATAATTGCCACATAAAATGACAAAACGTTTTCATGAATTCATAAAATGTAATTTATATAAAATTAGAAATTATATAATTATTCAAGTAAGTTAACCGACGTCTAGACTCATGTGCAACGCACGTGTAACTATTCTAGTTAACTGATGTAACGGACGTTTACTAAAGACAACACAAGTTGTTAACGGGGTTCACCTGAGAAATTGCCGGTTGTCACATCATCCCCTTGTTAAGGAATTTTCATTCCAAAAATTGGCTTAAGTTGCTAAAGTTTCTGCGGAAGGAATAGAAAAATTTTAGGGTTGCTACATCATCCCCTTGTTAAGGAAATTTTGTCCCAAAATTTAACTCATACCTTAATTAGATGTTGATGCTTGATCAAATAGGTGAGGATATTTCTTTCTCATCTGATCTTCTCGTTCCCACGTGAATTCTAGTCCACGCTTAGACTGCCATCTCACTTTAACGATGGGAATTTTACTTCGTTTCAGTGTTTTCTCCTCACGTCCCATGATTTCCACGGGTTGTTCGATGAATCGCAGTTGTTCATCGATTCGTAGCTCTTCTAATGGAACTATAAGAGTGTCGTCTGCTAATCACTTTTTCAGGAGGTAGATTTAAACGGTAAGCCACCGGACCAATGGTTTCGGTGATCTCGAATGGTCCTACATAGCGTGGATTTAACTTCCCGCATTTTCCAAAGCGTACAACGCCTTTCCAAGGTGAGACTTTCAGCAGTACTTTGTCGCTGACTTCAAATTCTAACGGCCTCCGGCGTTTATCTGCATAACTCTTTTGTCTGTCTCTTGCCGCTTTCATGCGGTTTCTGACTTGCACGATTCTCTCTGTGGTCTCGTGTACTAATTCAGGTCTAGTGAGTTGACTCTCACCAATCTCAGCCCAACAGACAGGCGATCTGCACTTTCGTCCGTACATAGCCTCAAATGGAGCGGCTCCAATACTGGTATGGTAGCTGTTGTTATAGGAGAATTCTACCAGTGGTAAGTGCGTTTCCCAATTTTTTCCAAAGTCGAGCACATATGCTCTAAGCATATCCTCGAGAGTTTGGATGGTACGTTCAGTCTGTCCATCTGTTTGAGGATGATATGCGGTACTCATATCTAAGCGAGTGCCCATCGCTGCTTGTAAGGATCTCCAAAAGTTTGAAGCAAACCTAGGGTCTCGGTCAGAGATAATAGATAAAGGCACTCCGTGAAGCTTGACAATCTCCTTGAGGTATATCTTCGCAAGTTTGTCTGTTTTGTCATTTTCCTTGATAGCTAGGAAATAAGCGGATTTTGTTAATCGGTCAACGATAACCCAAATCATATCATTGCCGCCAGAAGAACGGGGCAATCCCGTGATGAAATCCATCGAGATTTCTTCCCATTTCCATTCAGGAATTTTAGGTTGTTGCAGTAATCCTGCTGGCTTTTGGTGTTCCGTTTTGACCATTGCGCACGTCAAGCACTTGCTAACATATCTAGCGATGTCAGCTTTCATATTGGGCCACCAATATAACCCTTTTAAGTCTTGATACATTTTGTCTGAACCTGGATGGATCGAATAATGGGACTTGTGGGCCTCGTCCATCACTAGTTCTCTAAGGTTTCCATGCAAAGGTACCCATATACGGTCATTATAATAACGAAGTCCATCAGACTTAACTTCAGAAGTTCCATGTATGTCACGTAATGATTCAGACCCAAAATTCTCCTCCTTCAGGGCCTCTTTCTAAGCGTCCCGGAGTCTATCCGGTAGCCCCGTATGGATCGTTAATCGAAGAGCTCGAACCCTTCGTGGTTTAAGATGTTCCTCTCTACTCAAGGCATCGGCCACCACGTTGGCCTTGCCTGGATGATACTTTATTGCTAGATCGTAGTCATTTAGCAATTCGACCCACCTACGTTGCCTCATGTTGAGTTTTTTCTGTTCAAATATGTGTTGGAGGCTCTTGTGATCAGTGAATATCGTACACATGGTACCGTATAAGTAGTGCCTCCAAAATTTCAAGGCAAAAACAACTGCGCCCAACTCTAGGTCGTGAGTTGTGTAATTCTTCTCATGAGACTTTAATTGCCTTGACCCATATGCGATGACTTTACCTCTTTGCATTAAAACACATCCGAGTCCCTGGATTGATGCGTCACAATAGACCTCGAAATCGTCAATCCCATCAGGTAAAGATAATATAGGTGCAGTACAAAGTTTCTCCTTCAAAGCTTGGAAGGCTGCCTCTTCCTTGTCACCCCATCTGTATTGAACCCCTTTGTGCGTAAGAGCAGTCAATGGGTGAGCTAACTGAGAAAATCCCTTTATAAAACAACGGTAGTAACCCGCTAAACCTAGGAATTGGCGAATCTCCGTAGGAGCTCTAGGGGTAGGCCAACTTTTAATGGCCTCGATCTTGGCTGGGTCAACGTGAATACCTTGCTCGTTGACAATGTGACCCAGGAATTGAACCTCTCGGATCCAAAAATCGCACTTGGAGAATTTCGCATAGAGTTGTTCTTTCTTTAACAATTCTAAGATTAACTACAGATGTTCCTCGTGTTCTTCCTTTGTCTTGGAGTAGATGAGGATATCGTCAATAAATACTATGACGAATTTATCCAGGTAGGGCTTGCACACACGATTCATGAGGTCCATGAACACAGCTGGTGCATTTGTCAGCCCGAAAGGCATGACCAAGAATTCATAATGGCGATAGCGTCTTCTGAAGGCTGTCTTTTCGATGTCCTCCTCACGGACTCGAAGCTGATGGTAACCAGACCTTAAATCAATCTTGGAATAGTAACTGGATCCTTGAAGCTGGTCGAAAAGATCATCTATTCGTGGAAGAGGGTATCGATTCTTGATAGTGACTTTGTAAAGTTCGCGGTAATCAATGCACATCCTAAATGTGCCATCCTTCTTCTTGACGAATAATACTGGTGCTCCCAATGGTGACGAGCTAGGTCTAATAAAACATTTATCTAGCAGTTCCTGTAGTTGTGTGGATAGCTCATTCAATTCGTTCACCGCTAAACGATATGGTGCACGCGCGATCGGAGCTTCTCCTGGAGCGAGGTCAATCCCAAATTCTACTTGCCGATGCGGAGGAAGGCCAGGTAATTCCTCAGGAAATACCTCTCGGTAATCACGTACGATCGGGATGTCTTCGATCTTTCTTTCCATCCTGGTTTGGTCCGTAACTGTGGCTAGGATTGCCACGTGCCCTTTCCGAAGACATTTCTGCGCTTTAAGGTATGATATGATTCCGGAGAAAGTACCTCCCTTTTCGCCCTGAATCGAGAGTACTTCTCCTCCTGATACGGGTACTCGTATGACTTTTTCTTGACAGACGATTTCTGCCTGATTTTGGATAGCCAATCCATGCCCACTATGACGTCGAAACTACCGATGGTAAAAGGCATAAGGTCTATACTTAGTTTATGACCAGATAGTTTTAATGTGCAGTTTTCAACTAAGTGAGTGGTGTCAAGAAGCTTACCATTTGCTAATTCAACCATATACCTAGCTTTTAGTGGAGTTTGGGTAGCCTTAATCAACTTACAGAACTTAGTCGAGATAAAACTTTTCTCAGCACCAGTATCAAATAAGACATTTGCAAAGTAGTTGTTTAGAAGAAACTTACCGCTAATGACGTTGGCATCGTTTCTTGCTTCACCAGAACCCATAACGAAAGCTCGCCCTTTGGCGCCATCTCCACCATTCCTACCACCATCACCACCGTTGTTATTGTTGTTACGGTGGTTGTTGTTGTTGCCAGCATTGTTGTTATTGTTCCTTCGGAGCTGTGGACAGTCCCTCTTTAAGTGCCCTGGTTTTCCACATTCATAACACCCCCTAGGGCCTTCATTATTCTGCCTCTGGTTCTGATTCTGACTCTGGTTTCGATCCTGATTGGGACGGTTTTGTAGTTCACCCCAACAATTCTTAGCTTCATGGCCCCCTTTACCACAGCGCTCCAGGTGAGTTTCTTGCATGCCCCATTGTGGTGTTGGTTGCACCGATTGCAGAACGGTGCTCGTCCTTTGTACCCATTGTTATTCTGATCGCTACCACCTTGGCGGTTCTGATTACCGCCTCCGCTGTTGGTGTTACTGTTGTTATAGTCACCTCTGGAATTGTTGTATCTCTTGTTTTGACTGTGAGAGTTAGAGGATCTCCCATTATTGTTGCCACTACCATTATTGTTGTTGTTACTAGAGTCGTCATCTCTCTTTCTTTTCCCATCTAGGGCAGTTTTGGGGACCTTTCTGGGTGGCAACGTTCCTTGCTCTATGGCCTGGTCACTCAGCTTATGGGCCAACCTGATAGCATTCTGCACATTTGCAGGGTTTGAGGCAGTAACCATCCCCTTGATTTGTGGAGCTAACCCATCCACATACCGTTCAATCCTTTTGAAATCAGCATCAACCATCGTAGGACACAGCACCGCGTACTCATGGTAGCGAGCGGTGTACTCTTCAACCTCAGAACTTACCATTTTCAAGTTCTGGAACTCACCTTCCAACCTTTTAACCTGGTCGCGAGGACAATACTCCTCCATCATGGCATCCTTAAATTCCTGCCAAGTCATAGCATTCGCTGCGTCGAGCCTTAACATTTGGATTTGCGCGTTCCACCAAGTGAGGGCAGCTCCCTCGAGTGAAGCAGTTGCGAAATTGACCCGACTCGCAACTGGGCAGTTACACATTGAGAACACCTTTTCTGACTTCTCGAGCCGTCGCAATAGACCCACGGCTCCCTCATCACCCTTGAACATGAGCGGCTTACACATCTATGTAAGTTTTGAAGGTGCACTGAGCTGGGCAGTTACACATCTATGTAAGTTTTGAAGGTGCACTGAGCTGGGCCTGGATTCGTTTCATGAAATTATTTCAGAGAATAATTTTAGAGGGTGAGAAAAAAAACGTAGTCAATTTTTCGTCTGTTTTACTTACCACCGTTGTTGTTTGGCTGATTTTGAGCCGCTGCTAGAGCTGCTGCAACTCCTTGGTCAATCAGATTTTGGATCTGTGCTGCGGTGAGGTGTTCAGCCATGGTTCTGTTTTCCATACGAACATTTCAATGATTAATATCCATTACAAAATTTAAAATCCAACCATAAGGTATCTCAGTATTTGAAAACATTCAATATAAAATGAACACCCAGTCAAATTTATTTCAAAGTAACAAAATGGAAGAAAATGAGACATATTAGATCATGGATCAATGACTTCGGGTTCCTCGACCTCTTCTTCTTCTTCAGCGTTGTCTCCATTCTCTTCGAGGGGTTCTTCCTCCACCAGATCAGCTGCAGGGGCTGCCTGTCCATGAAGAGTAGCCACTTGCCCGGTCAGGTCCTCGACCAGGTCTTCTAACACAGCAATCCTTGCTAAGGCATTCTGTAGCATGTTGGCTAAATTGGCCGAGTTGGGTCTTGCCTCTAAGGTATCCACTCTATCCTCGAGTTTAATCACCCCATGGGCTAAGTTGTTGTGTGCTGTGGTTGTCACCTCGAGATCATCCCTTGTTCCTTGAGTTTCAGTTTGTGTTCTTCGTCCTTTGGTTCGCAGTGATCTAACTTCACTACGCAGCTCGTCTATCACTGCCATCATTGCAGCAGTGATCTGTGGGTGGCAGAAGGGAAGATCGGGTAGTCTACCCTCGTCCGTGGGGACTCCAAATTCGCCTATAAGACTGGCCACCATGGGCCTAAACCACCGCCAATCGGACGCGTTGTCCGGGTCTCGAAAGTAATGTGACTCTGCCTCATAATCCCCTTGAGTATAGTCAAGGCGTTGCCTCCTACGGGCCGGTTGACGTGACGAGGATCCTTGTTCTTTCATGGGTGCCTTTCCACATGTATGATCGGATGGTGACATATTGCCTGAACCCAGACAGACACAAACAAAGAAAAGATAACCTAATGTGAGCAATCGATTTCTGGCACGCGAAAATAAAACGTTTTTGGGAATTGCTGTAACTAATGTTAAAAAACAGTTACAGTTTAGAATTTCTGAAAATTCTAATTCTCTGCAACCAAGGGCTCTAATACCAATCTGTCACACCCCCAATTTCCACTAACGGAGTTTTACCGTGTGGGGTGTGAACCAGACCAGGACCCGAGTCATTAGTTACATCAAACATAAGTTAAGGGTTTAAATGTAAATATATTTCCAAACGGGAAATATCAAACTAGAGTTTAAGTTTAGCGGAAGCTTATAAAAATTATGTTGCGCAAAACAAGCGCCCGACAAGTAAATAAAGTTCAAGATAAAGGTTTTAAAAGCAAGTTCCCAAAAATAAAGTTTAACCAGCGTACGTGCCAAAAAATCCGATTCCCCTAGCATCCTGCAAAGCATGCATAAGTGAAAGTGTCAACTAATGTTGGTGAGTTCACATAAGCACATAAGTATAACTAGTATAGTTATGCAGTACGAATACAACAGTTTTTATTTGTATATAAGCATGTATATTAACAGTACAATCCATATCGTATGTAGCGAGCCTAAGTTCATGTCACTAAAACGTTCGCAACCGAAGCTGACCAATTAGTTGTAGGAATAATTCCTTACGTGGTTTGCCTTCCCCGTGTCTACTCGATCACGGTAAGTTAGGCCGACATTGTCCTCAGTCCGACCGCCACTCAGGTGGTGCATCTTGTGCCCGCTGAGTGGGGTTTGTCAGACCCCAGTAGTACTACCCAATATCCCCTCGTTATTTGCTATTAACGGTTCGATTTAGTAAGGACTTGAAAAATAAAGCATTTTACGTGAACATGTGATATATACTGGATTTCTAGTTTAATCATACATAAAAGTTGTTGTGTTATCAACCTAACCCGAGTGTAACGTGTTTGCGTGTGTTATCGTCCAAAACCGGACGTAACGTAAAGGTTGTGTAACTCACCTTAGGGTGCGCTGCTACAAATTTAGTTAGACTTCCGAGTTTTGCGTAATTACCGAGCACCTATCGATTTTACATACGTAAGTGTGTGTTTGCACATGAGCAACATAGCCTAGACGACGGTATCGATAACAAGTAATTTCAATTATGACGCATGTGACAAATTCAATACGTGATACAAATCATTTATTCGAAAGCGGTCAAAAATAACGTAAATCATGGACACAAGAATTTATGAAAATCGATGCGCGTATATTATTCCAAATAATAAAATGTAGAGATGATCGGATAAATAATTAAATATATATATATATATATATATATTTATTCGTAAATATAAATATCAAGGCGTAGTCACAAGGGTGAAAAATAAAGCGTCCTAAATATATATTTATATGCCGTGTAAAAATTCCGAGAGTTTAAAGATAATATTTAAAACGTACGCTTGTGTATATGCATGACAAAGAAATCAAATATATATTTATATATATATTTCTATGTTTAAAACTAGGTTATAGTAATTAAACAAAACCATAAGTTTTTAATTCTTTTAAATTATAGGGTTTCCATAAAATAAAAATCCAACGAGTACCCTTACGGGGTCTATGGAAACTTCACGGGTCGAGATATGATAATTGTTTACTAGAAAGTTTGCGTTTTGGACCAAGAAAAAGCCTAAAACCATAAAAAAAATAAAACAAGCGAAATGGGGGTCACGGGACTCGAACCCGTGACCTGGTGGTTACAACACAGCGCCCTAGCCACTGGGCTAGGGGCTTGTTTGTTAACAGTCCGCAAAAGATTGCTTTTATTCATGTGGTAACAGGGAAATCGGACCAGGGGAAAGAAGAAAAAAAAACTGTAATAGATTGGGGCTGGGGAGGGTTCGAACTAGCGACCTCTACATTCAAGATCAAAAGTCTGACCATTCGGCCAGATCTTGAGGACAGCTCTTATTCAACAATACAAATACTTAACCAGTTACGAACTGGTGTCATCTTCTTCATATAACCCTAATGTCGCTGGAGATATTTTCCGACGACCGGAAAAACGTAAAAGTTGAAATCGAGACTACAGAAACATGCCATTTACATAGTTTATGGTTTACCTCAAATCACTGATGAGTTTTGGCGTGTTTATGAAGCCGAAACGAAACCGAAAGATCTCGACTCGGGTGTTTGACGTTGCTCCGTTCCCAAATCCAATGCTCCAGGGTCGCTCAGTAGAGAAAGGTGGTCTCAGTGATGTACGAAACGAGTGGTGAAACAACAGTGGTTCGCCGGAGTTTCGAGTTCACCGGAAAAAAGAAAAAAAACGAGAGAGAGCTCGAGAGTGTCAAAGGCTGTCAAATGATTGAAGGAAATGTTCTAAGGGTTTCAAAATCATGATCATCGAATGTAACCTACAGGGAATTAAGTCTGGAGTTAAGTCGAGAAATTAATCGAAGGGGGTTACGGTTTCCCCCTGCGGTCGAACGAGATTTAATACGCCTCCACGTTTTTTTTTGAATTACAAGTTTGGTCAAATGGCAGGAATGGTCCCTAGGAAATTAATCATAATGGGTCATAGGGTTTAGATAATTACATAACAGGCCCTCCTAGGTTTATTAAATACAAATCAAGTTTAGAAATTACAAGTTAGGTCCCTCGTAGTTGCAAACCGTTAACAACCTCTAACGGGGTTTAACGAAGAGTAACTTGACGATAAGTATACGAGTGTATGAAAACAATATATTTAACGAACGAAATTTTATATAGATATAACCTATATACCTTTAGCATAAAATCGTAGTTATAACCCATAACCATATGTTTTTAACTTCCAATTAAATTATAGAAACGTTCGTATGATTACATGACACCCTGTCACATAAATTCATAAACCGACGTGCGTATATATATACATATATACCACGTAATAATAAAGATAATTGCCACATAAAATGACAAAACGTTTTCATGAATTCATAAAATGTAATTTATATAAAATTAGAAATTATATAATTATTCAAGTAAGTTAACCGACGTCTAGACTCATGTGCAACGCTCGTGTAACTATTCTAGTTAACTGATGTAACGGACGTTTACTAAAGACAACACAAGTTGTTAACGGGGTTCACCTGAGAAATTGTCGGTTGTCACATTTGTAGTTTATGGGGAAAAAATTGAAAATACCAAAAATAGTGTCTTTGTGTTTTTATTAAAATGAAATCTCCAAAAATAGAGTTTTCATTTTAAGGGGGAGAATAACTGAAAAATACAAAAAACATTGAAAAACAGAAAAATACAAAAACATTGAAAAATTAGAAATTGTATCCAACATGATTGGGAAATGATGGTACATTGTCTTACGTGTCTGACTCGTGGATAAACTAGATGAAAAAGCCATAAGATCATTATTCGATGTGTTTGGTAGGCTCGACATTAAATCAGAAAGTATTCAAATGTGATATTCATTAAATACTATTGTTTGACCAAGTGGACAACATCTTGAAGCATATATCAAGATAGTGAAAATATGAGTGAAAAGGAAAAATGAGAAGTCACTGTGTAAACATGTGTTCATTTTTCAAAGATTTAAACTTGTTTGTTTTTTTCTTTATCTTGTCAAACGATCGGACTTTCTTTGCGTATCGAATGATCGACCTGATTGTTGTTCGTTTGACGTTCTGCTTTATTTTCTTTGGTGTTTCGTATAACTTATCGGACTTTCTTTGCGTGTACGGGAGTAACGACCTGATTTTTGTTGGGTTATACAATTTCAACTTGTTTTATTTTCTTATTTTGTTAAATCCGAGGCCTTATCTACGTATCGAAAGATCGACCTTAAGGTAGACGATTTAACTTTCTTATTTCTTTTTGCATGGAACACAATTGATGATATCATGAATACAATCATCATGTGATAAATCACAAATGAAATCACAAAATGTGATCTGGAAATTGAACCAACGACTCTGATACCAGTTGTAAAAGCATGTAAGGATCGTTTCAAGATCATAGAATGATAGAGACAGAAGTTTGTCATTCAATTAATGTCGAATGATTACAATACCGAGAGAGTATACATCATTAAAGCTCTAGAGGAGGTTTGGACAGAACCTCCTCTCTCACTAACACTCACAAAGAGTAAAGGACCAAACTTAAACTGACCAGCAAAGCTTCACCTATTTATAGGTAAACTGCCCAACGTACCAGCATGACCAACGTACCATTTGGTACGCTGAAACGTATCACTTGATACGGAGCTTGGTACGTTGGTAACCTAGCCAACAATCTAGACATTTACATTCCAGTTTGCACAGTAACGGCCACACACACAGAAACTTGTCCCAACAAATTCCCCCCTTGGATTTTAATGTCGAATGTAGGTCTTTAACTTCTAGCAATCTTCGGTACGTTTGTTGCAGATGCTTCTATCTTTAGCAAACTCCCCTTGACTGAAACTTTAGGTATGCAGGAAGCAGCTTGCAATCTTATACAATCATTACAATCAAAAAAATTCCCCCTTTCTTCAAGCACATCCACGGTAAGAACTTATCTTTCACCTAGTGGGACAACTCAACCACCGGATTTGAATATAAAAACAAAATCCACAAACGTCACTGCATTTGACAGAAATATTCAATCTTCACCGAATTGTAATACATTCCGATCTTTATGAAAACAGACACGATCAGCATCTTCAATCATAGAAATTCCCCCTCAGAATGAAATCCATCCCAATATATCAACAATCAAAGACTATAACGTCAACTTCATGACTTAACATTGTATCGGGCATTTGATTCACTTTTTGAATTATGAAACTTTAAAATTTCCAAGGGTCTCAATTTCCCCCTAAATAAGTGAAATATTCAAATATTAAATATACTTGAGTTTGGGTAATCTTATCCATGTCTCTGAATCTCTATCCATCATCAGAAAACACGTGTTTTTGAATCTCTGTCCATCCTCAAAAACAATGACGACGCACAAACATCTCTTTTCTGAAATTCGAGGTCTAATTCTTGACAAGTACTAGTATCTGGAAATATTTTAAACATAACAACCCACAACTATCGAATCACGAGTAAACCTGATAACTGATTTCCCCATACCCCACCGTTGTTTATCTGTATTAACGGGAGTCCGGAGGCACCGCCCCTGAGAAGTGGGGTCCAAGGGTCAGAGCCCCTGGATGGGGCCGTGCTGACCAGGTCAGCTCAAGAAAAAATTTTCTGAACAAAATTGCTTCACTGAAAATGCATCAGAAAATTTGCGGCGAACCATAAGCTCCAGCATACCATCTACTTTGACGGACGATCAACCAGCGTAGCATAAAACCACAACGGACCATTGACCACGTACCAACAAGTCAGCGAACCATTTGGTACGGCGTACCATTTGGTACGGTGTAACCATCAGCGTACCAAACATAACCGCCACGTACCACTGTTGAAGATTGTCTTCCGTACCAATGAGCAGCGCACCAAGAACTTATGAAGATGCACATACGGACCAATCAGCGGACCAACGATGTACTAACTGTTCTACCGGCGTACCAACACTGAAAATCTCTAATTTCACTCCAGATTCAGATTTTGTCGAGTTTCTTCACTCAGATACTACTGGTAGGTGGGAAAATGACTCAGGAAGGTTCGATTTACCAAAAAATCGATCAAACACTCAAGGAATCTCACCTAATCTGCTCTTTAACGTCTCAAAAACTCTCAAAAACGAAAATGTTATCGGGAAATTGAACCAACGGCTCTGATACCAGTTGTAAAAGCATGTACGGATCGTTTCCAGATCATAGAAAGATAGAGACGGAAGTTTGTCATTCAGTTAATGTCGAATGATTACAATACCGAGAGAGGATACATCATTAAAGCTCTGAAGGAGGTTTGGACAGAACCTCCTCTCTCACTAACACTCACAAAGAGTAATGACCTCAAACTTAAACTGACCAGCTAAGCTTCACCTATTTATAGATTCCGGGCACCCCGTGTACGGAGACCAGCATGAATGTACCATGATATGCGAGAACTTTTGTAATAATAGGCACAAATCTCTATCCATCATCAGACAACAAATGTTTTTGAATCTCTGTCCATCCTCAAAAACAATGACTACCCACAAACATTTCTTTCTGAAATTCGACGACTAAATCTTGACTAGTACGGGAATCTGGAAGTTCTTCAATCATAACAACCCACAACTATCGAATCAACGGTACACTCGATAATTGATTCGTTCTTTGAAATCACCATGACCTCTCCCCATACCCCACCGTTGTTTGTCTGAATTAACGGCGGTTTGGGGGCAGCGCCGCCGAGAAGTGGGGTCCAAGGGGCGGCAGCCCCTGGCGGGGTCCAAGGGGCAGATCCCCTGGCTGGGTCGTGCTGACCAAAATTGCTTCACTGAAAATGCATCAGAAAAGTTACGGCGGACCATAAGTTCCAACGTACCATTAGCTTCAGTGTACCATTAAACAGCGGACCATTTGGTACGGCGTAACAGTCAGTGCACCAAAAATAACTGCTCCGGACCACCTTGGTACGACTGAAGAACACTTGGTACGGCGGATGAAGATTCATATGCGTGCCAACTGAGAACCATGGTACGTTCTATGAGTGCACTGGTACGGCGGTTGAAGATTGCCTAGCGTACCACCAGTGTACCAGTAGCGTACCAACACTCAAAAAAGCCAAAACTCTCTAATTTCACTCTAGATTCAAGATTTTGTCGAACTTCTTCACACAAACAATACTGTTAGGTGCGAAAATGACTCATGAAGGTTCGATTTATCAAAAATTGATCAAACACTCAAGGAATCTCACCTAATCAGCCTTTTAACGTCTCAAAAACAAAAATGTGACCTGGAAATTGAACCAACGGTTCTAATACCAGTTGTAAAACCAAGTATGGATCGTTTTCCGATCATAGAAAAATAGAGACGGAAGTTTTTATTCAATTATAGTCAAATGATTACAAACCGAACGGAGTATACATCATTCTTTCCCTCGTATATATACAACATAATACACACACATTCTCATTTCCTCAAATCCGTAGTAACCATCTCTCCCTCTCTTCCGACTCTCACGGCTCCCACTCTCTCTCTAGTATCTCACTAAAAACCTCTCAAATCCAAGCATCACTTGAAGATCCAAGTAACAAGAAGACATCCTCATCATTTCATCATCCTCCATCTTCGATTTCTTTCAAGAACAAGTAAGTTTCATGAACTTTCTTTCATGATCATCTTGCTAAAATCATGTTTTTATGTTCATTTTCATGATCCAAACTCCCTCTTGACAAGTCTTGATGTCTGTGATGATTATTGGTGGTTAAAAGTCTAGGAAACTCTTAAAATTTGTTAATCTTAACTAGCTTTGCCATATGAACATGTCTTCACGTTTTTACTCATGTTTTATGTTGTATGTCATGTTAGAGATGTTATGTTGCATGAACACTAAGATCCAAGGCCTTAGAATAGGTAAACATAGCCTAAACCATGTTCAAATTGCTTAACTTTGCTAGATTTTGACAATAAAATTCAAGTTTAGTTTTGGACGAAATTCTCTTAACGGGGGGAGAATGTGACAACCTGTAAGTTTTCCAAGTATAAAATTTTGTTTAATTACATGATTAAATGTTAATTGTGCATATGATCTATGTTTGTTAACTTAGAAGACTTATTATGCCAACATCATCTTAGTCTTGACGTGACCAACGATGAAACGATAACCAATCCATCTTAAACTGTGAAATAATATACTTATTGTCGGTGGAGTTTTAATAATAGAAAATAAAATAAAAATAATATTTTTATTTATTATTTCCGTCACCTTTGTACAGTGGCGGATGCATGCATGATATATGGGGGGGAGAGGAACCCCGTAGGACCATAGAAACTTTGTTTATAATCATGTTTTATTTAAAAATTTGGTCCAGATTCCACTGTTATTTAGCATTTATGAATATGTTAGGGGCACTATCAATTATTATTCTTATAAATTGAGGGCACTTTAGTCTATAGGTATTTATCCAATATAATAAGTTGAATATCTACTTGGAATCTCTTCATACACCTACATAAATACATTGGTTTCTTTTAAAATTGTTTTTTTTAAGCTTTTCTTAAAGAAAAACTAGAATTTGATCTCTATCCATAATTTTTTTGGTTAGTTTTATTCTTTTTTTTATAAAAGTTAATTATTTTCTGTTAGTTTCATATATGTTTATGTTAATTTTTTGTTAGTTTAACCCGACCCATTTTAACCGATTTATTTTGACATAGCACATTTGATCCGATTCATATTTTGCCCCCCGTTCTATAATTTTCTGGATTCGCCACTGCCTTTGTAATATATTTATATATGTAAAACTTGTAAATTCGGACGTCTAATATTTACGTGAAAACCCAACACGTAGAAAATATTAATCATTTCGTCTAATAATTAAACTGTTTTTCGTTAAATATCCATTTAACGTGTCGTTTAACGTTTTTAATAAAAATAATATATTTTTATCTAGATTTTGCCATTAATCATTACTCGTGTCAAAATTTGGAGACCAAAGCTCACCGAAAGTTTTTACTCGTTAATCGCATTCGTTCGTGACAACAACCGAACCAAACCGAATCGTTTTGTTTTATTATAAACCGAACCCTTCATCTTGGTTGTTTTGCATGTTACCGAACCAAACACCACCGGCCACCACCTCCAGCCACCTCACCACCGCCGCCACCTTTTATATCGGCCCCACCATCCCCATGCACACCATCCCTCTTTTTTACACCATCTTACCTGCCTCACCCTTACACCACCATCATTATCCTCACTCAACCACTTACACACTTCACCCACACTACCTAGACCAACCACCCTCACACCCCCCCCCCCCTTTGACTGAAAATCGGTCCCTCTCCCTCTCATCTTTTCGGTCCGCGAAACCCACACCCACACACAGTTATGTTCTTATCAAAGAAACACAGAAACACTCTTGTCCCTCCCTTCTCTTGACCCAAACCTGTAACACACCGCCCCCCTTGGCCCTTTCTTTCCCTCATATATATACAACATAACACACACACATTCTCATTTCCTCAAACCCTAGAAACCATCTCTCCCTCTCTTCTCCACTCTCACGACTCCCCCCCCCCCCCTCTCTCTCTCTCTCTCTCTCTCTCTCTTTACGCTCTCACTAAAAACCTATCAAATCCAAGCAACACTTGAAGATCCAAGCAACAAGAAGACATCCTTATCATCTCATCATCCTCCAACTTTGATTTCCTTCAAGAACAAGTAAGTTTCATGAACTTTCTTTCATGATCAACTTGCTAGAATCGTGTTTATTGTTCATTTTCATGATCCAAACTTCCTCTTGACAAGTCTTGATGTCTATGTAAGGACCGAAATGATCCTACTACTGGATGAACCGATCAATCAAGTGCACGAGAATGTAAATAATATTTGTTTTATTGATTTTACAAAGAGAACAATTACAAAGCTTTGGTTCTCTCTCTAGAACATACACACACACAGTGTAGAATCTGACCAAGTGTCCTTACATGTTAAATAGGTCAACCTATTTATAGGTGACTCATACTGCCCAGCTTACCATCCAACATACCATTGGTACGTTGGCTCCGTACCAAATGGTACGGACCACGGTACACTGTCTCTAAGACTCACACAATATGCTCTAACATTCTATGATGATCATTGGTGGTTAAAAGTCTAGAAAATTCTTAAACTTTGTTAATCTTCTTTATTTAACTAACTAGCTTTGCCATATGAACATGTCTTCACGTTTTTACTCATGTTTTATGTTATATTTCATGTTAGAGATGTTATGTTGGAAGAACACTAAGACCCAAGGCCTTAGAATAGTTGAACATAGCTTAAACCATGTTCAAAGTGCTCTAATTTGCTAGATTTTGAGCAAAAACTCAAGATCCGTTTAGGACAAATCCATGACCTTAAAGACTATTTTTGACACTTTTGAAAAAACTTTTGCTAAGGAACCTTTTTTGGAAATGAGTCTAAGGGCCTTAAAATCACTAAAAGAGTCGTAAAAAACACTAAAATGACCCCTCGGGCCAACTCTGAATTTTTGCAGAATGTTGAGACTTCCAAAAGTAAAATTTGACATAAAAAAAGTGGTAAAAGTTGGCTAAAAAGATCCCTTTTCGTTAGAGCTAAAAATGGGCCAAAACCGGCTTAAAAACGGACTTTTAACGTACTTGGAAACCTCATTTTTGTAAAGTTATGTCAAATACTGTTAGATCTGATTTGGAACACATATTAGGACCTAAAATATCTTAGGTTATAATTAAAAAGTGTTTGGATAATTTATCGAGCCTTAAAACTAGTGGCAGGGACAAAACTGCCAAAATCGGGCGCGTACCGGCTAACCCGACATCATAAGGTGTTAAATACTAACGCTTGTATTTTCTAGATCCATTAATAAAAATAAGCGTATATATATTATCATAACTTTATTTTCTAATAATATTTGAAAATAACATGTATTGGTAAATACCGGTGAACACCTTGTATTTCGGGCTTTTTACCGCAAACAACTTTTGTGAACCATTTTGAGCCCATATATTAAAGTAATATTTATTGACTTAAATATTGGCCTAAATCATTTTATAACATAGGAAAACCCTTATATATTTTGAGAATATATATATCTTTATTTTTTCGGAATGTTATTGTAATTTAATTATTTATTGAGAATAAATAATTCCTAAAGCCTGCATGTTATTAAACAACCACCCAAGTCGTCATGACGCCAAGACTGGACCATTATTTGGGAGTGACTTAATTGTCAATCCAAACTCTAGACCTTAAGCTGTCTTATATTGATTTACGACCGTTAGGTTGCCTGTTATCTGCCGGTGTGCCAATCAGACACTACCTGATTCATGTGAGTTTTCACGTCCCCTCTTTTAAATTGTTTTAAATGCTTTTACTTAAACCTGTGAACTGACCAACTTTATGTTGACCCTTTTTAGTATATAAATTCTCAGGTACTTGATTGGTCGCTTGCTTGTATGGAACATCTCTTTTATGCATTATCATTAGGTCCTGTCATATATATCTGGAGTCATGGTCACACTACCCTTCTGGAGATTTCACTACATAACATATTATGGTGTCATGTATTTAAATCTTTTGATACTTGTTTAATAAAATATGAAACAAATGAAACATATTATTACTATTTTCCGCTGATAAATCTGAAATGAAATGTTTTTCGACTCCTTAAAATGGCTCTAGTTGTTTAACAATCCAGAGATCGTTTCGTGTAACCTTGACTATGATTTCATCTCGTTTACACCCGACACAGATTTTACAGGGTGTGACAGCACATGCCCCTGAACTGTCATCATTTGAGCAAGCACAAACCAATTTAATATGATTTTTCAAGATACACATGGGTTTTCTTCCTAAGAACCAAGGAGGAAACACCTGAAACCTTAGAAGATTTAATCACACAATTTAAAAATTAGTCAAATTTCAAAGACAAAACAATTAGATGTAACAATGGTACTGAATTTAAAAAATCATGTTTTAAATTCATTGTCAAAGAAGGACAGCTACAACTATGGTCCTTTCTACTCCTCTGTCAGCACACAACCTTACAAACCACCTACCAAGTCAACTGCTGCACATCAACAAGTTACTGATCCCACTCTTGTGAACTTGGTTGAAACTGAGTCAAGTGATACACAATCACAAGGAGAAGGTTATGTCTTAGATACCAGTGACGATGGGAGTGTGCAGTATTCACCAAATGTGAATCAAACTGCGGATCATGTTGGTTCTCATGAGTCAAACTTCTTTGACTCACTTCATGAGGAGAACATCAATTCTGCTATCAACATGAGTGATCAACATGTTTCTGCTTCAACTACATCAAACTTACCCCCTTCACAAAAATTACCAGGAATTGAGCTTAGTATTCACCTGCCCCTAATTATTCCACCAACTAGGCAAGTTCAAAGTCATGAATTCCCAATTTTTTAGAACATAAATGTCAGCAAAACTCATCTAACTGAGAATGTGATTGGTGAAGTGAATGCTCCTGTTCTTACAAGAAGCAAGTCAGCTGCTGATGCAAACATCTATTTATTTGCATGTTTCCTGTCCCAAGAAGAACCAAAGAAAGTTGAGCAAGCACTAAAAGATAATCATTGGATTGAAGCTATGTAAGAGGAACTGTTTCAAATCAACAAACAGAAGGTTTGGGAACTGATTGATCTTCCTGAGGACGCTCAACCAATTGGAACAAAATAGGTTTTTAGAAACAAGAAGGATGGAAAGAGGAATTGTCATCAAGAACAAAGCTAGGCTTGTTGTTCAAGGATATGCTCAAGAAGAAGGAATCATAAAGCAGTTTATTTAAGATAGGTCGGTACTTCGACTCCGGTAAAGCAGGGACGAAAGTTACAGTGAAGCTCCGTTTGCACGTCTTCCATGATAAGCTTAGATACCTGAGAAATCATGAGTTTAAAAGGTCAACATAAAGTTGGTGAGTTCACAGGTTTATGACTCTATGGTAAGCTTGTAAAAACAGTTTACAGTATGTCGGTAAAATAATTTACGGTATACTTAAATGTTACGTTGGTTTACTATCGTGGTTATAAGATCTCCCATGAACCTCAAATCCGAATACTAACGGATTACCCACTCATGGCATTCTATCCCAAGAATACTGAACATGCTAGAATAACTAACGTGTACCCCTTGACAATATACGAAGTCAGGATTGGAGCTACCAATCTGGACAGGGTTGTCAACCCAAATAGATCTATTCACTAGTTATCGTTTCGAGCAGAACTAATCGAATTCAATTAATAGTGGGATTCAGTTGTACTAACGTTTATTATGATAAAGTACCAGTTGTTTGGGATACGGAATGGAACATGTAGTCATACGGCTAACAGGTAAACCATAACATTAAGTAAAAAACATTTTCTCAGTTCATGATTTCTCCCCCATAAGTGTAAAACAGTTGTAAAGAAAAGGGGCCGTGAAACTCACATGATTCAGTGATGATGATCGATTGCCGAGTGGCAACTAGCAAGTAATATCCTAATAAAACATAAGACAACATGCATAAGGGTCCACTTAATCATTTGAGTAACGAACGTTACCCAAATGATACCGGTCAAGTCTTGACGTATAATCCCGTTTGTAGCGTTTGAAAACCCGTTATTAAATCAGTTTAAAATCAGTAAATGCTAATGTTCACGTATAAAGGCATTTAATGCAAATTGAATACAAGTAACAAACATGTGATAACGTATCATGAGGGCCAGTCCAATCAAGTATTAAACATCGCTTTAAATAATAATATTAATTATTATTTTTATGTTCGCTCGATCGATTGAATAATTAATCGTGTTAAGTTATAATATATATAACTAGGGTTCACAAGTATCGAATAATTATTCTAACTTTTCGAACTAATTTTATTAATACAAGTTAAATGATTTAACACAAGTAGGTAAATATTAAAGATCATTTTAATATTTAAACTCATGTTATGAAAGTTAGGGTTCTGAGTTAATATAAATATAATTATTATTAAAATAATTATATTAACAAAGCATGGTGAGTTTTAAATCAAATTAGGGTTTCTAAAACTCATACGAATAATTATTTGTCGAAAATAATTATTTATGTTTTGTCACGTCGTAACACGTATTAAATCGTTTAAGGATTTTGTTTCAAGTCAAAACGTTTGAAATAACATTTGATCCGGTTAAATCGCGTTGATTATTTTGATTCATTTAAAAATAATCAAGAATGTTCTAAATATGTTTTTCATAATTTCTATAAGTCTCTTGATTTTATTTTTATAAAATCATTTTTAAATAACTTTATTTATTAAATAAAGCTAAGGTTTTGATTTAAAGACTTTTTATAGAAAGTTTTCCAACATAAAATATTTTCCACTTTTATATAAAATCCAAGATTTTATACTTTTTATGCAAGTAACATAAATATATTTATTTACCATCTTGATATATAAAATATATTTATATATATTTTAATCCATCTTATTTCCATAAAATCTAAAACAAGTATTTTAAGTCTTGTTTTCATAGAAATTATATTTTTATAAAATGTGACCATTTTATATAATAAGTTTTATGATGACATTTTATGGTTTTAAAATCCAAGTAATTTATATAAAATTACTAGTTTTAGTATTTTACCAAAAGATTCATTTAAATAGTGTTATGTTATCATTTTATGTCTATTATTTTTATATCAACTCTTAATGTCCAAGCTAAGTCCATAAGTGTTACCAACACCAAATTTAGTCCATGGAAACTTGTCATTAGCATATATTAATCCATTAACAAGATGATTAATATCATAAATCACAATTAGCAATTTTAGTAAATTAATTCATACTAAGACATGATTATATATATACTTAACCATTTATAACATTTTACCATTTGATAACATCAATATTTAATCAAGCTAGCATATATTAATTAGGATGTAATTTCTGTAGGTGATGACCACTCGAGTGTTTGTCAACATGAAAATCATGTGTAATGAATATAATCAAGGATGAGATCTTTGAAACACATCCTAGCTCATGTTAATGTAGTGAATGATGTCCAATTTATGTCTTCAGCTAAGACACAAACATCTTTAGCCAATTGTAGTTTGGCATCAAATTTTGATTGTGAAGGGATTATCGAGGACAAGTTGATAACGTCGAAGATAGAGAAATAAGTAACTTGCAGTGGTATTTTTTTTAGTGGTGGTTTTATGTTCGGTTAAAACATTGTGGTTTATCTGCTTTAATTTTGTATTTCTTTAGTTTGTTTTATTTGCTACAAATTTAATAATTGTGTTTGATTCCCTTTTTCTTCAGTGTAGCTTTGATTTAATTTCCCAACTTTTAAGTTTTAACAATCAATACTTATTAGTATAAGTTTTGTTACTTAACTAATTATTCCATTTAAAAAAGTAAATTTATGTCACACTTTTAATTTTATAATAACAATTAAATTTAGTTTTACTTTTATATTTCTAACTTTTTTTTAACGGCCATAATTTTAACTATACCACTAAAATTACACATAAAATACAACAGTTCCATTTAAATTCAGTTTAATTTAGAATATTCATTATTAAATTCATATTAAATTTAATATAACAAACTTTGAATACAATAATAATATGTATCTTATTTTTTGCTTTTAAAGAACTAATTATTCAGAGTTTTAGAAACGATGAACAAATATTTATCTTCGATGAGATGATTGATATGTGGAGTTGATGATAAGAGATGTGTTTTTTTTATATGGATATGGTAGAACAGGCAAGACATTCATGATATTTGATGTAGTTGGAAAAATAAGAAGACATTAAATGTGGTATATAAATCTGTATTTTCTAATTTGTAATCTTTAGATTTCTTTTAATTTTTAAACATGTATTTATTCTTCTTTAAAAGTTATTTGTTTAATAGAAAGCGTTGATCAAGATATTTACTCTCCTGATTTTCTTATAGTAGTTTATAAGTCCATATTTTCTAATTTGTAACATTTTACATTTTAAAATTTTGCTTTTTTTTTTCTTTAATTTCAATTATTGAATTACATTACTATAGTATATTATTATAATATATTTTTTTAAATCCACCCGTGCGTCGCACGGGTATCAAAAACTAGTATATTTATATATATTTTAATCCATCTTATTTCCATAAAATCTAAAACAAGTATTTTAAGTCTTGTTTTCATAGAAATTATATTTTTATAAAATGTGACCATTTTATATAATAAGTTTTATGATGACATTTTATGGTTTTAAAATCCAAGTAATTTATATAAAATTACTAGTTTTAGTATTTTACCAAAAGATTCATTTAAATAGTGTTATGTTATCATTTTATGTCTATTATTTTTATATCAACTCTTAATGTCCAAGCTAAGTCCATAAGTGTTACCAACACCAAATTTAGTCCATGGCAACTTGTCATTAGCATATATTAATCCATTAACAAGATGATTAATATCATAAATCACAATTAGCAATTTTAGTAAATTAATTCATACTAAGACATGATTATATATATATACTTAACCATTTATAACATTTTACCATTTGATAACATCAATATTTAATCAAGCTAACATATATATATAACCATCATGAAATCATGGTAATATTTATAGATATCATAAACTCATCCATAAAAACCACATTTTCAAACTTGTAACCTCAAGGTTTGTATAAAAATGCATTTCGGTGTGTATGATCATTAGAAAACTCAGGTTTTTATCGGTTTAGTTGTCAAGATTCGGGGAATCATTCGGGAACGTTATTTACATGTTAAAAACACATAAACGATATCGGTTTAAAAGACTCACAACACGGGAGGAGTTAAAACCGTGAAGAAAAGAGAAAGGTGGCAGTTTGCTCGGTGGTTCTCAGGAGCACAACAGCTGGGGACAGCAACAGCAGCAGTCCACAGTGGCGGTGACAGCAGCCCAGCGGCGGTGCAGCAGCACATCGGCGGCAGTAGTAGCGGCGAACACAGCAGCTATGCTGCAGTAGTTCCGGCGACAGGGGGGCTGCACAGCAGCAGTAGTACGGAAACTGTGGTGGCTGTAGTGTTGGTTATCGAGAAGAAAGGGGAGGAGAGTGGCGGTGGATGGAGGTGGCAGCGCCCGGCGGTGGTGGCTGGGGTTGTTTCTTCGGTAGAAAAAGAGAGAATAGAGGGAGAAGGATAAAGGTGGCGGTGGTGGAGTTGTTGTTGGTTCACCAAAGAGAAAGAGAGGATGTGGGTGGCGGTGGTTTGGTGTTTTTCACAGCTACAGCAGCAGTGGCTGTAGTTGAAGGTGGTGGTGATGGTGGGTTATGTGGTTCACGGCAGGAAGAAGGGGAAGAAGTGGTAGTTCATGGTGGTGATGGCAGCTGCTACCGGACGGCGGCAGTGGTAGCTCTACGGCAGCAATTCGTCGGAAACCGCAGGAACAATGGAGGAGGATGATGGCGGTGGTTGTTTGGCCGATCAAAAGAGAAGGGAAGGAGGAGGAGTCCGGCGACTGCAAGGTGGTGCTTGGGGTTGCTCACGTCAAGTAGAAAAGAAAAGAAATAGGCAATGGTGGGTTGTTTGGTGTTGCTTGTTCATCAACAGAAAAGAAAGGAGAGAAGTAGAGTGATGGTGGTTGGTGAATGGTGTGGTGTATAGGGTATACAAGTTTTGGAATTTGGTACACACTTTAGGATGATGATGGCTAGGATGAGGGTAATAGAGTGGAGTGTTGGCCACTCATATCACCACATTTCATTAATAACATTTCTCCTAACTCTTTTATAAAAACAACAAACAAGTAGGTGACTTTATTTTATAAAGCATTGCCATGTTTTTATAAAATAGTTTGTGTAGTGTAAAGTTTTATAAAATATATAAAGAATGGCAAAGGTGAAAATCATAACTTTTATAAATTATAAAAGTGTAAAAATTATACAAGTTGGTGACATTTTTTTATTTTATAAAAACAAAAGGTAGTAACAAGTTTTTATAAAAACTGTAAAGGTGATGGGCCAATATAATTTAAAATTAACCCATTTGGTTTGGGTTTGATATTGGGCCTAAATGTTTAAAGTAAAGACGTAATTGGACCACTTCGTAGGTTATGGGCCGTACGGGTCCAAACTAGGGGTGTTCAAAAATATCCGAATCCGAATCCGAATCTGAAATATCCGAAATACCCGAAGTCAAAATATCCGAAAATTCGGATATCCGAATTTTCGGATATCCGAATTTTCGGATTCGGATTCGGATATTGATTTTGAACATTTTCGGATATTCGGATATCCGAAAAATATCCGAAATATATCTTTTTTTTTTAAATATTAAATTATATATATTATTTAGTTTAACATACTTTAACTTAATAAACCCTAAATCTAAAGTTCTAAACTTCGATGTTCACTCTCTTTGGCTCTTTGGATCCCGTCATCCTCCAAATCTCGACTCTCACTGGCTCATTGCCTTACACCACCGATTTGTAGTTCGTCATCGAGCTTGTTGCATACGGATTCGAGCTTCAAAATCGAGACATTTTTAATTTTTTTATTGGTGTTTGATTATTTAATGTACTTGTATTAGACTATTTGCTCATTTAGATGTTTATCACTAGTAATTTTAGAGATTGAATGTATTTTTTTTAACTTTTTTTTTGTTTTGAAAATTCGGATATCCAGTTCACTATCCAAATCCGTATCCGAAATTTCGGATATCCGAATTTCGGATATCCGAAATTTCGGATACGGATTCGGATAGTGAAAATCAACTATCCGAAATTTTGGATATCCGAAATTCGGATATCCGGTTTTGAACACCCCTAGTCCAAACGGGACACCGGTTCGAGGCCCGGGCCCGTTGTGCATCGGTTGGGATTATGGATCGCCATGATCATTCGAAATATCATGATTATATTACGGGTTAAGGTTTCGGGCTCGGTTTCGTTGTTTTCGGCTTATTGGGCCTATTGGGCCTATTGGGCCAAGCCGGGCCCAACTGGGTTAACGGTTGAGGGTTTGGCTTAAGTCTTGACAACTGTTTCAGTTTGTGATGTTTTTATTTCGTAAAAACAATTGTTCGAGCCGGTTACATCAGCTTTTTTAGAAATCATATATAGTTTTCAGTTTTTCACACGTTTTACGGTTTACGTTTTCAGTTTTGTCAGTTCATGACAGTTTTAAGCTCGAACGTTCAGATTGTTTAAAACCGAATAGTTTTAGACGATCGATCGCTTATCAGTTGTGTCGTGTCGGCTATTCAAGTGTACGACACTAGTTCCAGTTCCAGATAAAATAGAAAGATACATTTTATATTTATTTTTCTTGTTATTGAAATTCCATGATTTATCCATGGAATATTTATGCATTTTATGGGTATACGCTTCTAGTAAAAACGCGGGATTAGGTTTACGTCATCAGTTAACGGTCAGGCACAGTAATTAATAGTTTAAACAGTAATCAGGTCGGTTAAAGCACATTAATACTTAATTAAAAAGTCAAAATAAAGAGGTTTGACCTAGGTTTTCGGAGAAGGTGTCACATTCTCCCCCAGTTAGAAAAATTTCGTCCCGAAATTCAGTTCTTGTTCACTGGTTGAATGCGACGTTTCCGAGAAGACGAGGATACTTCAGACGCATTTGGTCCTTGCGTTCCCAAGTATACTCTGGACCTCGCCGTGAGTTCTAACACACTTTGACAATGGGAATGCGGCTATGTTTTGTTCCCTTAATGTCTCAGTCAAGTATCTCGACAGGTTCCTCAATAAAGTGAAGTGTTTCGTCAACTTGAATATCGTCAAGTGGAACGACAAGCGTTTCATCAGAAAAGCATTTCTTAAGATTACTAACGTGAAAGACGTCATGCAAACTGCTTAGCTATACGGGAAGGCGTAGTCGGTAAGCTACTGGTCCGATTGTCTTAGTGATTTCAAATGGACCAATGTAATGAGGGTTAAGCTTTCCTCGTTTTCCGAAACTGATGATACCTTTCCAAGGTGTCACTTTTAACATGACGCGGTCACCCATTTTTTTGGATAACGGTTTGCGACGATTGTCGGCAAATAAATCTCAATAGTCTGATAAAAGAATGAGGATTGACACACGGATGAATGAGGTTTTGAGTATGAAGGTTTCTGGACAAGTCATGATTTCTCATGAATGGGCTCTACCAGGATTTTCATGCAGTTCAAATTACAATTATGTGTGCACCCACAATTGTGACTTGCCTTACATGATAAGCCTAAGCTTTGCTCATACTTGAGTTTTTAGTTTGTCGGAAAATGAAATGTGCCGGGGACTCCATTGGTCTTACGGAGTGGTTCGGGTCGAGTAGTTTTCGATCAGATTCTTCCTTGAATATCGAAAGTTCCAATGCAAACAAGGAGCTTTCATTCCTAGTTTACTAGACCTAATTATTGACTTTCCAAGACAATACACGTTATAAGGTTTTTATCTTTGATCATACCAGGCATTTACCGACGTAGGTAACTACCTCGGCTTTCATGTTAGGCCACCAGAATTGAACTCGTAGACCGTGATATATTTGGTCCGATCCTAGGTGGATGGAATATCTTGGTTTGTAGGCTTCATCAAACACTAGCTTTCTCAAGCCTCCAAAGCTAGGTACCCATAGTCTATCCACAAAGTTCACGACTCCATCAGGCTTTTCAAGCAATTGTTTCTCCATACCACACATGCATTTGTTTTCAGATTCCCAGGCTTAAGAGTTTCGATTTGAGCGTATGGTCATACTTAGTGCACGAACATGACGTGGTTCGGCATGTTGCTTCCTGCTTAAAGCATCGGCTACAACGTTAGCCTTGCCCGGGTGATAACGAATCTCGCATTCGTAATCGTTAAGCAGTTCAACCATCGTCATTGTCTCATGTTTAGCTCTTTCTGGTTAAAGATGTGCTGGAGGCTCTTGATCGGTGAATATGACACACCGAGTCCCACAATGGTAGTGCCTCCAGATCTTGAGGGCAAAGACAACGGCTCCAAGTTCGAAGTCATGGGTTGTTTAGTTCTTCTCGTGAATCTTCAATTGTCTAGAGGCGTAAGTGATGAACTTCTCACCCTGCATCAGCACGCAACCCAAGCCTTGATGCGAAGCATCACAGTATACGACGAAATTGTCGATTCCGTCTGGTAAGGATATGATTGGGTGTCGCAAAGTTTTTGCTTCAACAACTGGTAAGCAGTTTCAGTTTTATCATCCCAGATATACTTCTTAACTTTCAGAGTCAGTGTGGTAGGAGGTTGGGCTATCTTGGAGAAATTCCAAATGAATCGGTGGTGATAGCTATCAAGACCTAAGAATTGTCGAATCTTAGTTGGGGTCGAGGGAGTACTCCAATCTTTGATTGCTTCAATCTTAGCCGGATCAATGTGAATGCCTCGCTCGTTGATCACATGACCCAAAAAGTGTAACTTCGTGAATCCAAAAGTCACATTTGGAGAATTTCGCGTAAAGCTCTTCTTTCTTTAACAGTTTTAAGATGAGTCTCAAATGTTCTTCGTGTTCGTTCTTACTAGGTGAGTAGATAAGAATATCTTCGATGATCACGAAAACGAATTTATCCAAGTATGGTTTGCACACGCGATTCATTAAGTCCATGAATACGGCCGGTGCGTTAGTTAAACCAAATGGCATGACGAGGAACTCGTAATGACCATAGCATGTTCTAAACGTTGTCTTTGAGACATCTTCATCTCTAACTCGGAATTGGTGGTACCCCGAACTTAGAACGATCTTCGAATAGAAGTATGATCTTTGAAGTTGATCAAATAAGTCATCGATCCTTGGAAGCGGGTAGTTGTTCTTCACAGTCAATTTGTTCAACTCTCTGTAATCGATACACATCCTGAAAGTTCCATATTTCTTCTCCATGAATAACACGAGAGAACCCCACGGGGAGTGGCTTCGACGAATGAAGCCCTTATCTAGCAACTCTTGCAGTTGGCTAGATAACTCTTACATTTCAGACGGTGCCAGTTGGTAAGGGGACCTGGCAATGGGGCGGCTCCGGGTGTTAGGTCGATGCGAAACTCTACCTATCATGCTGGGGGTAAGCAAGACAAGTCTTCTGGAAAGACTTCCGGGTATTCGTAGACAACAGGGACATCTTCGATACGCTTCTCCTTCGTTTTCTTTTCAGTGACATGGGCTAGAATGGCATGGCATCCTTTGTGGAGGAATTTTTATGCCTTCATACAAGATATGATATTTAGCTTGGCTCCACTCTTTTCGCCTTGCACTTTCAGAGTGTTACTGTCCGCTGACGGCACTCTTAACCATTTTCTCATGACACACAATTTCTATATGGTTCTTGCTAACCAATCCATTCCAATGACTACAATTTCTAAGTTGATGCTGAAAGAATGGTCAGCGGGTAGTCTTGGTAGATTACTCCGGTCAATATCAAATCTCCATTCGCAAATTTGATTGCAAACCTAGCGTCTAGGGCAATAGGGGTGATGTCAAGTAATTGACTAAAATCGATAGACACAAGGCTTCTATCGACACATGTACCAAATAAAACAGAAGTATAATTGCTATTTAGCAGAAGCGTATCCATCACCATGTTGGGGTCACGATGGGCGTCTCCGACATTGATCACAAAAGTTCTTCCTCTAGCATGGTTAGCATCTTGATTCTTCGCCTTCGGGCATTCCTTTGTAATGGCCAATTTCCCTGCAACCGTAGCAAGTGCGATTTGGGCAATCACGTGCTACATGTCTTTTAACCTTGTAGATGTTACAATAGACACTACCACAATCGAGAGTGTGGTGTAGGTAGCATTTGGAGCATAGGGTGATGTATCGATGTAAGCGGTCCTTCGGACTGGGTGAACAGCTCACGGAACCTCTAAAAGGTGTAGGCTTTAATTCATAAAGTCCTTTTATGAACATTCATGAGGGCTTACAATGTTAGGTTAAAACATTGAACACAATCTGGTGGAATTGTAGTCTAGTGTTTTCTAACCTTGGTTAATTCGTTCATACTGTAAGCCCCATCGTCCGTGTGACGTTGGGTTGCAGTAGCAGCGACGGTTTCTGCAACGCGTTGGGCAATCAATTTCTTGATTTCAGCAGCGCTCAAGGGTGGAGGAGGTGAAACGTTTCTGGTGGCTCGGCGTCTAGGCGGCATACTTTCGCTTTAAGTTATTAATGTAAACATAAAGGGAAGTCTAGATTATATGTGAATGGGTTTATTACACGTGCGAGCATAACTGCCACGACATACATCCATGATACCAAAACACGACGCGTAGGCACCACCAAGAAACATGAAGCAGAGGGGAACATTATACGCGAATAACATGATATAACAGTAATAACATCAATCCTAAACATGAAAATTTCGATAATAATCATAATACCAGTTTCAATTACCACCATATTAACTGCTAAAATATACGATAGTCAAAAGAGGATAAATCTTTATCTTGGGCTTGCAGTCTTATCGCAACAAAATATGTAAATATTTTTCATTGCCAAAAGGAGGGATCAAAAGTCTAGATTCTTAGTCAAGCTATCTGGGGTGGTGGCAGTCCAGAGGGCATATTTATGGTGGTGGTGATCTGAGCAGTAAGGTTCATGTAACTAAACACTCGCCCAGGGAATTTCTCTAGGTAAGCGACTCTCGTCTGGAAGGACTCGTTGGCCAACCGTAGATTGGTGTAGGCCATGTTGACACCACTCATACGAGCGTGCAGTGACTCCATAACACCAAGTGTGGAAGCCTGGTGATGCTCCATGGCGGTTGGACGGGTCTCTAGTGTCGCCAAATCGGTCCAGGTGGGGAGTCTAGTGATCACATCGTCGTTCACTCCAAAGGCTTGCTCGTGACATCTAAGGCATGTCACCAGTGGCAGTGGCCGCACCGCGAGCGACAGCGGTGGGAATCGGGTGGTTCGAGGAGTCGACTAAGAGACAGGGTCATAATGGTCTCAGAAAACTTGATTGTAATGAGGACTGTCGGACAGTACCGTCAGTGAGAATGTCCTGCTCTAGGCTGGACAGTTCAAAGTCCTCAGGGGAAGGTGTGTACTCAGGCACGATTGTGTCTTCTCCAGAGGAATCAGATATGTAGATGACCTCTTCAGAAGTCACCTCTGCGTTAATATTCCAGGAGAGAACAAAGTTGGTAACACGATAACAGTATCTAGAATAAAAGATATAAATGTGCCAGTTATAGTAATAATATCTCGTATATGCAAAGCATAAGTTAACGTAACCAATATGATAAGGAATTGGTCTTGCGTGCAAACGGTAGCTTCGGAGCGGGTTATAGTCCAGGTTTGTTTTTGTTTATTTGTTTAACCTAGTTCGCTATAACCACGGCTCTGATACCAATCTGTCACACCCCGGGTCAACGGTTTGGGTGTGAGCGAGACGGAATCATAGTCGCAGATATACAGAACAACTTCTACTAAATTCAAATGTCATTTAAAACATAATACCATTCATGTTGCAGCGGAAAGTTGTGGTGAAATGATATTGTCTTACATTTGAATAAAAATCTTAGTTTGATATTGAAATCATAAAGCGGTTTATTTAAGATAGGTCGGGACTACGACTCCGGTAAAGCAGGGTCGAAAGTTATAATGAAGCACCATTTTCACGTGTTCCATGATAAGCTTAGATACCTGAGAAATCATGAGTTTAAAAGGTCGACATAAAGTTGGTGAGTTCACAGGTTTATGACTCAATGGTAAGCTTGTAAAAACAGTTTACAGTATGTCGGTAAAACAGTTTACGGTATACTTAAATGTTACGTTGGTTTACTGTCGTGGTTGTAAGATCTCCCATGAACCTCAAATCCGAATACTAACGGATTACCCACTCAGGGCATTCTATCCCAAGAATACCGAACAAGCTAGAATAACTGACGTGTACCCCTTGACAATATACGAAGTCAAGATTGGAGCTACCAACCTGGGCAGGGTTGTCAACCCAAATAGATCTATTCACTAGTTATCGTTTCGAGCAGAACTACTCGAATTCAATTAATAGTGGGATTCAGTTGTACTAACGTATATTACGATAAAGTACCAATTGTTTGGGAAACGGAATGGAACATGTAGTCATACGGCTAACAGGTAAATCATAACATTAAGTAAAAAACATTTTTCTTACTTCATGATTTCTCCCCCATAAGTGTAAAACAGTTGTAAAGAAAAGGGGTCGTGAAACTCACATGATTCAGTGATGATGATGGATTGCCGAGTGGCAACTAGCAAGTAATGTCCTAATAAAACATAAGACAACATGCATAAGGGTCCACTTAATCATTTGAGTAACGAACGTTACCCAAATGATACCTGTCAAGTCTTGACGTATAATCTCGTTTATAGCGTTTGAAAACCCGTTAGTTAATCAGTTTAAAATCAGTAAATGCTAATGTTCACGTATAAAGGCATTTAATGCAAATTGAATACAAGTAACAAACATGTGATAACGTATCATGAGGGCCAGTCCAATCAAGTATTAAACATCGTTTTAAATAATAATATTTATTATTATTTTTATGTTCGCTCGATCGATTGAATAATTAATCGTGTTAAGTTATAATATATATAACTAGGGTTCACAATTATTGAATAATTATTCTAACTTTTCGAACTAATTTTATTAATACAAGTTAAATGATTTAACACAAGTAGGTAAATATTAAAGATCATTTTAATATTTAAACTCATGTTATGAAAGTTAGTGTTCTGAGTTAATATAAATATAATTATTATTAAAATAATTATATTAACAAAGCATGGTGAGTTTTAAATCAAATTAGGGTTTCTAAAACTCATACGAATAATTATTTGTCGAAAATAATTATTTACGTTTTGTTACGTCGTAACACGTTTTAAATTGTTTAAGGATTTCGTTTCAAGTCAAAACGTTGGAAATAACATTTGATCCGGTTAAATCGCTTTGATTATTTGATTCATTTAAAAATAATCAAGAATGTTTAAAATATGTTTTTTATAATTTCTATAAGTCTCTTGATTTTATTTTTATAAAATCATTTTTAAATATGTTTATTTATTAAATAAAGCTAAGGTTTTGATTTAAAGACTTTATATAGAAAGTTTTCCAACATAAAATATTTTCCACTTTTATATAAAATCCAAGATTTTATACTTTTTATGTCAAGTAACATAAATATGTTTATTTACCATCTTGATATATAAAATATAATTATATATATTTTAATCCATCTTATTTCCATAAAATCTAAAACAAGTATTTTAAGTCTTGTTTTCATAGAAATTATATTTTTATAAAATGTGATCATTTTATATAATAAGTTTTATGATGACATTTTATGGTTTTAAAATCCAAGTAATTTATATAAAATTTCTAGCTTTAGTATTTTACCATAAGATTCATTTAAATAGTGTTATGTTATCATTTTATGTCTAATATTTTTATATCAACTCTTAATGTCCAAGCTAAGTCCATAAGTGTTACCAACACCAAATTTAGTCCATGGCAACTTGTCATTAGCATATATTAATCCATTAACAAGATGATTAATATCATAAATCACAATTAGCAATTCTAGTAAATTAATTCATACTAAGACATGATTATATATATACTTAACCATTTATAACATTTTAGCATTTGATAACATCAATATTTAATCATGCCAACATATATATAAACATCATGAAATCATGGTAATATTTATAGATATCATAAAATCATCCATAAAAACCATATTTTCAAACATGTAACCTTAAGGTTTATATAAAAATGTATTTCGGTGTTTATGATCGTTAGAAAACTCGGGTTTTTATCGGTTTAGTTGTCAAGACTTGGAGAATCATTCGGGAACGTTATTTACGTGTTAAAAACACATAAACGATATCGGTTTAAAGACTCACAACACGGGAGGAGTTAAAACCGTGAAGAAAAGAGAAAGGTGGCGGTTTGCTTGGTGGTTCTCGGCGCACAACAGCTGCGGACAGTAACAGCAGTAGTCCGCGGTGGCGGTGACAGCTGCCCAGCTGCGGTGCAGCAGCACAGCGGCGGCAGCAGTAGCGGAGAACAGCAGTAGGTACGCTGCAGTAGTTCCGGCGACAGGGGGCTGAATAGCAGCAGTAGTACAGAAACTGTGGTGGATGTAGCGTTGGTTGTCGAGAAGAAAGGGGAGGAGAGTGGAGGTGGCAGCGCCCGGCGGTAGTGGATGGGGTTGTTTCTCCGGCAGAAAAAGAGAGAAGAGAGGGAAAAGGATAAAGGTGGCGGTGGTGGAGTTGGTGTTGGTTCACCGAAGAGAAAGAGAGTATGTGGGTGGCGGTGGTTTGGGGTTGTTCACAGCTGCAGCAGCAGTGGCTGTAGCTGAAGGTGGTGGTGATGGTGGGTTGTGTGGTTCACGGTAGGAAGAAGAGGAAGATGTGGTATTTCATGGTGGTGATGGCAGCTGCTAGCGGACGGCGGCAGTGGCAGCTCTACGACAACAGTTCGTCGGAAACCGTAGGAACAATGGAGGAGGATGATGGCGGTGGTTGTTTGGCCGATCAAAAGAGAAGGGAATGAGGAGGAGTCCAACGACTGCAAGGTGGTGCTTGGGGTTGCTCACGTCAAGTAGAAAAGAAAAGAAGATGGGGAATGGTGGGTTGTTTGGTCTTGCTTGTTCATCAACAGAAAAGAAAGGAGAGGAGTAGAGTGATGGTGGTTGGTGAATGGTGTGGTGTATAGGGTATAAAAGTCTTGGAATTTGGTACACACTTTAGGATGATGATGGCTAGGATGAGGGTAATAGAGTGGAGTGTTGGCCACTCATATCACCACATTTCATTAATAACATTTCTCCTAACTCTTTTTATAAAATAGTTTGTGTAGTGTAAAGTTTTATAGAATATATAAAGGATGGCAAAGGTGAAAATCATAACTTTTATGAATAATAAAAGTGTAAAAATTATACAAGTTGGTGACATTTTTTTTTTTATAAAAACAAAAGGTAGTAACAAGTTTTTATAAAAATTGTAAAGGTGATGGGCCAATATAATTTAAAAAGTAACCCATTTGATTTGGGTTTGATATTGGGCGTAAATGTTTAAGTAAAGACGTAATTGGACCGCTTCGTAGGTTATGGGCCGTACGGGTCCAAACGGGGCACCGGTTCGAGGCCCGGGCCCGTTGTGCATCGGTTGGGATTATGGATCGCCATGATCATTCGGAATATCATGATTATGTAACGGGTTAAGGTTTCGGGCTCAGTTTCGTTGTTTTCGGCTTATTGGGCCTATTGGGCCAAGCCGGGCCCAACTGGGTTAACGGTTGAGGTTTGGCTTAAGTCTTGACAACTGTTTCAGTTTGTGATGTTTTTATTTCGTAAAAACAATTGTTCGAGTCGGTTACATCAGTTTTTTCAGAAACCATATATAGTTTTCAGTCTTTCACACGTTTTACGGTTTACGTTTTCAGTTTTGTCAGTTCATGACAGTTTTAAGCTCGACCGTTCAGATTGTTTAAAACCGAATAGTTTTAGATGACCGATCACTTATCAGTTGTGCCGTGTCGGCTATTCAAGCGTACGACACTAGTTCCAGTTCCAGATAAAATAGAAAGATACATTTTATATTTATTTTTCTTGTTATTGAAATTCCATGATTTATCCATGGAATATTTATGCATTTTACGGGTATACGCTTCTAGTACAAACGCGGGATTAGGTTTACGTCATCAGTTAACGGTCAGACACAGTAATTAATAGTTTAAACAGTAATCAGGTCGGTTAAAGCACATTAATACTTAATTAAAAAGTCAACATAAAGAGGTTTGACCTAGGTTTTCGGACAAGGTGTCACATATGATGAGGTTTTTACTCCAATTCCAAGATTAGAGGCAATCAGAATCTTCCCTGCCTATGCAGCTTACAAGAACTTCACAGTTTATCAAATGGGTGTCAAAAGTGTGTAAACTAATCAAGGATCTCTATGGTCTCAAGCAAGCACCAAGAACATGGTATGAGACACTCTCAAACTATCTGCTTGGCCATGGTTACAGGAGAGGAGCCATTGATAAAACTCTCTTCTTCAGAAATGTTGGAAAAGACAAGTTACTTGTTCAGATATATGTGTATGATATCATCTTTAGGACAAGTAATCCTAAGTTATGCAAGGAGTTTGAGACCTTGATGCAAGATTAATTTGAAATGAGTTCAATAGGTGTATCTATTCTAACTAAACTTCAATCTTTAATACACGAGACACAATGTAGCATAGGAATATGCTCTAACAAACTCCCCCTTAACGTGTAGTGTATCTATTCTAACTAAACTTCAGTCTTTAATTTTCAGTATCACTGCATCCAATCTTCAACTTGAAATCTTGTCAGAAATAAAACTTGCATGGCCGGATTAAAACTTGAACAATCTTTTGAACTTAAAGATCCATTTGTGAAAGATACTTCAAACTCCCCCTTTCACCATGCTTGAGTCTTGTCACACAGAACCTGCAATTTCATAAGACAGAAACACGACTTTTTTTCTTTTGAAAATTAATTTCATCTTGGCGCAAAACTTTTCTTTGAGAATCCAAGATATAGCTTTGAAATTATAATTTTGTATCTTGTATCAATCGGTCGAAAACAAACTTTGTGAAAATTTAAATTAAAACACATAGAAAATCTTTTTGATTTTTCTAAGTTTATGCTAAAACACACATAAAATCTTTTGGGAAATTTTCAGATATGAAACATAAAAGCAATACAGAATCAGACACTATTTTTGTCTATTGCGAGAAAGACCACAACTTGGGATCATATTGGTTATGATATGCTGACCTACACTTCAATTTCAATTACTTCAGCACACAAGTCATGTCGATTGCTCATATCATTTGTCCATCTTAAACTCATTCACAATCATACTCATAACATATGGATATGTTATTGTATTGATTAGGTTTGCTTTGACCAGTGTACCCCACACTAATAGACATACTCAGATATGCTTTTATATCACAATTTGTAATTTCACTTGTGATTTTTAACACATAGTGATTGAATTCATGATATAGTCAATTGTTTTCCATGCAAAAAAAAAATAAGAACGTTAAATCGTCTACATTAAGGCCGATCTTTTGATACGCATATAAGGCCTTAGATTTAACAACATAAGAAAATAAAACAAGTTGCAATTGTATAACCCAACAACAATCAAGTCGGTACTCCCGTACACGCAGAGAAAGTCCGATGAGTTATACGAAACACCAAAGAAAATAAAGAAGAACCACAAACAAACAACAATCAGGTCTATCTTTCGATACGCAAAGAAAGTCCGAACGTTTGAGAAACTAAAGAAAATCAAACAAGTTTAAATCTTTGCAAAATGAACACATCTTTACACAGTGACTTCTCATTTTTCTTTTTCACATATCTTTTGAATATCTTAAGATACACTTCAAGATGTTGTCCACTTGGTCAAGCATTAGTATTTAATGTATATCACATCTGAATACATTCTGATTTAATGTCGAGCCTACCAAGCACATCAAACAATGATCTTATGGCTTTTTCATCTAGTTTATCAATGAGCCAGACACGTAAGCCAATGTACCATCATTTCCCAATTATGTTGGATATAATTTCTCATTTTTCAATGTTTTTGTATTTTTCTAATTTCTCCCCTTAATATGAAAACTCTATTTGTATTTTCATTTTAACAAAAACACAAAGACACTATTTTTGGGTTTTCAATTTTCTCCCCCTAAACTACATATGGAATGTAAAAGAAACAAAATTGACCAATCGATACTGATACCTTTCAGTTTTAGCTTTCAGAAAAACTTTCAGTTTTGAAATATGGATCAATAAATTTAAGTTACGCATGAAACTCTACTATCAGCAACCGCTTGAAGCTTGAACTTCACAATCACCAATAGGTCTTCTTGAAGTACCTGCACACTGGACAAAACAGTTAGTTTCCAAAGGACCCGAAGCACACAACTTCTGGTTGGCCATTGTCTTCAGTAAAATTATTTGCAGCTTTATAGACCACTTTAGGTCGCCACTGAATTTTAGCTTTTTCAGTTTTAACTAAGTCATCATCCTGTGATGAACCACCAACACTTGAATCAAATTTGAATTTTTTTCTTTTTAGAGTTAGTTTTGGAAGGTGTTGACTCAGTAAACATTATGCCTGATTCATCAATAAATGTGGCAGATTAGGTAGAAAATGGTCTTTTGATAGTTTCAGGACAATCGTGTGCCATATGTCTCTTTCAGTGACATTGATAACACAAACAATATGATCGGTTTGGTATTCGTTTGTCTTGAACTAGATGACACATATCATCAGATTCAAAAGAATCATAAAAATCATCAAATACTTGAAACCTATTTACATGCACCCATTTGAAAGTAGGACTTCGAGGTGTAGAATTCGATCTAGACGACGAAAATTCTTTTGGAGAACTTTCAGATGAATCTTCTTCTTTTGTTTCCCCCCCGAATCCTCTCTCCATGGTAGAAATGAATACCTGGGTCAAATGATAATTTTGTTCAAGATTTGTGTCTTTCTTTTCTTTTGGAGCTTTCTTGGACACATTTTTCGAGTCTTTCTTCTCAACCCCCCCCCCCCCACTACCTAAACCTGAACATTTATAACCTGATAGCTTTGATAAATCAACTTTAGAACTCAAAGAACCAACTTTAGCAGCTTAAGTGAATGAAGTTTTAATATCCTGTATTTTTAGCTTCTACCAGCTTAGCAGTGTCATTCAACTCTTTTTCATTTTTCTCAATCACCTTTTCAGTAGAGATTATCCCCTCATCAGATATAAACCCACCAGATACAAACTTAGAAGTAGAATTATCAAACAAGCTTTCCTCTGTCTCCATTTTCTTGTTAGATTGAGACTTTTTCTTTTTGTCGAATTTCACAGTTGCAAACTCAGAATAATCACCAATTGCATCAGAAGAATGAAGATCAGCTAAAGGATCAGATTGAATAACTCGATGTGGAATCTGATTGTATTATTCACTTCCAAACACTTTCTTGAAACTCTCATCATTGCACAAGTAGCTTGTGAATGAATGTGAATTCTTCAGATTATTCAATTGTCTTTTAAGGTGTAACACCTCAACATTCAAATCGGATATTTTCTTCTATGCTTCACCCAACGCCTTTTCTGAATCAATTAATTGTTCTGAAGCTCTGTTGAACAAAAAAAATTCTTGTCACCTCTGATCATGTGCATCATACACTTCTTGGGTCAGTTTATCCACCTGCCCTTTATAAATCTCAACATTCATTGTCAACAATTTGTTCTCCTGTATCAAGCTTGTGACTTTATCTAGCAATTTTGAATGTTCCACTTGACGATCACTTTCCAGAGAAGTAACTTCATCATGAGCTTTCTGAAGTTCATATTACAATTGCTGAAGCAAGTCCAATTTGGATTTTGACTTGTTAAACAAAGCATCAAAATCTCCAATGACATCTTTTGCTTCACTCTCCCATTTTTCAGCAGTTTTGACTAACTCTGCATTGTCATTTTATAACTTCAAAATTTGTTCTTTATCGTTAACAACCATCTCATCCAATCTTTTCTTAAGCTCGACAAAATCTTCCATCAACACACTCTTTTCTTTTACCAACTTTTCATTTGCCTTGAAAATCTCATCAGAAACTTCACATTTCTTTTGGTAACTATCTAACTCTTCTTCCTTCTTCTTCCTTTCAACAATCAACCCTTCTCTTTCTTGAACCAATTCCCGAATTTTTCTATCCTTTTGAGCACAAAATTTACAATTTGACTCATAACCACTAACTTCAGTATCAGAATCACTTGAATCAACTTGCAAAGTGGCTATAAAAGCAGATTCATCTGGAAAATCTTTAGACCAATCATAACCTTCTTAAGCCACCATACCGTTTGCTTCTTTATTGTGAACATGCTTATCTGAATTACACTTTTCAGATGAAGATTGGTTGCACTCAAGAGCAAAACGTACTATCTTTGAAAATTTGTTACATTTAATGTGACATCCGAGAATTTCAAGGTTAACTTCCGTTAGACAATCTCCGTTAGTTACGTTATAAGTGTCAACTTAGTAACTAATGCTTAACTAGGCCGAATACGCCCACGTCCTTTGGTTGATCACCGAACCCGCCCTTATGTGCTATGTATTCATTATGGTTGTCAATACGTGCAATATGATTCAAAATGCATGATTTAATATTATGAATAGCATGACGAATTGTAAATCCTTGATTATGTGAAAACTGACCACTTTTGGGAAACCAGCGAAACTATCGGGCGAAACTGTAATGTCGCCCGGCAGCTTGTTGGCTCACTTGTGACCAGAGCCAGTTTCGCTTGGCCAGCGAAACTGCCAGCGAAACTAGGCCCTGATATATAATAACATAAAGCCCTAGTTGCCTCATTTTGTTGCACCATTCTCTCCAAAACACACACACACCTCTGGAAATCTGGTCAGTCGAGAAACACAACCAAACATCAAGATCTCAGCCTCAAGACAACATCCATTCGATTCCTTGATCGAATCGTGAGTCCCAAAACCTTTCGTTTATGCCTTTTCTATGTGTTTCTTCATAAAGCATGCCTAGATCTTTGTGTTATTGTTAGATCTTCTGGTATGTTTGCTTAGGATTACTAGATCTACCATAAAGTTGATAACTTTACATGTGAAATCCATCCATGACAAAGATTTATGCTATTTTAGTCATTTTAGGGTTTTATATGTATTTTGGGTGATTTGATGACAAAATGCATGTTTAAGGTGTTAAAGCTTACTGATTTATGTTGGTAAATGCCCATGTATGCTAAATAATGAATTGCATGTAAAGATGGAAGCTGTTAGGTTGATTTTTAGGCTGATCCGTATGTTTTTCGCGACCAGCGAAACTGTGGTGTTCTCTGGGCGAAACTGTCCAGCGAAACTACGTATATCTCCTTCCAGCGACACTATGCAGCGAAACTGCAGTGTCGCTGGGTAAACCAACCAGACCAGCTCGAGCGAATCTACCGAGCGAAATTCCCTGAACGAAAGTTCAAACCAGTTTCGGGCGAAACTATGCTAGCGAAACTGTACCAACAGTTTCGAGCGAAACTAGCCTAGCGAAACTGTGTCATCGGGTGTTGCCTAGCGAAAGTGCTGCCCGTGCACACAGCGAAACTGACTAGCGAAACTGCTAGCGAAACTGAGACCAGAATCTAAACTTGTATAATTTGCTTGAATGTTATGCCATGACTTACATGATTATACCATGATGATACATGCTTTGATTCCTGATATATATGAACCCTTGTTTATGATCAACCATCGGTGTCGTGTGTCTGTATGTCGAGTCATAGTTCCAACGTGCTATGTTATGGGCCATAGTGACGTTAAGTAAAGATTAGACACAAAACTAATACTTAAGACCTAACCGTGTTCATAGGTCTTCATTAAGCATACTTGGAATATTAGCAAGTGTAGCAGTGCAACCAAAGGTGAGTGTCACTAACCCAGTTACCGTGAACCCGTTTGGGTCACACCGATCAACTAAAAGTAAAACAATGCTGACAAACTCGAGAGTGCGAGGCACCTCCCTGATAAACGTGAAAACTCGGAGTGCTCGGCACCCATTGGATGAACTTGAAGTGTTTTATGGGAAACACTTGTGAAACTTAACAAACTATTTCTGAAACGAAAACCGTTTTAATATGGCTAGCGTAGGTTAAAGTCTAAACCACATGATATCACATGATTTCTAAGGATGCCTTGAAAACTTAAAGTCCTCAACTAAATTGTACCATTAATTGTAAAGCGAGGGGATGTTGGGTAGATCTACTGGAGTTTGACAAACTCCGCCCCGTGGCACGGGGAGTGCACGGAGGTACAATATCAGCCTATCTGACCGTGATCCCGAGAGGACACGGGGGAGGCAAATCCGCGATGACGTAGGTCCGCAGTACTAGATGGCACGGCCACTATAATAAATTATAGTCAGCTTTGGTGCAAACCTCCTTAGTGCATGGAACAACGGATTAGCTACCCGCGATATCGGTTGAGCACTTTAACTATACAAAACTAGTACATACCCGATAACGTAGGTTACGGACAACGCTTTTACTAAACCACGATACTATGATTCTGATTAACACAAGCATTGCTTTTCACAAATAAAATGTACATAAGGATACGTTCATACGATTATGATTATTAGACCGGGCCGCTGCGTGACAAGCCCACTGTGAACTCACCAACCGTTAGGTTGACACTTGCGTGGTTTAAACTTTTGCAGATCGCTAAGGAGTATCCGCTGGAGGTTGGCATGGCACGAGAAGATATTTATCTTTGTTTAAACTAAACTTGGGAATTTTGAAACAATGTTTATGTAAAGCACGTGGTTAGTGCTAAGACAATATTTTATTCCGCTGCGTTGTATTTGAGACTTTACTTTATAACTGATTTTTGAACTAACTCTGATTTATTTAGTATTTGTAACTAATGGTTGTGAATCCTGGTCTAGCCGCACCCCTTGACGGTATAAACTCCGTTAGTGGTTATTAGGGGGTGTGACAGATTGGTATCAGAGCCATAAGTTGCAGAGAACTGGAATCAATTGTGAAAACGATTTGGAAACTGCAACTTGAAACCTTAGTTACAAACGAACAAACAAATTCCCAAAACCAAAATTTTTACGTGCCAACCTGGGATACTCGCTCTGCTGTGTAAGTAAAAGCTTAGTACGTATATATATATATATATATATAGACCGTGTCTAGGAAGTCTAACAGAAAACCTTAGGAAAATTTTCACACACGAATACGAAACGCGAACGCTGATGCGCGCACTATGCTGGGGGAAAGCGACAACGAAACGATGCTACGCGTTACGTCCTGATTTCCACTGCGATGACTACGCCGACGGTGACTTTTATGGGAAAGCCGACTTTCGACGATAGCTACCTACGACTTACGACGTTCTCCGACGACGCCTCCATTATGCACAAAATTTTCTGGACTAATAGTGGGATAACGGGAAAATGTTATTATGCATATTATGGGATATGTATAAAGTAAAAATGTGACTGAACACTGGCTACTTTAACTGTTCAGCAAGATGTCTGGAAGAGGAAACGGAAGAGGCAATATAAACATGACGCCTGCACAGCTGCAAGCAATGATTACTGAACACGTGCAAGCCGCGGTTGCAGCCGTCCAAGCTGCATATGCCGCACAGGGTAACTATTATGCCGGTTAAGGCACAAAGCGATTATATTTTGACCTGTTTAATTTTAAAACCCGAACTATTTATGCATCAGGAAACCACCACCACTGCACGTTCAAGTCCTTCATGGACTGCAAGCCGATGACATTTTCCGGCGAAGAAGGAGCTGTAGGACTCCTCAGGTGGATTGAGAAGTCTGAAAAGGTTTTCTCCATGTGTAATTGCCCAGCTGAAAGCAAGGTGAAGTTTGCTACTGGTACCTTTGAAGGAGCTGCACTCTCCTGGTGGAACGCTGAAATTCAGATGATTGGGCTAGACGCGGCTAATAACATGCAGTGGGCAGCATTTAAGGATCTGATTATGGATGAGTACTGCCCTCGTGACCAAGTGAAGAAGCTAGAAGGCGAATTCTTGAATCTGAAGATGGTTGGGTCTGAAGTCGAACAGTACACTGCACGATATCATGAGTACGAGGTCTTGTGCCCCGCAATGGTCGATGCTGAATTCAAACGCATTGAGCGTTATCTGGAAGGCCTCGCGCCTCAAATCAAGAGTTTGGTGACCGCCAGCAACCCCGCAACCGTGCAGCAAGCCATCCGTTTGGCTCACAAACTTACTGATCAGGAGGTCGAGAAGGGTACACTTCCTGCGAAAGCCACTGAGAAGACTGCCTTAAGTGGCAAAAGAAAAGCTGATGATGAAGCTCCTGAGAACTCAATGAACAATCAGAGTGTTGGAAACAGCACTGGGAGATCTTATAACTCCCAAGGTCAAAGCAAGAGGTCCGGGAACAACAGTGGTAACTACCGCCAGGGTGGCAATGGTCAAGGCAACTACAAAGGTAACCTGCCTTTGTGTATCAAGTGTGGGAAGCATCATGCTGGTAATTGTAGGAAGAATCTGAGCTGCGAAAGGTGTGGCAAGGGGGGCCACGAAGCAAAAGACTGTTGGGCAACTTTGCCCGAGCAACAAAACCGCCCCAGGAGGAACAATAACAATCAAGGCAACAACTATGGGAACAACCACAACGGGCAAGGAAACAATCAGAACAACAATGGTGGAGCCCGTGGCTGTTTCGAATGTGGTGCTCAAGGCCACATTAAAAGGGACTGCCCGCAGCTGAGAAGGCAAGGGAACGGTAACCAAGGAAACAACGGTGGGAATGGTAATGGTGGAGGTAATGGTAATGGGAATGGCAACGGAAATGGTAATAACAGGAATGGTGGAAATGGCAGAGGAAGAGCTTTTGTCATGGGTCAAGGTGAAGCTCGCAATGATGCCAACGTGATTAATGGTAAATTTATCTTGAACGATTTCTTTGCTACTGTATTGTTTGATTCTGGCGCTGAAAGAAGCTTTATTTCTACAAAATTTGCTAAATTGATTAACGCTAAACCTATTGCCTTAGACGCTAAATATGTGGTAGAGCTAGCTAATGGTAAACTTCATGATACGACTCAGATAGTTAAGGACTGTAAGTTAGAACTAGCTGGCCATACCCTAGGAATTGACCTTATGCCTTTCCCGATTGGTAGTTTTGACGTTATAGTAGGAATGGATTGGTTATCTGAGAATCGAGCTGAAATCATATGTAAAGAAAAAGTGGTTCGTATCCCACTCGAAGGAGGTGAAATGTTAACAGTTCAAGGTGAAAAAGGTGGAGCAGTGACTGGTATTATTTCGTTTCTCAAAGCTCAAAAGTGTCTTCGTAAAGGTCACTTCGCGATTCTTGCAAACGTCACTGATTCGACACTTCCCGAGCGCAGAATCGACGATTACCCGATCGTCCGCGACTTCCAAGATGTATTTCCTGAAGATCTGCCTGGTTTGCCTCCATTTCGACAAGTGGAGTTTGGAATCGACTTAGTTCCTGGAGCGTCTCCGATTGCACGCGCACCCTACCGTTTGGCAGTAAGCGAACTCAACGAACTTTCCTCACAACTTCAAGAGCTACTCGACAAAAGATTTATTCGTCCAAGTTCGTCTCCGTGGGGAGCACCAGTTTTGTTTGTTAAGAAGAAGGATGGAACGTTCCGAATGTGTATCGACTATAGAGAGCTTAACAAGGTTACGATCAAGAATCGGTATCCACTTCCTCGAATCGACGATCTCTTCGACCAGCTGCAAGGTTCAAGCTACTTTTCAAAGATTGATCTACGGTCTGGATATCACCAACTTCGTGTTCGTGATGAAGATGTCCCCAAGACTGCTTTCAGAACTCGTTATGGTCACTACGAGTTCCTGGTTATGCCTTTTGGGCTAACCAATGCACCTGCGGTGTTTATGGATCTAATGAATCGAGTGTGCAAGCCGTACCTCGATAAGTTTGTGATAGTTTTCATTGATGATATTTTGATTTACTCCAAGACAAAGGAAGAACACGAGGAGCATCTGCGACTAATTTTGGAATTACTCCGTAAAGAACAGCTTTATGCTAAGTTTTCGAAGTGCGATTTTTGGATTCGCGAAGTCCAGTTTCTTGGACACATTGTTAACCAAGAAGGAATTCATGTCGACCCGGCTAAAGTGGAAGCTATCAAGAATTGGTCTACTCCTAGAGCGCCGACCGAAATCCGACAATTTTTGGGACTTGCCGGATACTACCGAAGGTTTATCAAGGGTTTCTCGCAATTGGCTCAACCCTTAACGGCCTTAACGCACAAAGGAGTGCAATACAGATGGGGTGAAAAAGAAGAATGCGCGTTTCAAACTCTTAAAGATATGCTATGCTCAGCTCCAATTCTTGCGTTACCCGATGGGATTGACGACTTTGTGGTTTATTGCGATGCATCTATCCAAGGACTCGGTTGCGTGTTGATGCAACGAGACAAGGTGATTGCCTATGGGTCCAGGCAACTGAAGGACACTGAGGAGAATTATACAACGCATGATTTGGAGATGGGAGCCGTTATTCATGCACTCAAGATTTGGAGACACTACCTCTATGGAACAAAGTGCACGATATTTACCGACCACAAGAGCTTACAGCACATTTTTAATCAGAAGGATCTCAACATGCGACAACGACGGTGGGTCGAGTTACTGAACGATTATGATTTAGCAATCAAATATCATCCGGGAAAAGCCAATGTTGTGGCTGATGCATTAAGTCGGAAGGAGTATGAAAAGCCTTGACGGGTACGAGCGCTGCAACTTACCATCCACACGGGATTGCCGGATCGGATCCGCGATGCCCAACAAGAAGCTTTAAAGGAAGAAAATTTCGCAGCCGAAGCACTACGAGGGGTGGATGGAAATTCTGAAGTTAAGTCCGACGGACTCAGGTATTATAATGATAGAATTTGGGTTCCCTTACTTGGAAATCTTCGTGAGCTCGTAATGGACGAGGCTCACAAATCAAGATATTCGGTGCACCCTGGATCAGATAAAATGTACCAAGATTTAAAGGGTTTGTATTGGTGGCCGAACATGAAAGCCGACATTGCGCGATATGTGGCAAAATGCTTAACATGCTCAAGGGTAAAGATTGAGTACCAAAAGCCCTCTGGATTGTTGCAACAACCAAAGATCCCAGAATGGAAATGGGAGGATATCTCGATGGATTTTGTAACGGGATTACCTCATCGATCGAATCGACCAGATGCGATTTGGGTTATCATTGATCGATTAACCAAATCTGCACATTTTATCCCGATGAAGGAAACTGACAACATGGATAAGTTAACTAAGCTATACATTGACCGAATTGTGGCACGGCATGGAGTGCCTAAGACTATTATCTCTGATCGAGATCCTCGATTTACTTCCCGATTATGGCAATCTATGCAGAAAGCGTTGGGAACTAGACTGGATATGAGTACAGCTTACCACCCGCAGACCGATGGTCAAACGGAAAGAACTATTCAGACTCTAGAAGACATGCTCCGTGCTTGCGTTCTCGATTTTGGTAAAGACTGGGAAGCTCACCTTCCGTTGGTGGAGTTCTCCTACAACAACAGCTATCACTCAAGTATTGGTGCAGCACCATTTGAAGCTCTTTACGGCAGAAAATGTAGATCGCCCGTGTGTTGGGCTGAAACGGGTGAGAAGGGACTCACCGGACCAGAACTCATTCATGATACGACTGAACGGATTATACAAATCAGAAAAAGGATAGCCGCAGCACGCGACAGACAAAAGAGCTATGCTGACAAACGCCATAAACCTTTGAAGTTCGAGGTAGGCGACAAGGTGCTATTGAAGGTATCTCGCTGGAAAGGCGTGATACGCTTCGGAAAGCGTGGGAAGTTAAATCCTCGCTATATTGGACCATTTGAAATCATTGGGGAAGTAGGCCCGGTGGCCTACCGACTACAACTCCCTGCTGAACTCGATGGAGTTCACAACGTGTTTCACGTTTCGAACCTAAAGAAATGTCTGGCTGAAGACATCGAAATAATTCCTTTGGAGGAATTGGAAATTGACGAACATCTGAGATTTATTGAGCAACCGGTAGAAATCATGGGACGCGAAGAGAAAACCCTCAAACGTAGCAAGATTCCGATCGTCAAGGTGCGATGGAACTCAAAGCGTGGACCTGAATATACTTGGGAACGAGAGGATCAGATGAAGAAAAAGTATCCTCACTTGTTCGAGCAAACGTCCACGGAAACTCAAGGTATGATTTAATTTTGGGGACCAAAATTCCTGTAACAGGTTGAGGATGTGGCGACCCTAAAACTTTTACTTTCTTTCCCAGCAAATACAGCAACGACGACAGCCGAGGCTGTGAACGCCACGACGCAAGAATAATTTTCGGGACGAAAATTCCAATTACAAGGGGATGATGTGACATCCGAGAATTTCAAGGTTAACTTCCGTTAGACAATCTCCGTTAGTTACGTTATAAGTGTCAACTTAGTAACTAATGCTTAACTAGGCCGAATACGCCCACGTCCTTTGGTTGATCACCGAACCCGCCCTTATGTGCTATGTATTCATTATGGTTGTCAATACGTGCAATATGATTCAAAATGCATGATTTAATATTATGAATAGCATGACGAATTGTAAATCCTTGATTATGTGAAAACTGACCACTTTTGGGAAACCAGCGAAACTATCGGGCGAAACTGTAATGTCGCCCGGCAGCTTGTTGGCTCACTTGTGACCAGAGCCAGTTTCGCTTGGCCAGCGAAACTGCCAGCGAAACTAGGCCCTGATATATAATAACATAAAGCCCTAGTTGCCTCATTTTGTTGCACCATTCTCTCCAAAACACACACACACCTCTGGAAATCTGGTCAGTCAAGAAACACAACTAAACATCAAGATCTCAGCCTCAAGACAACATCCATTCGATTCCTTGATCGAATCGTGAGTCCCAAAACCTTTCGTTTATGCCTTTCCTATGTGTTTCTTCATAAAGCATGCCTAGATCTTTGTGTTATTGTTAGATCTTCTGATATGTTGCTTAGGATTACTAGATCTACCATAAAGTTGATAACTTTACATGTGAAATCCATCCATGACAAAGATTTATGCTATTTTAGTCATTTTAGGGTTTTATATGTATTTTGGGTGATTTGATGACAAAATGCATGTTTAAGGTGTTAAAGCTTACTGATTTATGTTGGTAAATGCCCATGTATGCTAAATAATGAATTGCATGTAAAAATGGAAGCTGTTAGGTTGATTTTTAGGCTGATCCGTATGTTTTTCGCGACCAGCGAAACTGTGGTGTTCTCTGGGCGAAACTGTCCAGCGAAACAACGTATATCTCCTTCCAGCGACACTATGCAGTGAAACTGCAGTGTCGCTGGGTAAACCAACCAGACCAGCTCGAGCGAATCTACCGAGCGAAATTCCCTGAACGAAAGTTCAAACCAGTTTCGGGTGAAACTAGGCTAGCGAAACTGTACCAACAGTTTCGAGCGAAACTAGCCTAGCGAAACTGTGTCATCGGGTGTTGCCTAGCGAAAGTGCTGCCCGTGCACACAGCGAAACTGACTAGCGAAACTGCTAGCGAAACTGAGACCAGAATCTAAACTTGTATAATTTGCTTGAATGTTATGCCATGACTTACATGATTATACCATGATGATACATGCTTTGATTCCTGATATATATGAACCCTTGTTTATGATCAACCATCGGTGTCGTGTGTCTGTATGTCGAGTCATAGTTCCAACGTGCTATGTTATGGGCCATAGTGACGTTAAGTAAAGATTAGACACAAAACTAATACTTAAGACCTAAACGTGTTCATAGGTCTTCATTAAGCATACTTGGAATATTAGCAAGTGTAGCAGTGCAACCAAAGGTGAGTGTCACTAACCCAGTTACTGTGAACCCGTTTGGGTCACACCGATCAACTAAAAGTAAAACAATGCTGACAAACTCGAGAGTGCGAGGCACCTCCCTGATAAACGTGAAAACTCGGAGTGCTCGGCACCCATTGGATGAACTTGAAGTGTTTTATGGGAAACACTTGTGAAACTTAACAAACTATTTCTGAAACGAAAACCGTTTTAATATGGCTAGCGTAGGTTAAAGTCTAAACCACATGATATCACATGATTTCTAAGGATGCCTTGAAAACTTAAAGTCCTCAACTAAATTGTACCATTAATTGTAAAGCGAGGGGATGTTGGGTAGATCTACTGGAGTTTGACAAACTCCGCCCCGTGGCACGGGGAGTGCACGGAGGTACAATATCAGCCTATCTGACCGTGATCCCGAGAGGACACGGGGGAGGCAAATCCGCGATGACGTAGGTCCGCAATACTAGATGGCACGGCCACTACAATAAATTATAGTCAGCTTTGGTGCAAACTTCCTTAGTGCATGGAACAACGGATTAGCTACCCGCGATATCGGTTGAGCACTTTAACTATACAAAACTAGTACATACCCGATAACGTAGGTTACGGACAATACTTTTACTAAACCGCGATACTATGATTCTGATTAACACAAGCATTGCTTTTCACAAATAAAATGTACATAAGGATACGTTCATACGATTTTGATTATTAGACCGGGCCGCTGCGTGACAAGCCCACTGTGAACTCACCAACCGTTAGGTTGACACTTGCGTGGTTTAAACTTTTGCAGATCGCTAAGGAGTATCCGCTGGAGGTTGGCATGGCACGAGAAGATATTTATCTTTGTTTAAACTAAACTTGGGAATTTTGAAACAATGTTTATGTAAAGCACGTGGTTAGTGCTAAGACAATATTTTATTCCGCTGCGTTGTATTTGAGACTTTACTTTATAACTGATTTTTGAACTAACTCTGATTTATTTAGTATTTGTAACTAATGGTTGTGAATCCTGGTCTAGCCGCACCCCTTGACGGTATAAACTCCGTTAGTGGTTATTAGGGGGTGTGACATTTAAGCTTTGACTTATCCAAACCAAGTTTGTCTCCTGGTTTAAAAGATAGATGTCCATGTTTCTTAAAATCTATTTCCTCTTTCAACTGCCATAGCAAACTGCCAATCCAAATCTAACTTATTCAATTGATCATCATGCAACTATTTTAAGTCGTCTCCATACAAACCAGATTTACCAATTTGACTAAAAATTGATCCAGAAGACAGTGATAGGAATGCGGTGAATAATGCAGCTAAATTTTCAGCGGTTTGAACAGGAATAGAATTATTTGTTGATTTATCAGGAATAGTGAACCTGCAACCTGAAGAATAAACAGAATTGTCAGACTTTCCAGCAAGCAACGCTGTTGGAGCTGGATTAAAACTTGAATTAGGAAGTGATGTAGATTTAACATGCATGGTAGCAGAATTTTCTCCAAAATATAATTCAGGATTTTGAACAGACGGATGTGCTGACTTCTTCACAATCATTTCCATTTCACGAGCTTGTAACTTGCTTGTCAATCGATTGAATGTCCAACCGGCATAACTCGGATCATTAGTCAACATTATAACATAATTTTCCCACTTATCGGCTAAGGCTTCCAGAAACTTCTCTTTCAATTCATCATTCTCCTTCTTGACATTTACAACTTCATGTTCATTTATCAAGTGTGAAAACCTTGTAATCAAGTTTGACACTTTTTCATTATCACAATGTCCAAAATTATCAAATTCTATCTTCAACACTTTCTTTCGAGTCTTCTTATATTGCTCATTACCCTTACACCTTTCTGCAATAGCATCCCACAATTCCTTAGCCGTTGTGTATTTCTTAAATTGATGCATTAGATCTTTTGGTAATGCCATTATAAGATAATTATATGTTTTCTTCTCTCTTGCAATAATTTCCGTTCCTCCGAATCAAAACTACTAACCATCTTTGGCTTGTTGGCACTTAGCATCGGATACTCATATTCTTTTTCATTCGGAATCCAACAATCAACATCTTGAGAAAAGATGTAAGATTCAAGTCGACTCCTCCAATTGTGATAATCTTCCAATTGTAGCAACTTAGGAACCTTCTGAGTTGTTCCTATCTCGTTAACATAATTCATCATGAGTTGCATTGATGTTTGAACAACAGAAAATGCTTGATAATCACTCATCTTGAATTTGGATGAAATCTGAATCAGCGTACCAATACTCAGACCAGCGTACCAAACTAACGACTTACGTACCAACAATGTTCAACCGACCACCAGCGTATCAAACACTCCAATGTACTAAGAAACGAACATTTCTCTAACAAGTGATAAACTCTCTCTAACACAAACTATTTATAGTAGCAACATACTGGTCGGCGCACCAACTGGCGGACTAATTGGTATGGGCGTACCAATTGGTACGGCGGACCATATGGTACGGCGGAACATATGGTACGGCCACCATGGTATGTTGACTCTCCGACTCACAATGACGCTCTAATCTAGATACAATACACGAGACACAATGTAGCATAGGAATATGCTCTAACAATAATCCATAACCAATCAACAAGTTGTAAAATTTCATGTTTAGTGGCCCAAGATCCCTTCACCCGAGTTATGAACAAGTCCAAGATCCCTAGGATCCTTACCTGTTTATACCACCAGTGTTAGGCTCAATTGATTAGCCATAACACAAAGGAAAAAAGAGTTGTAAAAGAATTCAAAGAATGTTAGTAAATTACCTGAATTTTAATATAAATGCTAGATATTGAGGATAAATACCTTTATGAAGATCTAATGTTGCTAAGATCTAATATAAGATGATATATTTTGAGCAATAGTCTCTATGAAGAATATGTTCAGTATCAAGCATATTGATATTAAAATTCAAACAAATATGCCAAAAGTCAAGACAACATACCTTTTTGATGATCTTAAATAACTCAGATCTAATATAAGACACAGTATGCTTAGTAATTCAGAGAATAGTCTGCTGGAATCAAGAAAATCATATTAGAATCAAGAAAATGAACAACAATTGTAAGTAAAGTAACTCATAATAAAAAAGAAGCTTAAATAACAAAGGTTTGTGAAACATGCAATACATATGCATGGATTAAGTGTCCTTAACCCAAAATAGCTTAAGGGAAAATATGCACAAAATACATAAAAGTTGTCATAAAAGTGATCAAAAGAAGATAAGCTACCATTAGACTAGATTTAGGCACAAATTGGTCTCACACCAAGTTAACAGCAACAATAGAAGTTAAAGAAGCACTCGAATATGCAGATTGCAGCAAAATATGGAACCAAGACTTCATTTTACACTTAGTAGTACCAAATAGAAGAAAACAAAAGTCATGAGGTTTCATATTCATCAAATTCATAGCATCATTAAGATACGATTTAGTATAGACCATTTATCACAACAAACACATTTTGAGAATAAGAAAGTCTCAAATAGTTTATGAGCATTATAATGATGATTCACACACTACCAAAATAAAAAATTTGAAATCAGTGAAGCAAATTGCAACAAAAAATAGACATTAAGTGGACCTCTACCCTTTTTTCAAAACATAATAGTTGACATAATAGTAGCAGCACCAATAAGTGAAAACACTTGAGTATCGGATCATCTACTCGATCTAGCTAATCGGACATCGAAACGTAATTAACCGATTGTTTTATTGATCATAAATGAACAATTACAATCAGTATTCACTTAGAAACTTGACACATAGAATTACCTTCAAAACACACACTTAACAGAAATATCTCACACACCCCACCACTATTACAAGGAACAAACTAAGTATTTATAGACGCTGACCGATCTCTGTCCGAACTCCAGGTCCGGACAGTCCGAACCTCAGGTTCGGACCAGGTTCGGCTAGTTAACCTTTGGCTTGAACTTGATCTTCACTTGATGTAGCTCGATACTTCACATGACGCACATATCAGGTATCAACAATAAGTCTTAATTCACAGCAAAGTTAACAAATTTCATGAATACTAAAATAATTTCTAAACACTTAACAAAAACAATGGTAGAAATAGTTCATAGGAATGATTCAAGTTATCATAAACATATTTTGTATTATCAAATCGTACACTAATCATAACTGAAAACCAACTATTATAAAGAAATTAAAAGAATTTCTTATGAACACAAGTTCATCCGTAACCCCTGTACACAAATCCAAATCAGATTCTTAATAAGATTGAAGAGAATAGGATTCACATACCTCCTTGATGTTCACAAGTGTATTTGGAACACTATAAGAGAAAATGAATCTGTATAAGCATCAATACATATTATTAGAACCCTAATTTTGAGATGCTCGTACCTACGGCTCAAGAACACTAAAACTGAACCAAATCAAACAAAAATTAACCTAATAAAAGTGTGAATCTAAACCTGTAATTGCAAAGGAAGTGAGCGAATCAACCTCAATTACAAGGGTTTACATATTCAAGTTTAAGATTTTTGGAGAATTGATCGAACAGTGGGGTGGTCGTGTGCGTCGGTTCGAGAAAGAGAGGAGCAAGCGGGTCTGTTTAAGTGTTTGAAAAGAAATAAATGAACCAAGAAAACTTTGAACCATATATATACTTATGAGTTTATTGGACTGACCGAAAACAAGAAAAAATATCCCAAGTAAAGAAAACACCTAAGTCCAATAAGTGTAAAGGAATTACGCTAAGAAGAACTTAGAAGTTCGCTAAGGGAGAGGCAGAAACAGGTCAAGTTCGATAACCCTAATTTTAATTACATAAGTTGAATTCAGAAGTTTGCTAACGGAAAAACAAACCTTGTCAAGATCGCTATGGGGAAAACAGACCAAGTGAAGTTCGCTAAAGGCGAAACTTAACTAGCGGACTTCAAACTTAAAGATTGACCAAGTAAAGAAAAAGGAAGTTCGCTAAGGCAAAATTGGATAGAGGACTTCAAACTTAAAAAGACTTGACAAATTTTAAGAGTAAGTTCCGTAAAAACAAAAGTTTTTCTTAACGGACTTCAGAAAATCGAACAGAAATTTGAAGTTAGCAGTGAAGTTCGCTAAAAACAGACTTGTTCTTAGCGAACTTAAACCAAAAAAAAAAATTAGAAAAATTTCTAAGTGTCAAGTCAAGTTTGCTAAGAGTGTTCTTCTTAGAATACTTGAGAAATGTTCTTAGTAGACTAGTACTCAAACTGAGGTACTCTAAGGCAAATTGCCAAGTCCGCTAAGACCAAAAATTTTTGAAAAACACCAAAAATTTCCTAAGTCTAAAAATTTGAACAAAAATACTCAAAATTGAAATTTAAACACAAGACCAAAACCAAAAAACAATATGTGAGCATGTTTACCATATCTAACCTACCCGGAAGGCTTTTTTGTAATAAAACACATATTTACATGAAACTTGTGCAAATTTTACCAATTTGGTAAATTTTGCACCAAATTCAAAATTACTCAATAGTCTTCGACTTTATTTTGCGGAAACACATGTTTTTGCTTGGATGTGGTCGGACAATGTTCCGAATCATACCGGTCAATTACATCATCAATAACACATATATGTCAAGTTACCGCACAAATCAGATAGCCTAAGTCAGATTGTTGGTAGTGTTGTCCACCTAAGTTCAGACATGGCAATTTTCAACTTAATGTCATGTGATGTATTTTATCATGTTTAGGTCCAATTAGTGAAATTTTATGAAAACTATGTAGTTTAGAGTTAACAGCATTCTACCATACATCATGTTTGCTATCCTTTCAGATTTACCTAATACATTTAAAATATTAATATTCCACCCTTTTCTTTAGCGTAAGTGACTTATTTCATGGGATAGTCATGAAATCATGATTACCATTTTTTCATGACTACCAGTCGATGGTTGGCAGATGTGAGAGAATCAAGGTTAGTGTTTCCACGGCAAATGATCTCTCACTTTATTTGATGGAGGGATGGATGCTAGAGAACACAAGGTTAGTGTTTTCACATAGCAGATGGCCAATTTAAAGAATTTACACTATTTAAACTCAATGGCTCGCTATTTCTGCTAAATTAGTTTAAAATCACAGACATAGTTACTTCTTGTGATGTCGAGCCTACCAACACATCGAATGATAGAATTATTGGTCGATTGGGTCGTATCCTATGATTATGACAATAAGACCAGAATTATATCATTCTACACATTATTTGTCCAACCATGACCAAAATTGCTTTTCCAGTTTCATTTTTTCAACTGTTTTTGTATTTTTGCATATGTCTGTAGATGTGCATAAAAATACTTATTGAAGATACAAAAAGAAGCACTAATTATTTATTTTTATTTTTTTGCAGATTTTTTGGTTTTTCAATGTTTTTGTATTTTGCATCTTCTATTGGTAAGGTTAAAGCTCACAAGGAAATTGGGGAAAATAAAGTGAAAATATTTTTGGGGTTTTTAGAAATTTTGACTCAATGCACACAACAAAAGAAAGAAAGCAAACAAAAGTTTGATAAAAAACAAGACATTATAAAATACGCATAAAGAAGTAAAATGTTTTGTGGTTTTGCATGAAGGGTTAAAGTAAACAAAAAAATATATTCACAGAAGATCACACCAACGCGAAGGATGAAGACACCAAAGCAATTAAAGGCATGCATATCATGAATCCTAAGAGGTCAAACTACTCAAAGTTAATCATCCCTACAGACTGGATCATGTAATTAAACCTAAACAAGTCAAAGCCTTTGGTGAACAGGTCAGCAAATTGTTCTTCAGTGGGGACATGAACTAGATTAATTAACTTCTTCTCAGCATAATCCCTAATAAAGTGGTAGCTAATCTCTATATGCTCAGTCTTAGAGTGCCGCATAGGATTATTCAGCAATAGAAATAGCATCATTGTTATCAATGTAACTAGAGGTTGCAAGAAAGTCCAGAAGCTGATTTTAGATCCACAGGGCCTGGGAGTAGCATGAGGCAGCATCTACATATTCCTCTTCAGCTATTGAGACATAAACTGTATTCTGCATTTTGCATTGCCTAGAAACAAGACGATTTCCCAGAAATTGAGCTCCACCAGTTATAGACTTGCGGTTAAGGTTACATCCACCAAAGTCACTATCAGAATAGGCTACCAAATCAAAGTTGGAGTCCTTTGGATACCATAAACCCAAAGTAGGCTTTGAATGAAGATATCTAAGGATTGGCTTGACAGCCTTTAGATGCGATTCCTTTGGCGAACATTGAAATCTTATACACAGACAAACATCATACATAATGTTAGGACGACTCACAGTGAGATACATCAGTGAAATTATCATCGAGCGATAAAGATGCTCAGCGACTGGTACACCTTCAGGATCAGTGTAAAGTTTGGGGTGAGTTTCGACAGGAGTTGAGAAACCTTTTGTGTCATGATGATGAAACTTCTTCAGGACTTCCCTTACATATTTTCCTTGGCTAATCAGAATTCCTTTAGAGGTCTGTTTAACTTCAATACCTAGAAAGAAACTCAGTTCTCCCATAGCCCTCATATGGAACCGTTTCTTCATGAGCTCCTCGAACTCTTTACACAGATTGATGTTGGTTGACCCAAAAATGTGTCGTAAACATACACTTTTAGTAAACGCATATCATCCCCAACATGTCGAATGAAAAGTGTTTGATCGATTGTATACCTCTTGGAACCGTGTTGAAGCAGATAGGTAGAAAGGGTCTCATACCATTTTCTAGGTGCTTGATGAAGACCATAAAGGGCTCTCGCTTGCTTGTAAACTTTCTTTGGAAAATATTTGTTCGCGAACCCCAGAGGTTGAGAGACATATACCTCCTCATCCAGCTCACCACACAAGAATGCAATTTTCATGTCCAACTGATAGATGATATGTTTTTGGAAGCAGTGTATGTCAGAAATATTCGTATGGCTTCAAGGCGTGCGATGGGCGCAAAAACCTCATCATAGTCAACCCCATCTTCCAACATGTAACCCTTCACAACAATACGGGTTTTTTTTTGCGAATGATGATACCCCGATCATCCTTCTTGTTTCTGAACACCCACTTAACTGGAATTGGCTCTTTGCCGGGTGGCAAATCCATCAATCTCTAGACTTTAAGGGGTTTGAATTGCAAAAGTTCATCTTGCATCGCCTCAATCCAATTATTGTCTTTCATAGCCTCAGAAACCGAAGTTAGTTGAATCTGGGAGATGAAGCAGCTGTAAAGGCAAATGTTTGCAATGCTAGATTGAGTCCCAGTAACCTACTGATCAACTGGACCGATTATATTTGAAGTTCGATGATTCTTGTGAATTCGAGACTCTTCAACAACAGGGACTTGAATAGTAGAATCCAGATTCCCAATTTGTATTTCTTCGATAGGAATTTCCTCGGTGTCAGTCTCTGTGCCATCTTCTGAATTAGATTTATTTGACATATTTGGCTCTGCGGTAGATGCATTCGCTTTAACACTAGGCTGAACGATTTCTTCTATAATGTGTTCATCTGTCTGAAGGGTAGCTATTCCCAAAGTTGAAGAAGAAGGACCGGATCCAGTTCCACCCGTAGAGGTAGATTCAGTGTTTGACTAAGAAAGCGCTGGGGAGGAACCGAATAAATTGAATCCAAAATTGAGCTTATAATTGTTGTAAAATCACTTGTATCCATGTACACTTCTTTATCAGATTGCATTGCTTGAGAAGGGACAGTACCTGAAACATCAGAGGCAGACAAATTAAAGATTGAAATAAAATTCCCTAAGTCAGACATGCTACTCCGAGAAGGAACACATCCGTTCGAAGTGTGCTCGTTAAAAGTAACATCGTACGACTCCTGAATGAAATTAGTTCTTCTATTGTATACCCTGAATGCGAGAGATGTTGTATAATATCCAACAAAATAGCATTCATCCACCTTTGGGGCGAACTTTGCTAACTTCCCAAACTACACTAACACAGTTTAAGGACATCCGATTGGTTTTAAATATTTTAAAACAGGTTTTTGTTTTGAAAAGAGTTCAAAAGATGTCTTGTTAGCATGTTTTACTATGAGATTTCTATTAAGAACATAGCAATCAGTGTTGATTGCTTCAGCCCAAAAAGACAATTTAAGATTTGAGTCAGCAACCATTGTTCTGGCACACGCAATGAGAGTTTTGTTCTTTCTCTCAGCGATCCCATTTTGTTGAGGAGTGTACAGAGTATTGAACTGATGAGTAATGCCTTTCCAATCACAAAAAGCATCAAAAACATTGTTCTTAAACTCGGAACCATTATCAGATTTGATGATTCCAACCCGCTCTCTGCTTGCGATTTCAATAAGAGTGATAAAAGACTTTAACAGCTCCGGAGTCTCAAATTTCTCCTTCGGAAAGAACAACCAAGAATAGCGAGAAAAGTCATTGGTTATGACTAGATAATATGAGGCTCACCCTAAACTTGTGACGTTCACTAGTCCAAAGAGGTCGAGATGAAGTTGTTGAAGAATAGTATTAGTTCTGCTCGGCGGAAACGTTTAATATCATGCAAGAGGTCCTTGTTGTCTATCATGTTCCTGTATCCATAGGCAGTTGAGATCCTTGTATTGAGTACACACACTTTGGCATCATGGTGTGGATTTCACAAACTATATAACCTTGAGCTTTGAAAAGAACATATGAAACAGTTGTCTGAATCGGTGCAGGCACTATAGGTGTCGTAGTGCCAGTATTATTGCCACCCGTTTCAGATGGTACGCCAACATTCTCAATAGTTTTCTTCTTCTTCCGTCTAGTCTGTTTCTTCTTTGGCTTAGAAACTGAAACCGATTCTTGGTTTTCAGCAATAGTCGCTCCCCTTGAGTGGGTTTGACAAGTGGCACATTAGAAGTGCTTGCCTTAGATTAAGGCATAGTAGATCTAGCCACTTTAGTCGCCTCTGATCATGAAGGTTCCACCCGAGCGATGGGAGCTGAAGCTTCCTTTCTGGTAGGAACTACTTTCGGATCATTCTTGCCACCTTTGAATTGGGTTATCTTACTGAAAATGCGAGAGCATTGGACCGTCTACTCAATCTAGCTATTCGGAGATCAAAACGTAATTAATCGATTGTTTTATTGATCAAAGATGAAAAATTATACCTAGTAAACACTCAAAAACTAACACAGAGAAACACCATACAAAACACACACTTAGATCAGCTCAGACTATCACTCGTACCGATTACAAAGACCAACTAGCTATTTATAGCTGCTGGCCGAACCTTGTCCGAACTCTGTCCGAACTCCAGGTTCGGCAGGCAGTGAATCTAGCCTTGAACCTTGGACTTGAACTCTTGGATCTTCATACGACATTGTCTGATTTGATACTTCACACGACGCACAAACTATGTATCAACAAACTCCCCCTCGTCGTGTGTAGTATCACTTTAACATCTTCAAATTTATATCTTCAATCAAGCTCCCCCTCGTCGTGTGTAGTATCACTTTAACATCTTCAAATTCGTATCTTCAATCAAGCTCCCCCTCAAGTATAGAATTTGTTTGTCCAATGAAATAAATCTTCGAACAAACTCTCCCTTAACTTGATCGTAACTTGATCTTGAATAGTTGACGATGTTTAGTGTATCTCTGGTCTTTATCAACAGCTTCAGAAGACTTGAAGTTGTGATATCTTGCACTTTAGCAACATGCTCAAGCATTTAAATAATCTTGGCGCAAAACGTGTCTTCGAGACTCCAAGATATGATTTTGAAAATTTGATTTTGTATCACGTGTTGATCAGATCGAAAATAAAGCAGAAACAAAATCTTTTTGGCTTTTAGAAAGTTCATATCAAAACAAACGTAATTTTTTTTTGACTTTTTAAAAAATTATGCTAAAACACACCAAAAATCTTTTTGTACTCTTCCGAAATGAAATGAAACGCAATTCAGATACAAACTCTATTTTTGGTATGAGAAAGATCACTATATGGGATCATATTAGTCATGACACACTGAACTACACTTCAATTTCAATTAATCGAAGCACATGAGTCATGCTGATTACCGGTATAATTTGTCCATCTTAAACTTAGGCAGAATCATACTCATAACATCTGGATATGTTAACGTATTGATTAGATTTACTTTGACCAGTGTATCCCACACTATCAGACATATTCAGACATTTTCTTTTTCTTTTCTTTTGCTTTTTCTTTTTGTGTGATTACACTTGTGAACTGTCACAAAGTATAATATTTTCATGATATCGTCAACTGTCAATTCACAAAGTATAATAATTTCAAGATATCGTCAACTGTGTTCCAATGTAAAAAGAAATAAGAACGTTAAATCGTCTACCTTAAGGTCGATCTTTCGATACGCAGATAAGGCCTCGGATTTAACAAAATAAAGAAAATAAAACAAAATGAAATTGTATAACCCAACAACAATCAGGTCGGTACTCCCGTACACGCAGAGAAAGTCTGATGAGTTATACGAAACACCAAAGAAAATAAAGCAGAACGTCAAACTAACAACAATCAGGTTGGCCTTGTGAACACGCAGAGAATCTTTGCAAAATGAACACATGTATACACAGTGACTTCTCATTTATTTTCACACTCATTTTGCTTTTTGTCATGAAATACGCATCAAGATGTTATCCACATGGTCAAGCATTAGTATTTAGTGTATATCACATCTGAATACTTTCTGATTTGCTGAGCCTACCAAACATATCAAGCAATGATATTATGGCACTTTCATCTACTCTATCCATGAGTCAGATACGTAAGCCAATGTACCATCATTTCCTAATGATCAATTTCTCAAAATTTTATATATTGTGCATGTATTCACCTTCCTTATATATTTTGCATGTATTCACCTTATATATTTGGCATGTATTCACCTTCTTCCCATAACATGCATTTTCACAATTTCTCCCCCCTTACATGCATTTCTCCCCCTTAAAATGAAAACTTTATTTTTGGATTTTCATTTTACAAAAATACCACGCTAACGAAAGTAAAATTGATCAATCAACACAGATATCTTTGCAGTTTTTAGAATTGTCAGGAAAAGTGCAGGGTTAAAAAGATATATCATGAAATTTAAGTTAATGCAGAATACTCCTCCATCAATAATTTTTAATCGTCGATAGGTCTTCTAGAAGTACCTGCACACTGGTCAAACTCATCAATTTTTAACTTGACCCGAAGTAACTGCTTCCGGTCGACCAGTGTCCTGGTTTTGCTTAGAAACCACCTTTGGTTTCCAAAATTGTGATAGTTTTGGTAATTTAGTTTTTGATGAATCAACCACAGTTGACTGTGATGATGAACCTACATTTTGAGCCTTGTGAACCATAGGAACAAAACGTTTTTGTTTTAGAAAGAATGTAGGTTCACATTCATCAAAAACTATGCCATGTAAATCAAAGAACATTGGTTTTGGTAGTTTTACCAAAAATTGGTTTATGTTGAAACCTTTGGTTGGATTCAGCAGAAAGTGGACAATCTTTTGCCATATGCCCTTGTTGGCGGAAAACATAACATATACGTTCAGAAGTGTCCCACCATTTAGGTGCCTGCACAGAATCACATATATGAATATCTCGAACATTATCAAAATGAGATCATATGCCTGATGTCGGTGATCATGAACCCATTTTGATGTTGGGCTTCGAGAAAAAGAACCATCAGAAGAACATTTAGCAGTTTGATTCTTCAAGGTTCTTGAATCAACCTTCTTCTCAAAAACTTCGGAGATTTTCCTAGCATTAACACAATGAAGAGGAAACTCTTTGTCGGAGAAATCTGGTCGGAACCTTTGAGCTTGTAGAAACGCTCCGTTGAATCTTCTCAGCTTTAAAGACTTCCTTCTTCACTTGTTTCATCCTCAATTTCTTCAAATCTAGGGATGATGATGCTGGAACCTCCTCAAATTTCACATTCTTTTCTTTAAAACCCAAACCAACTATTTTTTCCAATAACTTTTTCCTCAGAATTAGAATTCTGGTGTCTATCCTTTGCCAACCTTGAAAATTTAGCTTTGACTTCATTTATATTCTTTTGCTCATAAAAGATTGTCTCGTCAAAATCAGGTTGAGAACGAATCTTGTCACTTGAAGTACAGATTTCTCATTGTTAGCAGACGACGAACCAGAAACAAACTTTGGAGCCAGAGGAATCTCAGATTTCTTGCATTTCTTCTTCTTGTGATTTTATGGTCTTCAGTTTCTGCACAACCTTCTCTTCCTCAGAAGTAGATGATGAGACCTTTGAATGAGTAAAATCTTCAACCTTCTCTTTCATTTCTTTGAATGCTTCTTTGATATGAGCAGGAGGTGAAGCTGTTTTATCAAACATCCTTTCAAAATTTTCATCTTTAGCCAAAAAACTTGTGAACACATGAGAATTAGAGACAATATTCAGCAATCGATTGGCATCAATCGCTTGAATCTTTAAATCTGAAATTAACTTTTGAGCATCAGCCAACTCTTTCTCAGTAGCAATCAGACGCTTTGCAACCTTGTGAGTTTAAAATTTTTGCATGTGAAGATTTTCCATGCCTTTAAACAATTCTTTCTTCAGTTTATCTTCATTTCACTTCTGGGTCTCAAGATTTGCTATTTGAACCTTATTAACACTAACCAGTTCTCGCTTCACATCCAAATATTTTTCCATAACTGCTTGATAACTTGCAATCTTAGCAACAGATTCTTCAGCATCTTTTGTCAGCAGATCAAGCTTAATTTTGGATTTTTCAAACAAGTTTTAAAAATCATTAGCAGTATCCTCCGCTTCATCCCTCCATTTCTTAACTTCATTTACCAACTCACCCCTCTCTTCACAAATATTTGCTTTTGCAGATTCAACATCCTTTTTATCTTGCTTAGAAATCTCTAAAACTTCATTCAGCAATTTGATCTCGGTTGTTAAACATTCATTCTTCAAAACCAATTCCTTCTCATGTTCTTTAGAAATCTTCAAATCTGAATTAACCAAATTGAATTCCTCAGAAAGCTTCGGAATTTTATTCAACAACGAAGCATTTTCTTTCAAGAAACTCTCTAAGTTTTCAGCAGATTCATAAGAACTTGGTGTGGAACTTGTATCTGAACTTGTCTCTGAACAATAATCTTCTTGTTGATCATGAGTAACTATCAAAGTAGATGAATCAAAATGTTTTCCCCAATCATAAACACCATCATCTTGAACTGTTAGGGCTGTCTTGTTTGTATTACTTGAAGATGGTTGAGAGATACCAGGCTTGCTAGCATATGTTTGTTGACATTCCCTAGCAAAATGTCTAAGCTTTGAACATCTATAGCATTTCAATTTTGACTTATCAAATCCCAATTTCTCATTAAAATCAGAAATATTTCTTCCATTTTTCTTGAAAAACCTTTTCGATCTTTGACTTAGCATAGCAAATTGCCAAGATAAATCCAATTTATTCAATTAATCTTCATCAAGTGCATCAAGATCATCTCGAGTTATTTTTGCATCAGCAACATTCTTGATAACCAAACCAAACGATGATGAAATCAAAGCAGCAATCATTTTGGCATAGTCATCGGTGGATTCAGCAGAAAAAGAATTCTGACTTGATGAATTTGGAATTGTAAAGCTACAACCCCGTGATGAATTGTTATCAGAATTTCTAGAAACTCCAGCCATGAAAGCAACACTCGGCGCAGAACTTAGATTTGGCTTAGCTTTAGCATTCATGCTTGCAGTATTCTTACCATGATACAACTCAGGATTTTGTAAAATTGCAGTTGAATTCTTAGAGTTTAACATTTCCATTTACCGAGCATGAAGTTTTCCAATCAGCTCGTGAAATGTCAATGCAGAGTATTCTTTATCATGAGTGAGCAGCAAAACATAGTTCTCCCACTTTTCAGGCAACACTTCCATAATCTTCTCCTTCAAATCAGCACCAGTTTTTTCAATTCCAACAACTTTCAATTCACTAACAAATGTGAAAATCTTGAAACAAGAGCAGTAATGTTCTCATTGTCATAATGTTGAAAAATATCAAATTCTTTATTCAACACTTTCTTCCGACTCTTCTTGTAATCATCATTCCCCTCGCATCTTGCTGATAACACATCCCACAATTGCTTAGACTTCTTGAAAGTACTAAATTGATGAAGCAACTCAGTGGGTAACACCATCGTAAGATAACCGAAAGCTTTTTGTTCAAGCTCGTAAGATTTTCTTTTAGAAATATCGAAGGTATGAACTTCCTTGAACTCTCCTTGATCAGTCAGGTGTTGATAAAGTTTTGTTAGAGCATGTTTGTTTGTCTAGTGCTAGGTCTTTGTAATTAAGTGCTTTTGTAAAAACTGGTCTCAGCATACCAGTGGCGGACCAGATGGTACGCACGAACCATCTGGTACGTTGGTTAGTTGGTACGCTGGACAGTTTAGTATAAATTGTTTAGTTCGTTTAGAGAGTGCAAGTTTGTGAGAGTTAGTCTGTTAACTGTGTGTTTCTTAAGTTGTAATCTCTCTGTAATCTCTCTGTTAAACGAGCTAGTGAATCAATCGAAGAATCGTTATTTACTCGTTGTGTACCGAATCCGATAGCAATCATGTCTTATCAAGATCGTATACGTGATTTACAAGTGGTATCAGAGCAGGTTTGCTCGTGATTTCTGGTCGGTTTTGGTTTGTAGAGAGAGAAACAAACTTTTGGTAAGAAATCTATCATTTCTCATCTGTTTTGCGTGCTTTCAGTCCATGTTTTACGTTCAAAATGTTCTATGAGTGGTTCCTATGAGTTCTGCATTGATTACACATCCTGCAAGCCGATATTTTTAAAAATCAGTCGAGTTATGTTTGGTACGTAGCTGGTACGCTTCAAGAACAGCATGGTACGCAGGTGGTACGCACAGCAATCTTCAACAGAAGGTCTTGTACGTGGCACTGGTACGCAGGACAATCTTCAAAGGCTGGTTCGTAGCTGTAACAGATTGGTGGTACGTTCAGTGTTATTCTGGTTCGTGTTTGGTTCGTGAAGTCTGTTGGCATGTTGGATTGAAGATTGGTACGCAGATCGACATTTTAGTTCGTTGGGTCAGTTTTTGATTCTACAATCATGAATCCGTTTCAAGCTTTTGCAGCAATGTCTTCGACCGTTCAAGCTATACTGAATTATGATAACGAGATAGGAACTACAAACAAAGTTCCTAAATTGATGAAATTTGAAGATTTCCATAATTGAAAAACTCGTTATGAATCATACATTGGTGTGACGGATTTAACAGTATGAACTCCAATGTTGGACGGTTATCAAGTTCCAAAACTCATAACTAGTGAATTTGCTGGTCAAATCAAGCCGTATAACAAGATGAATGATGCTGAGAAATAAGCTTTTAAGCTGGAAAAGAAAGCCTATTCAAACTTATCAATGGCTTTACGAAAAGATATTTTGCATCAATTCAAAATGCACACAACCTCAGAAGCTTTATGGGATGCATTGTGTCACATATGTGAAGGCAATGCTCAATACAAGAAAAGTAAGAAAAAGTTGCTGTTGAAGGAATTTGATAATTTCTGTCATGTTCCAAATGAAACCATAAATGATCTCATTTCAAGATTATCACATTTGGTAAGTGAACTTGACATAGTTGGGGTGAGTAAAGAAGCAGGTGAATTGAAGGAAAAGCTGTTAGATGCTTTACCTGCATCATGGGAAGGATATATTTTGTTAATGACACATGACAAGGGCTTTGATGATATTACTTATGATGATTTAACAAGAAACTTGCTAGCTCGGGAATTAGATATGAAGCGAGTTAAAACTCAACCAACTCAAGTTCAAAATCCCGATGTGTATTTTGGTGAGAATGCTTCAACTATGCATGCAAAGGCAAAAGCAAACTCAAATCCACCGACGACTGCATTTTATGTGGAAAATACTTCAAGTGTACATGCAAATATGTCTCGGGGTTCTTCAAGTGAAAGTTTTACTCACAAAGCTGCGGTGACATACCCAGTGTACTAAGTCAATCATCCTCTACTCCAACTTCAAATCAAAGTGCATTTTTAGCTAAAACCACAAATGATTTTATGGCACTATTTTCAGCAATCATTTTGTCATATGATGGGGTGATAGCAGGAAAGTTGACCAGTGCTGAGTTGACAGATGAAGATTATGAACAAATCGACCCTGATGATTTAAATTGATGGATATCAATTGGTCGATGGCTATGATTGTCAGAAGAGGCAAAAAGTTTATGAAAAGAACAGGTCGTAAAGATCTTAATCCTGAAGGCAAGCTTGGATTTGATAAATCTAAGGTTCGGTGCTATAATTGTCAAAATTATGGTCATTTTGCTAAAGAATGCAATAAGGCCAAGAATCAGGAAACTTCAAAGTTATATCAAAAGTATGCTGCTCAAAGTAACAAAGCTTCGGGAAGTAATTCAAATGTAAATGCTACTGGGTCAAACTCAAATACTAAAGCTTTGGTCTCACAAACTGGTGATGTTTATGATTGGGCTGATGATTTTCCCGATGAATCTGCATTCTTATGCACTGTTGAAAGAAATGTAACAGTTGAAGATCATCCTGATCTTCCTTGTGAAGATTTCTTTGCTGAAGGCCAACAAGCGTTTATGGCTGACATTCAGGTAGATTCTAAAATCTGTGATTTTTGCATGACAACTGCTAACCAAATGAAAGAACTTTCTGATGAGAAAGGCATGTATCATGACAAATACATGTTAGTAGAAGAAAATGTCAAAATTTACAAACAAAGGTGGGAGGCCGTTAAGGCTGAACTTAAAAGTGAGGATGCCTTGATTCTGAGCACAAAAATAGAATTAAATAACAAAACTGAAGATTATATCTTTTGTGAGAAAAACCTTGCAGAAGCAAATGCTAAAATTCTGATTTACAAATTGAAATCTTGGATCTTCAAAGACAACTTGAAAAATTCAGAAATCCATCTTCCTTTGCAAGTTTTCTTTGCAAAGATGAAAATTTGAAAGAGGTGGTCAAAGAATCAGGTTGTACTTCAGTTCATCCACCCATTGTTCATGGTCTAGGACCAAATGATTCTGAGATCAAACCGGCTGTTGTGTTTGATTATTTTATGTATTTTGTGGGCTCATCTGATAAGTCCAAGGGCACTCATAAGAGAAAGCCTGTTAAAAATGTGACCATATATGTCAATGAGGTTACCAAACAATCTGAATCTCATGAATCGGTGGTTGAAAAACCTAAAAGTGTAACTCTTACAACTTTAGAGGCTGCTCAGAAAATCATTGAAACAGAAAAACAATGAAAATTTTGAAAACACAAATTTTACAAAAGGTCGTGATTTGTTTTTTGAACGTGATTCTGTAACTGTGAGCAACACAACCACACCTGATGTTAACTCAATACCGGTGCCTCCGTCGAGATCGGCAAAATTCAATGGCATCGGGTTTGGTCATTCTGATGAAGTTTCTAAGGTCAATCAAAAGAAACCTCAGAAAGTTTAACAACATAATATGAAAGATGTCACATCTGAGAAGTCTGCTGAAAAACTGAAAGGTAAGACTGAGATTGGGGAGTCTTCTCAGAAAATGAGATTATATTGTCTCAAAGGTAGTAATACCATATTCTTAGATGAGACATTTCCGTTATGTTGTGTTGATTCCAAAAGAATTGCAAAAGTGTTCTATGCTGATTCAGAAGAAAAACATGTGTCTGATCATGAACCTATGATAAAGGGTTCATTGTTGAAACTTAGAACTAGTCTTGATGATCAGATTTCTCAACCTCCAAAAGATCAAAAGATGTCATCAAAATCAAAAACTTCAAAATACTCACCTAAGATGTTGGGAATCGAGATTCCGACCCAACATGATTTGGATAGATGTGATTAATACTCAACGGACACTTAATGTCTACCGTCCCGACAACACGGTGAAGAACATGACAACTCAAGACACAAGACTCAATTAAAGAAGATGGCTCTAGTGAATATTATTTATTGTTTAAATATTGTCACTAGTTGGTAGTTTTACTATTATGCCCTTAGTGAGTTTGTAGTATATATAGCAAGTCTTTCTCATGTGAAAGACTTGATGATGAGTGTATGTTTGAGAGAGAGTTAGTCATGGTTCTTTGAAGCTTGTCGAGGGTTCATGAACTCACCTAGTAAGTTCATGATACCCGGGAATGCGTGGGGTAGGTAAAATGTAATCTTTCGGTTATCTTTATTTATCTATCATTCCATGTTGTTTATAATCGATCTATCTTGTTCTTCATATCCATGTTTATGCTAGCTTTGCTCATCATCATCATCACATCTCAAACACCATCGTGTTCATATCCGGGTGTTCATTTGTTTTCTCAAAAACGAGTTACACAAAGACTCGATCCGCTTCCGCAACCAAGGTTTTTGCCCACCACCTCGGTTTTTCAATTGGTATCAGAGCCATGGTCGAGAAAATTGCAACCTCACGGTTGATTTCTCAACTTTGTGCTCAGATACTTGTTTTTGTAAACAAATGGAGATGTAAACTTTTTAGAAAGATTTTGAATCCCCTCCATGTCTTTCAAAGTTTTTGAAAAAGATCCTTGAATTTCTCTTTTATAGAATAGTCAAGATCTATTTATTCATGTATTATTCTTGAGTAGTCAGAAGTAAATCTCCTTGAGTGTTTGTGTATAAATCTTGCTACACAATTAGATTTGTATGATATTCCAAGTTTGTCAAAATCTAGCCTCAAACATGAACTTCCTGCATATTTTACGTATGCATATTCTTTTAATTCAAATTCATGGTCAATTTACTTTTGATTGTTGTTCTCAAGAAAGTCTTGAAAGGTGTGATTACTCTTTTCACATCACACTTTGTCTGTTTGTGTGTAGAATTCAATTTGCTTTTTAGCTTTTTGAGTTTACTTTATCTAGAGTCCCACAAAACAAGTGTACCTTTTACTAAATTCATTCTATTATCCATTCACTTTTCTGTCAACAAGCAACCTCCCATCCCTACATTCACTCTCTTCAAGGTCAACCATACTCTCTCTCTCTCTTGAAAATTAGAAGAACAAAAATATACAAAAATAGTGAGTGAGTTACAGGTTCGATTAAAGAAGATGATGAACTCAGAAACACGAACACGAGACTGCAGCTCGAGTTAGTTCGTATACCCGTTTCTGTTCGGTTCAAAGACGATGTCAAGGGATCGAGAAAAATATTTCGATATGGGTTAAGCGTGTTCAAACTTGTCGTTCACAGATCCATATTAGGTTTTCGTTGAAGGTGATGGGTGACGGTGGTAACATGTTCGCAATCTAGGTTAACAGTTGAAGTCGATGATGGTGACGAGTCAACTATGTTCAGACTTTCAATGTTCACATGTTCGACATTAGGGTTCTGCAAGGATAAAAGGTTGATATTGGGTTTCCCGTGAAGAAGAAAGTTGATAGCAACGGGACTCCCCTCCGGCTGTCAACCGGAAAAACGTCTCTGTCCGGCAACTGTTCCAACCGAAAACACTATGGTTCACCGGAAAAAGGCAGCTTCAATCCCATGTCTGAACCCTAAACCAACTTCGGAATGAGATCTCATCCAGAAAAACGAAAGCTCCGGTTCAAGTGAGTTCAGACGGAACTCAAGGTTCAACCGGAAAATGGGATCCAACCGGAAAAATCATCACTGGTTCCGTCTCAACTTCGAGCGGAAAGTTCAACCGGAAATGTGTAGTTCAACCGGAACTTTATGAAGTTGAACCGAAACTTCAAGTGAGTTCAGACGAAATCCAAAGTTCAACCGGAACTTTAGGTTCAAGCGGAGATTTCGACCGGAAATCTTTTCCGGTTCAACCTTCAAGCGGAGATACCCAGTTCAACCGGAACAAGCTTCAGTCTCAGATCTCTCGCCGAAGGTCAGTTCTGATCACCGCTCGGTCACCGGATCTTGATTCTGCTCGTCTTCAGGCTGTCGGAACTCGCCGGAAACTGCATCTTGCTGCACCGGTTGTTGTTTCTCGTCGACAGAATGAAAGAAAGAAGAATGAGGCGCATTTTCCTTCTCTGATACGTGTATGTTTCCACCGTTCACTATTAGGGTTTCTTTTTTTAAAGAAACGGGCTGGATCATCTCACAAACCACAATTGGGCTTGGTTATTCTTCTGTTGGGTTGCTGCTTACTCTCAATTTCATTTGGGATGCGAAAATTGCATGCTTGGGCCAGAATAGTAAATCATTTGACAGATTTGGATGAATATAACAGTGAGTTACTGTTATTATTATTTTTGTTGTCAACACTGTAGCAACCGAATTGAAGACACATGATCCACATCAACCACTTCATATTATTTCTCCAACATTATTCGTTCTCTCGAGAACACGATTCGTCTTAAACATTTCAGGTACACCTAAATTAAGCTTTTATATCAAGATTACTTTTTACGGCAGACGTGCTATGAAGTATAACAGTTATGAAAGTTGTGCACAAGTTTGGGTTGATATGTTGAAGACGAACAGGATTTATTATTGGTTGGATTATGAAGATTACCGGTTGATATTGCAAGGCTGATTTTTGTTTGTGATATGCTACTTGGATGTGTTTTGTCTACAACAACATGCTTATTTATTTTGCTACGGATTGCAAAAGTCTAGGGGGCAGAAAACGTGATGATTTGATGAGACTTTTGGCAACGTGTTTAGCAAAAGAAAGCAACGTGAATTTTAATCTTCGAAGCGTCCTCAAGCCGTAACAGTTGCAACATTGCCATTGCGGTAAAAATCGAAGGCAAGATTATTAGCACAAAGAAGTGGTTTATCTTCGTGCAAAGCATTGGTTTGGTATTCGGCCAAGTATTTCAAGACGGTTGAATTGTGGATTTAATTCTCGAGTTTTTCATAGATCCTTTATATTGTTTACTTTCAACAATATTGGTACCTTGAGTTATGACTTAGTCCTCAAGTAGCTTGCCATTGTGTTGAAGTTTGTAAACACCCTATGCATTACAGCCTATGGTTTGGGGCTAAAAGAATGTTTATTGTAGGGGGAGCTTCACAAAGGAGAATTGAAGAATAAAAGATTTGAAACTACATGAAGATTTTCTTGAAGTCAAGATGCAAGAATACAAGAACCAATGTCACAAGTGTTGAGTATACCATCTACTAAATAGGGGGAGATTGTTGGGAATCGAGATTCCGAGCCAACATGATTTGGATAGATGTGATTAATACTCAACGGCCACTTAATGTCTACCGTCCCGACAACACGGTGAAGAACATGACAACTCAAGACACAAGACTCAACTAAAGAAGATGGCTCTAGTGAATATTATTTATTGTTTAAATATTGTCACTAGTTGGTAGTTTTACTATTATGCCCTTAGTGAGTTTGTAGTATATATAGCAAGTCTTTCTCATGTGAAAGACTTGATGATAAGTGTATGTTTGAGAGAGAGTTAGTCATGGTTCTTTGAAGCTTGTCGAGGGTTCATAAACTCACCTAGTAAGTTCATGATACCCGGGAATGCGTGGGGTAGGTAAAATGTAATCTTTCGGTTATCTTTATTTATCTATCATTCCATGTTGTTTATCATCGATCTATCTTGTTCTTCATATCCATGTTTATGCTAGCTTTGCTCATCATCATCATCACATCTCAAACACCATCGTGTTCATATCCGGGTGTTCATTTGTTTTCTCAAAAACGAGTTACACAAAGACTCGATCCGCTTCCGCAACCAAGGTTTTTGCCCACCACCTCGGTTTTTCATAAGAGTTTTTATAATTCTGATGGTAAATTTTCTGCTAAAACAAACAGTTTTGATTATGAATCTTATGGATTCTGTGAGGATTATGATTTCTATGATGACTTTGGTCATTATGAACAAAATTTTGGAAAGTTTGAGGAAATAAAAAACAACCGTGTCAAACCCAATGGGTATTCTGATCATTGTGGATTTGATGAATATGGTTTTTACAATCAATTCAGATATGTTAGTCCATTGTTTAAACCACTCCCAAAGCACAAATCTCGACGATTTAGTGCTAAGGCACCTAGGAAGGTGGTTAGATAAACGATTGATGATAACACCTCGACTGATTCAGGAGGTAGTGTTCCTACATTTTTTTTATCGTAGGGGGTATTATCATTGCTACCAAAAGGGTCATCTAAGAAAAAGATGTCCGGTTTTGGCAAAGAAACGAGCTTCCGCTGTTAGTGTTGAAAAATCTGACAACGTTTCTTAGCCAAAACAAATAGATGAAAAGGTGGTTAAAAACAATTTTTCAAAAGATAAAATTTTTAAAAAAATCAACAAACATTTGGATGTTCATCTTCAAGTGATGTTACCACAAATTCATCTACTTCTGGTTTAATGCAAAAGTGGCTGCCTAAATTGACTTCAAAAGCCACTGAGGACTTTTCTGAAGACACCGATCGACCCAAAGCTGAAAGCTTGGGTCCGGATGCTCACTAATTATTTGCTAATATGTGTAGGGTGCTCGAAAGCCAGCTGTCAACAACTTTTGGTTCATTGATAGTGGAGCATCCAGGCACATGACGGGTAATATTTCCTTACTTTCTGAAGTCAAACCAATTCAAGGAGGAAATGTTACTTTCGCTGGCAATAAAGGTGGACGAATTACTGGTGAAGGAAAGCTTGGTAACGAGAAGATCTCATTTGAAAAAGTTCAATTTGTTCAAGAGTTGCAACACAACTTGCTGAGTGTATCTCAAATTTGTGATAAGCAGTATACGGCTGCTTTCACAAGTTCTGAGTGCTTGATTCTGAAACCTGGTATTCAAATACCTGATGATTGGATAGTTATGCGAGCTCCTAGATTTCGTGATCTATATGTGTTGAATATGAATCAGACTTCATCTGCGGTATCTGCTACGTGTTTTATTTCAAAGGCTACAGAAAAAGAATCCATTATGTGGCATCGTTGCATGGGGCACATCAATTACCGGAAAATGAACTACTTGGTCAATCATAATCTGGTTGAAGGAGTTTCAAAGAATAGATTTTCTATCAATGATGTGTGTGTCTCTTGCAAGAAAGGTAAACAGAGAAAGAAGTCTCATCCGTCCAAATGTTTGAATTCAAATGTAACTCCTTTGGAACTGCTTCATATGGATCTGTTTCGTCCTGTGAATATTCTCAGTATTGAGGGAAGTTATTATTGTTTGGTTATTACGGATGATTTTTCTCGGTTTTCATGGGTGGTGTCTCTAGCTTCAAAGGATGAAACTCCAGAGTCAATTCAGAAGCTATTATCCAAGTTTGAATCCATATACAAATTCAAAGTTTTTCGTATTCGTACTGATAATGGTACTGAATTCAGAAATGCTAAGATGACAGCTTTTTGTGATTCACTTGGGATTAAACTAGAATTCAGTGCGTCGTATACTCCGCAACAAAATGGAGCAGCAGAACGAAAGAATCGCACATTGATTGAAACGGCTCGAACTTTGCTGGCTGATGCGAATTTACCAATAAAGTTTTAGTCTAAAGCAATGCATACTGCATGCTATGTTCTTAATCGTGTGCTGCTTGTTAAGCGATTTAACAAAACAAGTTATAAGTTACTTAAAGGTCGAAAGCCAAATTTAAACTTTTTGGACCCATTTGGGTGTTTATGCACGGTTCTCAAGGAAGGTGGGAAGTTTGCAGCTAAAGCTGTTGAAGGCATTTTTGTTGGGTATCATCCTCCAATGAAACGTGTTTATTTTCCTTCTTCTAAGACCATTGAGAATCATGTGAATGTTGATTGTCACAAACATACTTTTATACACCCCAAATCGGTTGATAGTCGGGCTTTTGATTACAAGTCTTTACTGGATTCTTTCAGGGCTGCAAAATCTAATTCTGATGAAGATGATCCTGATGTGTTAGCTGCTTTGCTACACTCACTGAAAAGTCCTGGACCAGGATCATGGATTCCTAAGCTTCAAAGTACTTCTATTGATATTGCTTCATCTAGTCAGAGTGTTTCTAGTTTAGAAACAATGAGTTCTTCTGATGATGATGAAAGTACTTTTCATGAAGCTGAATCGACACTTGTTGATGATCAAATTCATTTGCCTAGTACAAGTTCTTCTGTGCCAAATTCGTTACCGATTGGTGATTTATCAAGTTCAGAAGTGGCAGAGGCAAATTTAAATAATCTGGCAGATAATCAGGCAGTTTCTGATTCAACAACTCTTAGGATTCACAATATTCATCCTCAAGAAAACATAATTGGAGATCCGTCTTCGGGAGTTCGTACACGAAATCAACTGTCAGAGAATTTTGATGCTTTGATTGCCGAAATTAGAGAGTCTGGGGTTCAGAATGAAGTTTTTCACTCGTGTTTTCTATCTCAGGTGGAACCTTCAAATGTTGATAAAGTATTGGAGGATGCTTCTTGGGTAGAAGCAATGCAAGAAGAGTTGCTACAATTTCAAAAATTGGGCGTTTGGCATCTCGTAGATTTACCCAAGAATTCTAAAGAACCGTGTGGCACAAAGTGGGTGTTCAAATGTAAGAAAGACGATTGCGGTGTCATTGTCAGAAACAAGGCGTGATTAGTGGTTCAAGGTTTTTCCCAAATCGAAGGCATTGATTTTAATGAAGTTTATGCTCCTGTAGCACGAATTGAAGCTATCAGGATATTTCTTGCTTTCGCGGCACATCACAGATTTAAGGTGTATCAGATGGATGTTAAGATTGCTTTTCTGAATGGGAAGATTCGTGAAGAAGTTATGTGAAGCAGCCGCCTAGTTTTTATGATCCAGAATTTCCTGACAAAGTGTACAAATTGGACAAGGCTTTATATGGTCTTCACCAGGCACCAAGGGCTTGGTATGAGACACTTTCTACTCACTTGCTTGACAATCGGTTTCAGCGTGGCAAGGTGGATTGTACACTATTTTCAAAGAAGTTCGGGAAGGATTTGCTGCTTGTTCAAGTTTATGATTATGATATTATTTTTGGTAGCACAAAAGACAGCGTATGCAAAGAATTTGAGCAAGTTATGCAAACAAAGTTTGAAATGAGCTCAATGGGAGAGATGGGTTTCTTTTTGGGTCTACAAGTTCATCAGTCTGCTAAAGGCATATTTTTGTATCAATCAAAATATGTGTCTGATGTGTTGACTCGATTCAAGATTGGCGATGTTCGGATTCCAAGTACTCCAATTCAGGTTTCACATGGTATCGAACCAGATGAATCCGGTGCAAATATTGATCCGACATTGTTTAGGGCTGTGATTGGTTCTCTTATGTATTTGACTACATCTCGTCCTGATATAATGTTTGCTGTTTGTTTATGTGCTAGGTACCAGGCTGCTCCGAAAGCTTCACATATGCTAGCAGTAAAACGGATTTTTGCTTATTTGAAGGGTAATCCGGATCTTGGCATCTGGTATCCTAATGATAATAAGTTTGAGTTATCAGCGTATTCTGACTCGGATTATGGTGGATGCAAAATCAATTTTAAATCATCTACCGCCGGCTGTCAGTTTTTGGGGGAGAGATTAGTCTCTTGGCAATGCAAGAAGCAAACCTCCGTTGCAACATCTACTGTTAAGGCAGAATATGTGGCTGCTTCAAGTTGTTATTCACAAGTCTTGTGGATACAACAGCAGTTACGCGACTACGGTTTGAATTTTTTAACTACTCCAATTTACATTGATAATTCAGCTGCTATTTCTATCACGAAAAACCCTGTTCAGCATTCCAAAACAAAGCATATTGACATAAGATATCATTTTATCCGGGATTGCTATGAAAAGAAGTTAATTAATTTGCAGAAAATTCATATAGATTTTCAACGAGCTGATTTGTTCACCAAAGCTTTTGACAAAACTCGTTTTAATTTTTTGTTGCAAATCAATGGGATTACTAAATTGGATGCCATCTAATTTGGTTCAGTTGATCATTTCTTAGTTGTTAATGTTTTTCTTTGTTTTCTGCTTTTTAGGGGGAGATTTATTTGAAAAATACAAAAATATGTGTTTTCTGTATTAAAAAATGAAAACGCATAAAAAATGGAACAATTAAAATTTGAGAAATGTGATCCAACCCTGTGAGAAATGATGGTACATCAGTGAATGTTACTGACCATGGATAAAATAGATTGAAAGGCTGTATGTTCTTGTATGTTTCATTGAATGTGTCAATCAATATCTGATATTTGCCAGTATGATATAAATATAATGCTTGCTTGAAATCTGTGGTGTAACATAATTCTTGTGATTGAGTGATCTTGATAAAAGATGGAAAAAAATGCAAAAACAGAATAAATAAGTGTTCTAGTGTATGCATGCGTTCTTTTGAAAGATTTAAACTTGTTTGATTTTCTTTATTTTGTCAAACGATCGGAAATTCTCTGCGTATCGAAAGATCGACCTAATCGTTGTTCGTTTGACGTTCTGCTTTGTTTTTCTTGGTGTTTCGTTTAAGTCATCGGACTTTCTCTACGTGTACGGAAGTACCGACCTCATTGTTGTTGAGTTATACAATTCCAACTTGTTTTTACTTTCTTATTTTCCTAAACAATCGGACTTTCTCTGCGTATCGAAAGATCGACCTGATTGTTGTTTGTTTAGGGTTCTACTTTCTTTTTGCATGACACACTATGAATTACTTATATCTATAAAGGAAAAAGAAAATAAAAAAATATAATAAAATCAGATTCTCAAATTACTTGGATTTGTGGGTACCATGATTTCTATGCATGATAAATATACCTAAATCGTATCAGAAAGTAGTACACATTGATTTGATTTGACTGAAATAAACATGAAAATGTTATATTCGTGAACTGCTTGACTTGCATGCTAAAAAGATTGAAATTGAAATGTGTTAAGTGCATATCACTTAACACATAATTTATTGTATTTAAATTTATTGCATTTAAATTTCTGATGTTAGTTGTTTTGTTATTTCTGAAAAATTCCAAAAAGATTTTTGGTGTGTTTTAGCTTAAGTTCGAAAAATCAAAAAGATTTTGGTGTGTTTTGATATAAAATTTGATAAAAATCAAAAAGATTTAAATTTCTGATGTTAGTTTCCGATCTTTCTTACAAAAACATAATTTATTGCATTTAAATTTCTGATGTTAGTTGCTTTGTTATTTCTGAAAAATTCCAAAAAGATTTTTGGTGTGTTTTAGCTTAAGTTCGAAAAATCAAAAAGATTTTGGTGTGTTTTGATATAAAATTTAATAAAAATCAAAAAGATTTTGATTCTGCGTTATATTAGATCAACTGAATTCAGATATGGTAAATTTGTTGTTGAAAGAACCACAATCGTTGCTTAAATCAGCTCATCAAATTTTAATTTGATAAATGTGTGACTTTTGAAGAAAAATTGCAAATTTTAATGAACAGGGGCAAAATTGTTATTTCTGGTTCGGCATACCATATGATACGCGGGACGTACCAGATTTTATATAAAAAGGGTTCTTCTGGTTCGTGATACGCACAACCTTCGTACCATTAACGAACCTTCACAAAAAACCCTAATATTTTCCTCTGCTGTTTTCCTCGATTTCTCAACTGTTAACCAACCTCTGCTCGATATTTTTGTTGCAAGGGGTAGGTAGGAACATTCTGCATCTACTGGTGGTCTTGGAATCTGTTTTGGTGGTCTAATTTGTCTGATTTTTGAGCTCGAAGTCTCAGATTTTAGTTAAATCGACTGAGGGAGTGGTCTAATGGGTTTTCTTGGTTCTCAATACATTTCAAATACATGAGTAGAGTCGGTTTTTAGTATAGAACGAAACTATGTCAAGTAATTTGGTTTCAAAAACAATGTGGTGCTTCAAAATCGAAAAAGTCTCTTCGGTTAACTGTTCTACCTACGTACCATCTGGTACGCGACGTACCATTTGGTACGTAACCATAAAGTGTTCCGTATCTGGTTCGTTTGACCTTATGGTACGTGGTCAACTTTTTGGTTCGCCGTACCAGATTTGGTCCATATGACCAAATTTGGTTCGCCGTACCAGATTTGGTCCGCATGACCAAATTTGGTTCGCAGTTGGTTCGTTGGAGATTTTTCAAAGTTAATTGTTTGAGGGTTTTAAATTGAATTTGCATCCGTTGTTATCGTTTTTGGATCTATCTCATGATTTTAATGATTGTTCGTGTTTATATTTTTTTCAGAAATGGTGGAGTTAAAATCAAACGATGAACACAATATCTGTGCATATCTGAATGCATCTGCATGATGGAAACGACATATTCTAGGAACTTTTTATTTCTTAGAGCGATCGAGAATTCATTATGCTGCTACTCATGAATGTACTCCATATAAGGATTTATTGATAATGTTCTGGAATTCAGCTCAAGTGGATTGTTAGATGGATCCTTCAGTCATTCGTGCAAGAGTTCATCAGACTGATGTGATTATATCGGAAGAAGACGTTCGGAGAGTTTTGAGGCTGAATGATCAAGCTGATTTTCCAGTGGTTTTTGATGAGATTGCATTGGTGGCTCTGCTTCGATGGATAAAGTACGATGGTTACTTATATGATTCGTGGTTGCTAAAGTCGAATCTAAGTCGTCCATAAAAGTATTTGATGCACGTAGTCATCAAATGTTTTGGAAATCGATTGAGGGGGCATGATGTATTTGATGTAAAGATTCTATCTTTCTTCTATGCTTTGGTCATGAACCAGGAATTCAACTTTTCTGGATGGTTCTTTAACTACATGAAAGACAACTTATTGTCGAAACAGAACAAGAGTGTTATGCATCCAAGATTTATTCAGATGATCTTAAATGATCTACATCCAAACTTACCAAAGAATCCAGCACATGTCTTAGTGTTAAAACATATGAATGAAGTTGCAGTGGGCAAGCTTCCAGTGTATCAGAAGAGGAAAGGTCCAGAGAATATTCCTCCTCCTACTAAACGTCTGATTGGTCACTTAGCAAAGCCTGATTATGTAGCTCCTGCAAATAATGATGTCAGACATGAGGATAGTTCTGAAGATGAGTTAGAATATGATCATAAAGGTTATCCTGTTGAAGAGGATGAAGATGAGGAAGAAGACCAAGAGCAACCAGTAAACCAAGATGAAAATGTTCAAGTTCCTGTGCAACAAGAAGCTCAAGAGCATGTTGTTCACGAGGCGGTAAATGAACCTGAAGCTGTAAATGTTCAGGTTGATGACATGAATGATGCTGCTGATGTTTCTGGTGTTGATACTAGTGAAAGTTCGTGGGATACTGATTCAGACTCTGGTGATTATGTCACAATCTTACATAATACCAGAGGAATCCAAGTGAAGAAAGGTTCTAAGCAACACATAGAATACTTGAAGTCCAAGAATCTGGATACTTCTAAGTATGAGAATAGAACCAAACAGGTTGAGGATAAAGATGATGATCCAACTTACACTCCTGCTTTGGAGGAACCTGTTCAGAAGACTAAGACTGCTAATAAAGGAAAAGCGCCTATGGTTTCTAAAGGCAAGCACATTAAACCTATGGCTCAAAGGAATTTTCCTGTGAAAAAGGGCTCGTTCCTTGCTGATGCTAGAAAAGCAGGTCTTAGTCCCCCGAGTAAGAAGCAAAAAGTGTCTAATCCGTCTTTACTTTCAGTACAGCCAACCACAAAGTCTGCTAATGTTCAAAGCTCAAGTAATCCACCGGTTAGAAAGCTTGTGATTCGAAAACCTTCTTCGACTGTTGCTTCTGCTTCTACTACTGCTGCTTCTACAACTTCAACCATTTCTTCTACTGATCTGAAGATGGCATTACTTCAAACAAGACTCGATGAGTTAGAAACAACTAATCGCCAGCAAGCTAATGATATCAGAGGTTTGAAGAATCTGGTTAAGGAGTTGGTCTCTAGGGATCAGGCGATAGATCGGGAGATTGCTGAACTGCAACAACTGTCTCTATCTCTAGGTGAGCAGTTAAATTTGTTACTCAAATCTTTACCTGCTCAGGGGGAGAGAAGACCAGATCTTGAAGAAAGTTGTAGAGATGATGATGATATTGTCACACCCCCAAATAACCACTAACGGAATTTATACCGTTAAGGGGTGCGACTAGACCAGGACCACAACCATTAGTTACAAATACTAAATGAATCAGAGTAAAGTCCAAATGTTCATAAATAAAACAGTTCCAAAAGTTACGCAGCGGAATGTAAACATAAACATCTTAGCACTAACCGCGTGCTTTAATTACAAAACATGAATTGTTAAATGAATTCCCAAGTTAGTTCAAATAAAAGTAAACAATTTCTTGTGCCATGTCAACCTGCTCCGGATACTCCTCAGCGATCTGCAAAAGTTAAAACCACGCAAGTGTCAACCAAAAGGCTGGTGAGTTCACGGTGGGCTTGTCATGCATTGGCCCGGTCTCATATTCATTTTCTTGTCAACATATACATACGTAATATTTGTTTTATGAAAGACGATGCTTTTAAATGTCAATTACAGATTATTTAATATGCGCTTAGTCTTGTAAGAATTAAAGAACTCAACCGATATCGCGGGTAGCTAATCCGTCGTTTCATGCACTAAGGAAGATTGTACCAAGCTGACTATTTATTTTGCGGTGTTCCACCGTCATTTATTTTTATTTGCGGACTTTCGTCACTGCTCGTTTTGCCTCCCCCGTGTCCTCCTCTTGGGATCACGGTGTCAAATAGGCTGATATTGTTCCCCGTGCACCTCCAGTGCCCCGGAGCGGAGTTTGTCAAACTCCAGTAGATCTACCCAACATCCCCTCGCTTCCACGAATTAATGGCACAATTAATTATGAGGACTTTTTATTTAATCAAAACATTCCTTAGAAATCATGTGATATCATTTGGTTTAAATCCTTTAACCTATGCTAGCCATATTAAAACATTTTACTTAGGGTTTCCTTCGAACCCAAAAATCATTTATCAGTTTTATCTTTCGTAACAACGACTTGAATTCTCCCCCAAGTGTCCCCATAAACACTTTGGTGAAAAACAGTCGACTTTTAATCGTCCGGTGCTCAGCACTCGTAAGTTTTGTCAGCATTGTTTTTAAGTTGTTCTTTCCGTCCCTAACGGGATCGTATCTTGCGGGTTAGTGACACTCACCTTTGGTTGCTCGGCTAGACTTGCTTAATTATCCTTGAATTGATTTCTTAATGAAGACCTATAATTCATTTAGGTCTTATATATTAGTCTTGTGTCTAATTTATTTCAAACAACGTTCACTATGGCCCATAACATAGCACGTTAAACTAAGACACGACCTATCGACACACGACACCGATGGTTGATCGTAAACAAGGGTTCATACACATCAGAAATCAAACATGTATCATCATAGCATAATCATGTAAGTCATGGCATAACATTCAAGTAAATTTCACAAGTTTAGATTCTGGTCACAGTTTCGCTAGCAGTTTCGCTAGTCAGTTTCGCTGTGTGCACGGGCAGCACTTTCGCTAGGCAATACCCGATGACACAGTTTCGCTAGGCTAGTTTCGCTCGAAAATGTTGACACAGTTTCGCTAGCCTAGTTTCGCCCGAAACTGGTTTGAACTTTCGTTCAGGGAATTTCGCTCGGTAGATTCGCTCGAGCTGGTCTGGTTGGTTTACCCGGCGACACTGCAGTTTCGCTGCATAGTGTCGCTGGATGAAGATATGCATAGTTTCGCTGGACAATTTCGCCCAGAGAACACCACAGTTTCGCTGGTCGCGAAAAACATACGGATCAGCCTAAAAATCAACCTAACAGCTTCCATCTTTACATGCAATTCATTATTTAGCATACATGGGCATTTACCAACATAAATCAGTAAGCTTTAACACCTTAAACATGCATTTTGTCATCAAATCACCCAAAATACATATAAAACCCTAAAGTGACTAAAATAGCATAAATCTTTGTCATGGATGGATTTCACATGTAAAGTTATCAACTTTATGGTAGATCTAGCAATCCTAAGCAACATATCAGAAGATCTAACAATAACACAAAGATCTAGGCATGCTTTATGAAGAAACACATAGAAAAGGCATAAAAGAAAGGTTTTGGGACTCACGATTCGATCAGGGAATCGAATGGATGTTGTCTTGAGGCTGAGATCTTGATGTTTGGTTGTGTTTCTCGACTGACCAGATTTCCAGAGGTGTGTGTGTGTTTTGGAGAGAATGGTGCAACAAAATGAGGCAACTAGGGCTTTATGTTATTATATATCAGGGCCTAGTTTCGCTGGCAGTTTCGCTGGCCAAGCGAAACTGGCTCTGATCACAAGTGAGCCAACAAGCTGCCGGGCGACATTATAGTTTCGCCCGGTAGTTTCGCTGGTTACCCAAAAGTGGTCAGTTTTCACAAAATCAAGGATTTACAATTCATCATGCTACTCATAATATTAAATCATGCATTTTGAATCATATTGCACGTAATGACAACCATAATGAATACATAGCACATATGGGCGGGTTCGGTGATCAACCAAAGGACGTGGACGTATTCGGCCTAGTTAAGTATTAGTTACTAAGTTAACACTTATAATGTAACTAACGGAGTTTGTCTAACGAAAGTAAACCTTGAAATTCCCGGATGTCACATCATCCCCTTGTAATTGGAATTTTCGTCCCGAAAATTATTCTAGCGCCGTAGTGTTCGCAGCATCAGCTGTCGTCGCTGGGGAAAGAATGCAAAAGTTTTAGGGTCGTCACATCCTCCTCCTGTTACAGGAATTTTGGTCCCCAAAATTAAATCATACCTTGAGTATTCGTGGACGTTTGCTCGAACAAGTGAGGATACTTTTTCTTCATTTGATCTTCTCGTTCCCAAGTATATTCAGGTCCACGCTTTGAGTTCCATCGCACCTTGACGATCGGAATCTTGCTACGTTTGAGGGCTTTCTCCTCGCGTCCCATGATTTCTACCGGTTGCTCGATAAATCTCAAATGTTCGTCGATTTCCAATTCCTCCAGAGGAATTATTTCGATGTCTTCAGCCAGACATTTCTTTAGATTCGAAACGTGAAACACGTTGTGAACTCCATCGAGTTCAGCAGGGAGTTGCAATCGATAGGCCACCGGGCCTACTTCCCCAATAATTTCAAACGGACCGATGTAGCGAGGATTCAACTTTCCACGCTTCCCGAAGCGTATCACTCCTTTCCAGGGAGATACCTTCAACAATACTTTGTCACCCACCTCAAACTTTAGAGGTTTTCGGCGTTTGTCGGCATAACTCTTTTGTCGATCACGCGCTGCAGCTAGCCGCTGCCTGATTTGAATAATTCGCTCGGTCATATCATGGATGACTTCCGGTCCAGTGAGTCCTTTCTCACCCGTTTCGGCCCAACACACGGGCGATCTACATTTTCTGCCATAAAGTGCTTCAAAAGGTGCTGCACCGATGCTTGAATGATAGCTATTGTTGTAAGAGAACTCCACCAGTGGAAGGTGAGTCTCCCAATCTTTCCCAAAGTCAAGAACGCAAGCTCGGAGCATATCTTCTAAGGTTTGAATGGTTCGTTCCGATTGACCATCCGTTTGTGGGTGATAGGCTGTACTCATATCTAGTCGGGTTCCCAACGCTTCTTGCATTGATTGCCATAGCCGGGAAGTAAATCGAGGATCTCGATCAGAAATGATAGTCTTAGGTACACCGTGTAGCTTCACAATTTTGTCGATGTACAGTTTTGTCAATTTATCCATATTATCACTTTCCTTCATCGGAATGAAATGTGCCGATTTGGTTAATCGATCAATGATAACCCAAATCGTATCCGGTTGATTCGATCGATGAGGTAGTCCCGTTACAAAATCCATGGAGATGTCCTCCCATTTCCATTCTGGGATCTTTGGTTGTTGCAGTAAACCAGAAGGCTTTTGGTATTCAATCTTGACTCTTGAGCAGGTTAAGCATTTAGCCACATATCGAGCAATGTCGGCTTTCATATTCGGCCACCAATAAAGATTCTTCAAGTCCTGATACATTTTATCCGATCCAGGGTGCACCGAGTACCTTGACTTGTGAGCCTCGTCCATCACGAGCTCACGGAGATTTCCAAACAAAGGAATCCAGATTCTGTCATTATAGTACGTAAGTCCATCGGACTTAACTTCAGAATGGCCATCTACACCACGCAGTGCTTCGGCTGCGAAGTTTTCTGCTTTCAAAGCTTCTCGTTGGCAGTCGCGGATCCGATCCGGTAATCCTGAATGTATTGTAAGTTGAAGCGCTCGTACCCGTCGAGGCTTTTCGTACTCTTTTCTGCTTAGGGCGTCTGCCACCACATTTGCTTTTCCCGGATGATATTTAATTGCCAAATCATAATCGTTCAGTAATTCAACCCACCTCCTTTGCCGCATGTTGAGGTCTTTCTGATCAAAGATGTGCTGTAAGCTTTTATGATCGGTGAATATTGTGCACTTTGTTCCGTATAGGTAATGTCTCCAAATCTTGAGTGCATGAACAACGGCTCCCAATTCCAAATCATGCGTTGTATAATTCTTTTCAGTATCCTTTAGTTGCCTGGACCCATAGGCAATCACTTTGTCTCGTTGCATCAACACGCAACCGAGTCCTTGGATTGATGCATCACAGTAAACCACAAAGTCGTCAACTCCATCGGGTAACGCAAGAATTGGAGCTGAACATAACATATCTTTAAGCGTTTGGAACGCGCGCTCTTCTTTCTCACCCCATCTGTATTGCACTCCTTTGTGCGTTAAGGCTGTTAAGGGTTGAGCCAATTGAGAGAAACCCTTAATAAACCTTCGGTAATATCCGGCAAGTCCCAAAAATTGTCGGATTTCTGTTGGCGCTCTTGGAGTAGACCAATTCTTTATTGCTTCCACTTTGGCTGGGTCGACATGAATTCCTTCCTCTTTAACAATGTGTCCAAGAAACTGGACTTCGCGGATCCAAAAATCGCACTTTGAAAACTTGGCGTAGAGCTGTTCCTTGCGAAGCAATTCCAAAATAAGTCGCAAGTGATTCTCGTGTTCTTCCTTTGTCTTGGAGTAGATCAAAATATCATCGATGAAAACTATCACAAACTTATCGAGGTACGGCTTGCACACTCGATTCATCAGATCCATAAATACGGCAGGAGCATTGGTTAGCCCAAACGGCATAACCAGGAATTCGTAGTGACCATACCGAGTTCTGAAAGCAGTTTTGGGTACATCCTCATCACGAACACGAAGTTGGTGATATCCGGACCGTAGGTCAATCTTTGAAAAGTAGCTTGAACCCTGTAGTTGATCGAAGAGATCGTCGATTCGAGGAAGAGGATACCGATTCTTGATCGTAACTTTGTTAAGCTCTCGGTAGTCGATACACATGCGGAACGTTCCATCCTTCTTTTTAACAAACAATACCGGAGCTCCCCACGGAGACGAACTTGGACGGATAAATCCCTTGTCGAGTAACTCCTGAAGTTGTGCGGAAAGTTCGTTGAGTTCACTTACCGCCAAACGGTAAGGTGCGCGTGCTATCGGAGCAGCGCCAGGAGCTAAGTCGATTCCAAACTCTACTTGTCGAAATGGAGGCAAACCCGGCAAATCTTCAGGGAATACATCTTGGAAGTCGCAAACTATCGGGTAGTCGTTGATTCTACGCTCGGGAAGTGTCGAATCGGTGACGTTTGCAAGAATCGCGAAGTGACCTTTACGAAGGCACTTTTGAGCTTTGAGAAACGAAATAATACCAGTTACTGTCCCACCTTTCTCACCTTGAACTGTTAATACTTCACCTCCTTCGAGTGGAATACGAACCACCTTTTCTTGACACAAAATTTCGGCTCGATTTTCGGATAACCAATCCATTCCTACTATAACGTCAAAACTACCAATCGGGAAAGGCATAAGATCGATTCCTATCGTACGGCCAGCTAGTTCTAACTTACAGTCCTTAACTATCTGAGTCGTATCATGAAGTTTACCGTTTGCTAGTTCTACCACATACTTAGCATCTAAGTTAACTGGTTTAGCATTAATTAGTCTAGCAAACTTAGTGGAAATAAAGCTTCTTTCAGCACCAGAATCAAATAATACGGTAGCAAAGAAACCATTAAGAATAAATTTACCGTTGATCACGTTGGCATCATTGCGAGCTTCACCTTGACCCATGACAAAAGCTCTTCCTCTGCCATTTCCACCATTTCCGTTGCCATTCCCATTGCCATTGCCGTTTCCATTACCATTACCATGGCCACCGTTGTTTCCCTGGTTGCCATTTCCTTGCCTTCCCAGTTGAGGGCAATCTCTTTTCATGTGGCCTTGGGCACCACATTCATAGCAACCATTGCCATTTCTTCTTGGGACTTCATTGTTACGGTTCTGCCCATTGTTATTCCCGTTCCTCCGATTGTTACCATTGTTGTTGTTGTTCTGCCTCATCCGATTTTGTTGTTCAGGAATGACTGCCCAACAGTCGTTCGCCACGTGGTTTTTCTTACCACACCTTCCACAAGTTAAACTTTTTCTACAGACTCCCGAGTGATGCTTGCCGCAGGTGTTACACGTGGGCAGGTTCTGACCATTTCCGCCTTGGCGGTTGTTGCTGCTATTGATGCCAGATCGCTTACTTTGACCTTGGGAGTGATAGGATTTCCCAGAGCTGTTGGCCACACTTTGGTTGTTCATTGAGTTCTCAGGAGCTTCATCATCAGCTTTTCTTTTTCCACTAAGGGCAGTCTTCTCAGTGGCCTTTGCAGGAAGAGTTCCCTTCTCAATTTCTTGGTCAGTCAACTTATGAGCTAGACGAATAGCTTGTTGCACAGTTGCTGGGTTACTAGCAGTCACCATTCCTTTAATTTGGGGCGCGAGGCCTTCCAGATAACGCTCAATGCGTTTGAACTCAGCATCAACCATCGTGGGGCACAAGACTTCGTACTCATGATATCGTGCGGTATACTGTTCGACTTCAGACCCAGTCATTTTCAGATTCAAAAATTCGCCCTCCAACTTTTTCACTTGGTCACGGGGACAGTACTCCTCCATAATCAGCTCCTTAAACGCTCCCCATTGCATGTTATTAGCCGCATCTAACCCAATCATCTGGATTTCAGCGTTCCACCAGGAGAGAGCAGCTCCCTCAAAGGTACCAGTCGCATACTTCACTTTGTCCCCAGCAGGGCAGTTGCACATAGAGAAGACCTTTTCAGACTTCTCGATCCATCTAAGGAGTCCCACCGCTCCTTCCTCGCCGGAGAACGTCATCGGCTTACAGTCCATGAAAGACTTAAACGTACAGTGATGCTGGTTTCCTGATGCAATAAATAGTTCGGGTTTTAAACAATTCAAGATATAATCGCTTTGTGCCTTAACCGGCATAATAATTACCATGCGCGGCAATTGTAGCTTGGACAGCTGCCACGGCAGCTTGCACATGTTCGTTAATCATCGCTTGCAGCTGCGCAGGTGTCAAGTTAATGTTGTTTCTTCCCGCTCTTCCAGCCATTTTGCTGAACAGTTAAAGTAGCCAGTGTTCAGTAACAATTATACTTTATACATATCCCATAATATGTATATTAGCCAGTTCCCGTTATCCCACTATTAGTCCAGAAAAATTTTGTGCGGGTTCGAGGCGTCGTCGGAGAACGTCGGAAGTCGTAAGCGCTATCGTCGAAAGTCGGCTTTCCCATAAAAGTCACCGTCGGCGTAGTCATCGTAGTAGAAATCAGGACGTAGCGTGTAGCATCGTTTCGTTGTCGCTTTCCCCAGAATAGTGCGCGTATTATCGTTCGCGTTTCGTATTCGTGTGTGACATTTTCCTAAGGTTTTTCCGTTAGACTACTTAGACACGGTCTATATATATCTATATATATATATACATACGAAGCGTTTACTTACACAGCAGAGCGAGTATCCCAGGTTGGCACGTAAAAATTTTCGTTTTGGGAATTTGCTTGTTCGTTTGTAACTAAGGTTTCAAGTTGCAGTTTCCAAATCGTTTTAGAAAATGATTCCAGTTCTCTGCAACCTATGGCTCTGATACCAATCTGTCACACCCCCAAATAACCACTAACGGAGTTTATACCGTTAAGGGGTGCGACTAGACCAGGACCACAACCATTAGTTACAAATACTAAATGAATCAGAGTAAAGTCCAAATGTTCATAAATAAAACAGTTCCAAAAGTTACGCAGCGGAATGTAAACATAAACATCTTAGCACTAACCGCGTGCTTTAATTACAAAACATGAATTGTTAAATGAATTCCCAAGTTAGTTCAAATAAAAGTAAACAATTTCTTGTGCCATGTCAACCTGCTCCGGATACTCCTCAGCGATCTGCAAAAGTTAAAACCACGCAAGTGTCAACCAAAAGGCTGGTGAGTTCACGGTGGGCTTGTCATGCATTGGCCCGGTCTCATATTCATTTTCTTGTCAACATATACATACGTAATATTTGTTTTATGAAAGACGATGCTTTTAAATGTCAATTACAGATTATTTAATATGCGCTTAGTCTTGTAAGAATTAAAGAACTCAACCGATATCGCGGGTAGCTAATCCGTCGTTTCATGCACTAAGGAAGATTGTACCAAGCTGACTATTTATTTTGCGGTGTTCCACCGTCATTTATTTTTATTTGCGGACTTTCGTCACTGCTCGTTTTGCCTCCCCCGTGTCCTCCTCTTGGGATCACGGTGTCAAATAGGCTGATATTGTTCCCCGTGCACCTCCAGTGCCCCGGAGCGGAGTTTGTCAAACTCCAGTAGATCTACCCAACATCCCCTCGCTTCCACGAATTAATGGCACAATTAATTATGAGGACTTTTTATTTAATCAAAACATTCCTTAGAAATCATGTGATATCATTTGGTTTAAATCCTTTAACCTATGCTAGCCATATTAAAACATTTCACTTAGGGTTTCCTTCGAACCCAAAAATCATTTATCAGTTTTATCTTTCGTAACAACGACTTGAATTCTCCCCCAAGTGTCCCCATAAACACTTTGGTGAAAAACAGTCGACTTTTAATCGTCCGGTGCTCAGCACTCGTAAGTTTTGTCAGCATTGTTTTTAAGTTGTTCTTTCCGTCCCTAACGGGATCGTATCTTGCGGGTTAGTGACACTCACCTTTGGTTGCTCGGCTAGACTTGCTTAATTATCCTTGAATTGATTTCTTAATGAAGACCTATAATTCATTTAGGTCTTATATATTAGTCTTGTGTCTAATTTATTTCAAACAACGTTCACTATGGCCCATAACATAGCACGTTAAACTAAGACACGACCTATCGACACACGACACCGATGGTTGATCGTAAACAAGGGTTCATACACATCAGAAATCAAACATGTATCATCATAGCATAATCATGTAAGTCATGGCATAACATTCAAGTAAATTTCACAAGTTTAGATTCTGGTCACAGTTTCGCTAGCAGTTTCGCTAGTCAGTTTCGCTGTGTGCACGGGCAGCACTTTCGCTAGGCAATACCCGATGACACAGTTTCGCTAGGCTAGTTTCGCTCGAAAATGTTGACACAGTTTCGCTAGCCTAGTTTCGCCCGAAACTGGTTTGAACTTTCGTTCAGGGAATTTCGCTCGGTAGATTCGCTCGAGCTGGTCTGGTTGGTTTACCCGGCGACACTGCAGTTTCGCTGCATAGTGTCGCTGGATGAAGATATGCATAGTTTCGCTGGACAGTTTCGCCCAGAGAACACCACAGTTTCGCTGGTCGCGAAAAACATACGGATCAGCCTAAAAATCAACCTAACAGCTTCCATCTTTACATGCAATTCATTATTTAGCATACGTGGGCATTTACCAACATAAATCAGTAAGCTTTAACACCTTAAACATGCATTTTGTCATCAAATCACCCAAAATACATATAAAACCCTAAAGTGACTAAAATAGCATAAATCTTTGTCATGGATGGATTTCACATGTAAAGTTATCAACTTTATGGTAGATCTAGCAATCCTAAGCAACATATCAGAAGATCTAACAATAACACAAAGATCTAGGCATGCTTTATGAAGAAACACATAGAAAAGGCATAAAAGAAAGGTTTTGGGACTCACGATTCGATCAGGGAATCGAATGGATGTTGTCTTGAGGCTGAGATCTTGATGTTTGGTTGTGTTTCTCGACTGACCAGATTTCCAGAGGTGTGTGTGTGTTTTGGAGAGAATGGTGCAACAAAATGAGGCAACTAGGGCTTTATGTTATTATATATCAGGGCCTAGTTTCGCTGGCAGTTTCGCTGGCCAAGCGAAACTGACTCTGATCACAAGTGAGCCAACAAGCTGCCGGGCGACATTATAGTTTCGCCCGGTAGTTTCGCTGGTTACCCAAAAGTGGTCAGTTTTCACAAAATCAAGGATTTACAATTCATCATGCTACTCATAATATTAAATCATGCATTTTGAATCATATTGCACGTAATGACAACCATAATGAATACATAGCACATATGGGCGGGTTCGGTGATCAACCAAAGGACGTGGACGTATTCGGCCTAGTTAAGTATTAGTTACTAAGTTAACACTTATAACGTAACTAACGGAGTTTGTCTAACGGAAGTAAACCTTGAAATTCCCGGATGTCACAGATATGATGAAATATTTGAATGAGGATCCAGATCTTGAAGGTGGAGTTGGTGGTAATGGTTCTAGTGCTGGTGTAGCTGGAACATCTTCTGCTGCTGCTGGACCATCTACTACTGCCCACGGGGAGTCTTCAGAGAAAGAAGTGTATGATGTAACTCCAATTTCTAGGGTTGAGCTGAAAGAAGGAGAATTTATTAATCCGTATTCAATAGAGCAACTGGCGGTTATTTTTGCATTGAATGTGGATGATGTGGATAAAGTTCCTTTTGCTGATTCTTATGGAGAAGAAAATTCTGATGTTGATATGGATTTTGAAGAAGAACATGTAGAAGTAGAAGATATGACGGCTGAAGAATATCCAGATGATCTTAAGGTTTATGGAAATTTTTCTGCTGATGATCAGTCTGGAGGTTTTAATTTCTTTGGTAATAACGATGAAGAAAAAGTGGATGAGGAGTTGTAGAAGAAAGAGTCTGAAACTGAGCAACCAGAATCAAATGAATCTGAAAAGTTATCAGAAGAAGAAGAGAAGAAAATGTTATTTGATGCTTGGTTGAAAGAACAAAGAGCCAAGAAGCTGTCGGTAGTGAAACCAACAAGGACTGTTGATCAAAAGAAGTATTTTGACAGAAAAGGTGGTGAAGCTACTGGTGGAATAATCAGTTGGATGTATGACTCGGAACTCAAGTGTGATGCAATTAAAAAGGAGTTTGGGGTGATGTATTTGAAGCATGCTACAAGATTCAATACTTTACCGGTCTGTGATGTGAGAGACTTGTCAAGAAAGCCATTCTTGAATTATGGAAGTAATTTGTTGGCTGAGGTCTTCAAAAAAAAAAATAAAAGAAGAATGTCAAGGCAAATTTAGATTTTTGACTCCACAAAGACCGAAGTATGCTGAACATCCAACCGATATTCATCCAATCACTCGAAAACCAGTTGTGGTCTTAAAGTACAAAAAGCCGATTCAACTGAAGAAAATTCCATTGAAGAAGCTCGAACAAGATTTCATCAAAACTTTAAGATGGTGGTATTATGACAAAAATACTGGAGAAGCAGTGGTGGTGGTTACAGAGCAGAACAAGGTGGTCAGGCTGTATGATCCGATGTGGTTGATTAATCTGTCAAAAGATGATATAGACAAGCTCTATCACAACAATATCTTGTATAAGGCTGAGCATGCTGAGCAAGCCTTGCAGTTTCAACGCGTGATTAAAGTATGTTTTGCATCCGGAATCCATGGTGGGAATAACCGAACACAACATTGGAAGAAGACTTAGACAGAAGCTTCCGAAGACTAGCACAAGACAAGAGGGAGTTTGTTAGAGCATGTTTGTTTGTCTAGTGCTAGGTCTTTTTAATTAAGTGTTTTTGTAAAAACTGGCAGATGGTACGCATGAACCATCTGGTACGTTGGTTAGTTGGTACGCTGGACAATTTAGTATAAATTGTTTAGTTCGTTTAGAGAGTGCAAGTTTGTGAGAGTTAGTCTGTTAACTGTGTGTTTCTCAAGGTGTAATCTCTCTGTAATCTCTCTGTTAAACGAGCTAGTGAATCAATCGAAGAATCGTTATTTACTCGTTGTGTACCGAATCCGATAGCAATCATGTCTTAGCAAGATCGTATACGTGATTTACAAGTTTCTTGATTGGAATCCACAAATCGATATCATTCGTACTTATATAAGCCGAAAATAGTTGCTTCCAATTCTGATAATCTTCCAATTTCAAAAACTTGAGAACTTTTTGACTTGTTCCAATTTCGTTGTCAAAGTTTATCATAGTCTTCATTTCACTCTGCATTGCGGAAAAAGCTTGATATTCCGACAACATTGAAAAATTTAAATATCTGATCGTCCGAACTCTATCCGAACTTAAACACCTTGTCCGAACCTCCTTTGAACACTCTCCGAACCTCAAAGACAACTCCGAATTTCAAACGAACCTAGAAATACCGAACTTACACCGAACTCTATCCGAACTTATCCCGAACCACTTCCGAACTCGTTCCGAACTAAAAACTACTCCGAACCTTGACCGAAACCCTACCGAACGAGAAAAACTTCCGAACTATGACCGAACAAGGACCGAACTTGTGACGAACTCGTCCGAACTTGAAATTCGGAACGGTTACTCCGAACTTGACCAGGAAGTTCCGAACCTCAACATAATTTTTTCAAAACTCTTAATTTTTTGGTGAATTTTGACGAAATTTGCAGCAGTAGGACAGGAAAACTATTAAGGAATGATTTAGGAACAGGTTTGACACGGAAAACTCGATAGATTTGATTGAAAATACGTAAACAAACTCGAGAATCACCAAAACGTTTCAAAAACTCCAAAAATAGCAACCACGGATCAGTAGAGTGAACCAGAAAGCTCTGATACCACTTGAAAATGCGAGAGCATTGGATCGTCTACTCAATCTAGCTATTCGGAGATCAAAATGTAATTTACCGATTGTTTTATTGATCAAAGATGACCAATTACAACCAGTTAACACTCAGAAACTGACACAGAGAAACATCGTACAAAACACACACTTAAGATCAGCTCAGACTATCACCTGTACCGATTACAAAGACTAACTAGCTATTTATAGCTGCTGGCCGAACCTTGTCCAAACTCCAGGTTCGGCAGGTCCGAACTCCATGTTTGGACCAGGTTTGGTAGGAAATGAATCCAGCCTTGAACCTTGGACTTGAACTCTTGGATCTTCACACGACATTGTCTGATTGGATACTTAACACGATGCATAAACTATGTATCAACACTTACCATCGATAAAGGTGAAGCTAACTTGTTTATGCAATTCTTCCTTACCTTGTTTCAGAGTAAAATTAACAAAAGCAGATGAGAGTTGTTCGTCAGTTGAGTTCTCATGTTAAGTGGCCGTTTTAGAAATAGGTTTTCTTTTAGTACGACGTCTTATTTTACTCTTAAATTTCTAAACCGAAGATTCAGTTTCATTAAAAGTAAATGGACATACGACATCCAATTCAAAGGTTCTGAAAAACTGGGCATCAACATTTTTATTGACAGGTGATTCGCTGAGAACAATGTCAAGAAACCTCAATGACAAATCATCAACATCAGTGAGTTGAAGGATCTCATCAGTAGGCTGTAGGTTGGATCCATTTTACATGGTTGTCTAAAATCCCTTCAAGCCTATCAATGGTCTGTGCATCTGGGACTAAACTAGCATCTTTGAACTTAATGTGACTCTTAGAGTTGATTTTAGTAAGTTCAGGAACTGAATAATAGTTGTGGTTAAGTGGTCCTTCAGCCCTACTATTATCAATTTCTCGAGTTAAACCCAAATCAGATTTAAGCCTAGCAAAAATCTCTCTGTGAACCACATAATCCAAGTTTGGTTTGTTCAAATTCATCAAATCAATTGTTTCTTTAACATGAATGTAACTGACTCTAAGTTTGTTCAATTTTTCAACCAGATTAGATGTATGAGCTTTAAGTTTCGTCTCAGTGTACTTCATCAACTCAATATCGTCTTGCAACGATTTGATTGTGATCGGAAAATCTTTTTCCTTAACCTGCATAGACTCAATCATTTGATTGTTCTTTATCGCTTCCTTAACCAAAAATTGGTTGTGGACTCGATACTTAGCAACTACCTCAATGGATTCCAGAGAACATAAGTATTATTTTAGCTCAGGTAGAATTTTCTCAGCCTGAAGTGCAAGTTTCTTCTTCTCTAAATCAGATTCGGACTCAAAAATGGCTTTGGAAGGTTCCGACTCAGTGATGTCTTCATCAGCTTGATCGACTTGTGAGTTCACCATCAAAGCATGGGTAGGTGGATTTCCTTGAAACGGTGATTAACTTTGAGAAGTCCAACTGTAGTTACCATCCTCGAGTGTGTTGGAACTAAAATCATTGTGACTGACGCCATCAATTCTGTTTACGAAGCATTCGACTAAAGTGTCCATCGTGAAATGATTCAGAGATGCGGGTTTTGATGTTCGAGGCTTGCAAGTTTGGACCGAAGACGTTTTCTGGAAAAGTCAACCATTCGGGTCAACGGTCAACATAAAAGTCAAGGGAAGATTGGTTCAAGCGAGTCAAGCTTCATATTAATTAATATTTATTTTAGTTGTTTTTATTTGTATTTTTGCTCATGTATTTGTGTTCACTAGTTAGCAGGTTATTGAACACAAGGGCTCTCATTATAAATAGAGTGTTATCTCTTCATTTGAAAATATAGATGAATCTTCGAGTGTGTGTGAGCTACACTTCCAGAGAGAGAGAGAGTCTCACATTGGGTTTGATATCAACCAAATTTGACCGTGGATTTCCTATGACGAGTTTGTAAACATTTAGTTCATTGTAATCATTCAGTTATCATCAATGAATCATTTTATTTATCATTTTTTATAGATGTTCTTAAATTCTCATCATCCCGTCTCACCATCTTTCGAGCTCGTTGTTGAACATGATCTGGGTTTGGGAGGTTCTAATCGGTCCTACAAATGATATCAGATTAGATACCGATCTAATTGTGTCTCACGACTAATCTGATCACCCAGATCTAGATTTTGTTCAACCTTGTTGGTCAAGATGGAAAAATCCGCTTATGAGACTTATTCTACTTTTTTCTTCATTTTGGAACTGTTTGGATGATTTCTGGATGAATCTCATGATAGATTCATGTTGTTAGGTTCATTTGGATGTGTTTTCATGCTCCAAATGTTCAAATCAGTTGAAGAAATGAAGATTCGAGTTGTACTTTCATAACATGAGGTTTTTTTTTCACGTTTTTTGGGGTTTTGAAGATTTTGGAGCTTTGATTTTGAGTGTTCTGTGTTAGAATCAGTGTTTTTGGATGAAGTAAAGTATGATTCTTAGAGGAAAACACGTTCTGGATCCATTGGGAGCATCCGTTTCATTTAAAACACAATGATTTGGGTAGATCTGGAAAAACACACACTAGTGTGTGTTTCGCGGTGTTCTTCGTGTTCTTGAAGAATCGATGGGACTGATTCAATCGTATCCTTAGTGGGGCTGATTCAATCGAGTTTTGCTATTATTTAGGATCTGTGGGTGGCTATAACATGTTCCTAAAACCGATTTATGTCAAGAATCGATGGTTTCCACTCATTTTTAGGGGTGTTTCAAGGATCAAAGTTTGTTGCGTTTTTTTCAAGTGTTCATCAGATTTTTGAAGGTTTGAAGATAGCCTATACGATCTGGACTCATTTGAAGATTGACTATACGATCTACAATGCTTCTATACGATCTAGAGTGCATACGATCTAGCTCTGGTGGTCCTATATGATCTAGACTTTATTCGATGTGATTTTGGCATATACGGTCTAGGCTTAGACCGTATAGAAGAATCCCATACGATCTAGGTTTGTTCTATATGATCTAGAATGTAAACTTCGAGTTTTAACCATAGGGTCTAGGATCTGGGTTTTCGTTCGATCGATTTTTAGAGGTTTTTGATCGTCTATAAGTGTATAGCATCTAATTTTGGATTCAACGAGTTGAATTTCCTTAATTTTTATTATGGTTTCACCGAGATATGGCTTCTATACGTTTTTCAGGCGTGGGTTTCAAATATTCGGTGACTATTTATTAGGGTTACGGGGACTCGGTTTGAGAATGATGATGATGACATGGCGTGACCGTACCGGTCTGCCATGTTTCTCTCTTCTCAGTTTGTCAAACGTAACCAAGTCAACTTTAATGGTTGTTGGCTTGTGATTGGTTGGGAGAGAAGAAGCGTGGGTCCTAGGGAAAACATTGAACCATTGAAAGTAGTTGATGTTGTCACTCCATGATTGGTTGGCAGCCATTACACACGGATCCGTATTTTTTAGACGTTGGATCAATTTGATTAGCACCCTTGATTTGTTTCTACTGCTAGCTTCTTATTGGCTCGCTGACCTTCACACAGATCATGCCTATCAGCCCTTGGTTTAATTAATTCAACCGCTAGATCATGTTGGATCTCAAATTCTCATTGGTCAGATTTATTAGCACATGAATTGTGTTTCTTCATTGTGATTTAATGAAACTAATGGTTTTTTCAGTATTTTCCGTCAATCGTGGGTTTTTCTTATTAAGTATTTAACGAGATAACGCCACTAATGGAATTTTGGAAAATTTTCGTTGGCTTGGGTTTATTTCATTTATTTTATTAGGGTTCTCATTTATTGACGTGACGTTAGCTATCGACCACTGCCGGGTTAGCTTCTATATCTGGTTAATTATGCAGCTTTTCACGATATGTCTCATGATTTATTTTTAGCTGATGCAGTGGGGAATGTCATCTAAACGGATTTACTGGAATCTCAGTTAAATTATTGGAATATTCCAATAAAATCTCACAAAGGGTTGTTACTTGATGAAAATTGATGATTTTTCTCAGATTTAATCCAGATTGCACCGATTAAATCAGAAATCTTCATGGAATATTTTCCAAGCCCGTTTTTCTTCACCCAAAATTACAAAGACTCCGGCTATGATTATTTTGCGCTCGGGATCTCTGTTTTTCTCCGATTTGGCATATTTTCTAGAATAGAGTGATGATTTTTACCCGTCACTCAAGTCGAACATTATTTTTGCATACAAGCTAGTCATAGGAACACAAGATTTATTCATGGATCATTCACAACTATCAGCATCCGACTTCCGGTTTTTCACGAGATTGTCCGATTTCAGGATTTTTGGACCATTATCTCTAGGCAACCAAGCGGGACAGTTCGACTCTCCGCATCTGATTTTTACGCTTCTAATTGGATGTTTTCGGAGAAATTTAGATAAATAGGGGGACCAATTATGGATTTGGATTATCGGGTCAATTATCTAGAGTTGGAGCATTTCTAGTGATTGATTGGTTTATCCGATTCGGTTTGTTGCGATTTGGACTCCGATATTAGGCATTTTCAGTATTGTTCCCGACGGGTCGAGCGAGACAGAAGAAGCTTATTCAAAGGGGGAATTTCTACAACAGAAAGTCTCGGGTTTATAAGTTTATTCATTGAAGATGTATGACAGACTTATTTTGAAAGACCTAGTCAAAACATGGACTTAGAAACTAAAAGATATTTATGAACATTAACCAACTCCTAAAAACTCTTTTTTTAAACATACAAATATTTGGGTAAAACGGGTCGAGTAGAGTACCACAAACGGGCTTACGTTCGGTTTTATGCCGGTAGACTAAATCCACTAGTCCAAAACTACTTACTAAACCAAAATGGTCCTAGTGGCCCACTATTTTACCTAATAAACTATGTAATCGGGCCCTAAGGCCCACTGTCCCTAAAACATGCAACCGGGTTAGAGCCCAGTGTTTTTATTTTACGATGAAACATGCTACGGCCCACTACCATTAAAACACGTACTTGGGTACACATTCGGGTCGAATTTATTAAACGGGTTAACTACCGCATTTTCTATAAAATAAACATAGTAAGAAACATACATTAAATAACTAATCGTCGATATATAAATTAATTTAGTGGCCCACGGCCCGAATATGCAAACGTTTCATTCTATCTAAACTACAAACGACATACGATACCTAGACTATCATTATCAATATAAACCAACACCCAAACCATTTTTTATGACGAATGGGCCTACGGTCAACTTCTCTTTTGTAGACAAACCGACTTGGCTACATAAACTGAAGCCCGAAACTGTTACTAACACCGAGTGGGCCTACGGCCAAAACCTTGCAAATAAACGGGCTGGGACCAACTTTCCAAACTTTTACTTAGCCATTGGGCCCACGGTCCCATCTCAATCCCTCAGACCTCTTATGGTGCCCTGATGATTCAAACCTTCTCCCTGACTGGCGGTTCCATTCATCACATCATGTGCCAATCAAGTTCTTTGCAGATTTCAGGGTGCGAGGTCGGGAAGCTCTCACATTAGTCCTTATTACTGGGCTCAAACCCTACAGAAACTGGCGAATTTGAGTCTCTTATTCTTTAGCCATATGAGGAACAAGGTTAAGCAGCTCATTGAACCTGTTAATGTACGACATGTAGTCTGACCCCTTCATTTCCAGGTGGATAAACTCATTCTCAATCTTCTCAGATTTGTTCTCAGGTAAAAACGTTTCCACCAATAACTTTCAAAGCTTATTCCAACCCATCAAATAAGCTGGGTCTTGCCTCTTTTACTTTGTTCCACTTTCCACCAGTTCAGGGCTGGTCCTTTAAACGGTTGAGAAGCAAACTTGATCTTATCCTTCACTGCACACTACTGATATCCAGTGCGCCTTCAACCTCATCCAACCAATTCAATGCCTCAGTGACACTTTTATCACCACTAAAGATTCCCAACTTACTTACCATGTACGTTTTATGGTTGCGACCTCTATGGAAAGCTTTTCGTTTCTCCATTCGCTCTCTTTTTGCATCACGCTCTTCAGAGCTATCAGAATCGGACTCTTCCCTATCTCTCTTACGCTTCTTAGACTTGGGATTTTGGGAACTCGAAGAGGATTCATCTCTCACTGGCTTGCGTTTCTCAGAGTTAGACTTTTGATGATGACTTGACTCGGTCTTTTCTTCATTTCGTGATTTTCACCCTTCCGGTTTAACATGTTTCTTACCTAATTTCTTCTCCTGACCAACCAAGTTTGGAAATGCAGTTGCAATCCCATCAGCAATCAGCTTTTGGAACCTTTATTCCTGCTCCTTAAGATGCTTCTGCTCGGATGTTGGAGGGTTTTCATCCACAATACGCAAAGAATTATCATCTCCATCATCACTTTGCTCAAAAGTGTCTTTTGGAGCATCACCATCGTTCTTGGGATCGTCAGTGGTATGACGTGTTCTTCTCATAGTCTTGCTAGTAGAAGCATTCGTCATTGACTGAAATTCGGATAAAACTCGCAATTAGAATAAACACAAAGGTTCATATAGACTTCCACAAACGCGACTCTGATACGGATATAACTCAATAGGAGTTATTCAAAAGGGGGAACACACGATTGCTTCGGTCTTACCCCTAACAAATATCGACCATAGGGAAGCATAGCTTCGGTCCAAGTCATCGGAGATGCGTAGAGGAAACCTGTCGGATACACCTGGAATAGGGTTCTCACGGAACTAAGCAGTGTCATGACTATCAAAAGAAACGAAGATAAGGGGGTTATAAGTAATTCCTCACTTAACATACTAGAATACATTCAATGAACTACCACCAGTGCCAACACTAATACAAGTCTTAGGAACCACAACAAAGTACAAACAACTAACAATTACAATACAACTGAAATACAACCACAAGGTAGAATGACAAGACCACAAACATCCATAACCATCAACAACGATCGATCCTCAGTGCCTCTTCTTTTTTCCCACGCCAAATCATATCCTAGCCGCTTCCCTAATAGGATTGGATGGATTCGACAACATTTTTTCCATGCTCTTTCCTGTTTTATTTGCCTCTGCGTTCTCCTGTGCTAGAGCGCGGTTCCACTTCGCAAGAGCAGCAAAAATGGGAGAACTAGGTCCGGCGACCTCACGATATGGAGAATAAGGAAACGGGTAACCAGGGTCAAAAAATGAAGATCCGTGATGCTCAACAAAGGGAACATATGGGGCATAAAGGTAGGACGACATTATGTATGGTGAGGGTAGTGGGGTATGAGCATAGTAGGGACCCATATGAGTTGGGTACATAGGGGCATGAGCACTATAAGATCACTGTAGCGCGGGAAATGAATAACGGTTAGAGACAAGGCCATCCTGCTCGGCCTCCATACAAGCAGCTACATAGGGATCTCGAGGGTCATAAGAAAAAGGTGGGTACGAAGGTGGAATGGGCTATCCACACACAATGGAAACTGTGGAAACTGCAGTAACAATGGGCTATCCACACACAATGGCAACTGTGGCAACTGCTGGTCCTGTGGCGTCCGATGCAATGGTGGCTCAACCTCATTAGCCTACTCATTAGGCTCCCCATCGTTGTCGTCAAGATCCACAAGTGGGGCTGCTACTGCAACGACAAACCCAACATCTATCTCCTTCTGGTTAAGGTGAATCTGGGGAATGTGGCGACCGACATGCGTGCTCCGATGTGCTTCTGCGGTGGTCGCGGAATCTCCTAAGGCTGCTCCTCTTGAAAAGGGGTGTTCCTGATGATGGAAGATGGAAAAACTATATACCAGAGGTATCAGGACTCAGAGGGATAACCGGTATGTTAGGGCCCGCGTCGGACTTCTTCCTTCTTTACCGCTGGATTAGGAAAATGAGGTTTTTCTTCGACCGGAAACCATCTTTTCTTCAGGGTACCTGTCAAATTGAAACTCAATACAATATTCTAGATATCAAATCTCCCATGCATGCCTATGGTACCTTTACCCTAACTCACAATAAGGACGATGTGTCATATTACCCAATACAAAAACACACAAGGAATGACTTTCGGCTAATGTTTGTTTGATAGGCTTTGGTAAGTCTTAGTGTACCTGTGGGTATGAGTGGTAGTCTGTAGTTCTGTAACTACAGCCGACCTTAAACTAACCCTTGATGTCCTCCTAACACACAAACCTTCACCTAGGTCTAAACTTAACAAGGAAGACTATCAGCTTATATATGTCCGCTAGGGTTCACTGAGTCTTAGTGCACCTGAGGGTAAGAATGTCATGTTGCAAAGTTGAAACTACCACCGACCTTACACTAAACCTCAACTATTCCCTAGCATACAGACGTCCACCTAAGTCCAAGAATTAGCACCGAGCTTAGCCTTAAAGTTCTTAAAGGTTCAAGCTTAGGGGCTCTAAGAGTTACCTAATCTGTTAGAACCTTGGGCTCTGATACCATCCTGTCACACCCCGCCCCGCAGCGCCCAGCCAGGCGCGGGGGAGAGGATGTGGGACCAGTCGTCTGTATCAGAACATGCGGAAATGTATAGGTAGATGTAAGATCATAAGGTCAACACACACAACAGACAACTTGTCCAATACAAACCATACAGACTTAAATACATTAAGTCTTCTGTGTTAAACATAAGAGTATGCCCAGGAAGAACCTAAGGCCACCAGCACGATCAAGGAACAGACAAACAATAAAAGACAGTCATGACGAGGAACAAATCCAAAAGTCAATAGAATAACCCCCAACAAATATAAATCAACTCGTCCCTAATCCAAACATGACATCTACCCAAAGCGTTACTTACCTGCTCATAAACCAAAAATACATCAACAAAAATAGTTATTGGTGAGTCGTAGTGCATTTGACTCAAATACAAGTTTCAACAAATCAATTAACAATATTGTGCCTGTTATAAATTCCTATGGTTAAACCAGCACACTGGGTGTACGATCCTACGACCGCACGCCGCCCTTTGTGGACTAGGCATATAAGGCATCACCGGACCCCTAATGGGTCTAACAAATGGGGTATGAGATACCTTGATCTACCTCTACAGCTATATTGGTGCAATATATGTCTTTGTGGCTAAACAGTCAGGCCCAAATTAACCATACTAATCAACATGAACGTCTCGTAATATGCGAGTTTAAATTTATAACACGGTAACAACAAACAAAAAAGTAACGCTATGACATGGTTCATGTACACCCTAAAACGTTAAAAAGTTAAAGTAGGGGAAAAGCTATCAACTCACAGGTTATCAAGTGGTGAATCAAACAAGCGTCATAAGGTACGAGAATCCAAAAGTCCGGGTTTATCACAGTTGCAAGTCTATTATAATATATGATATATGCATATCAGAACCTATCCATAAGTATATATGCACAAATAATCGGCAACAACAATCCACAAACAAACGATAAGTTTAACAACATTCCCGAGAGTGAACAACAAACACCCGACGTGATCATCGGGCCCAACCGAGAAGTGAAACTTTACTACTAGAAACCAATATGCCCATACTCGTAAAAAGAACCAAACTGGGTCGCTCGATATTTCCCAATTCACAAAATGAAGAAAAATCATAAAGCTATCAACTCACTGGTTATCAAGTGGTGAATCAAACAAGCGTTATATGGTACGAGATTCCAAACATCCGGGTTTATCACAGTTGCAAGTCTATTTTAATGATATGATATATATACATACATACTAGCCGTGTGCCCGCGCGTTGCGGCGGCGACAGTTTATTGTGCGTAATTCGTCATTCGTTCGCGTATTACAGTGACACGACAATTTACATCATGGTATTCGTTTCTGTTAGCGCGATGCGTCCCGATGACAATTTATAATGCAGTACATGCGCGTTCCACGGTGGTAACAACTAACGCGGTGCTTGTTTTTTCTTACTTTATCAATACTCTTGTGATATATATTTCATTCTACGTTTGTTAGTTTTTTCATTCGTACCATCGACTTAATTTACCTAATCTTATAGAACTCGAATAAATAACAACGAACACATGTCAAAAATAAACCAACGCAATACTTCTTTTCTTTTAGTTTATCAATCATCTCGTGATATAGTGTATTACATGTCTGTTAGTTTTCTCATTCTTAGTATTGGTGTAGTCTATCTATGTTAACAATTTTGTAGAGCTCAGTTTGAATCTGGATCGTGTCTATAGAACCTTGTACGGATTGAATACCTGAAGAGGTTAACAGGACTAATAGTATCATACCTCATTAAGCTTATAATAGCAAGATGCAACATTGTAACTTGCTACTGAAGTTCATTTGTTATTAAAAAAACAGAAATACTTTCAGATAATATAAAATAATGAAAAGCTTTGTATTGCAAAAGAGGTTGCTTTCTTGGTGCCACCTTAACCATGTTTTTAACATAAAGAACATCAACAACAATCCAAAAAAAAAAATTCAATGAAGCATTACAAAGATCTGATAAAAAAACAGGATTAATCCATATAGTCAAACGAACATGTAAACAAAAGAAATCCACTTGCCTCAGCTGTTGCCCAAGCCCCCACTATCGTCTGCAATAGTGATAGATCGGTGATGAAAGGGTAAATATAATTTGCTTACATAAGAGAAATATTATGATCATAGTATAGAGTGAATTAGAGCTCAGCTAACCTTGTCATTCAGTTACAGAACTTTGTTTTTTTTTTCTGTGTATATGCAATCCCCATTGGCTGATGTGTTTTAATCTGAGTAACAGAGAATAACTATGATCATAGTATAGTGATGTGCTCTGATGAACCTTGAACTGATGTGTTCTAATCTGAATAACAAAAATATTGTGCTCTAAATAAATGAATACAGAAACATAACATATTATGTGCAAGGAAATCTAAAGGAAAACCACATCTTTTGCATCTGATGGAAGTAAAACATACCCATGACAGTTCATGACGATTTTAGAAATGTGAAAAGCCACAATGTGACCTACAAAATATATAGAGATGTCGTGAGTAATCAACCTCCAAAAGCCTTAAGCAATAAAAATGTTACCTCTTTTCAGACCCAGATCCATCCACAAGTCCTGCATTTTCAGATGCACTTCGAAACGTGATTTACACAAATTTAAAAGGGTGGGAAAGAATCATACGTCGAATCCACTTGACTAAGGGCAATCACTGCAAGTAACCCATACGGTGTCAATGTGAAAATTAAACCAGTAACAGTAGCCACATAATAAACAAACCGCAACAGATATTTATATAAAAGTTTTATATTCCAGTATGCACCTACCTGATATTTTTAATACCAAGCCATGATAATAATAAATATTGTTTGTATCTTGGTCCGACCTGCGCATTTTCGTTTGTGTATTAAATAAAACGCGAGAGAAAGATAGAGAAAAACATACGTGATCTGGTCTCTTGCAAATAGATTAATACAAAGAAGTACACATTTAACCTGGATGGCTGAAAACTTCTTTCATAGCCTTCCTTTTATCTACATTGTCATGTACATCGACTTTAACAACCGTTTTCTGCAATAAAAACAAACTTAATAACAGTTTATGATGAAAGTTAAAAACAAACTAACGAACATTACCACAATGCTATTAGAAAAATAATATATTAACCCCAGTCATGAGGTTTCTTGGTTAGAGGTGGAAGCAAAATGTCAACAAACTTTGTCCAAATTGGAGAATTTTAGGCAATAAATAATTACATAGTTAGTGCATTTTTAAGCTAAATGATTATTTGTTTATCCATTTAAGAAATAAGTTAGCCATTTAAAGATACTGATCTGAAATTAGTAAGTCTGTAAACAACCTACTTAGATATTTCGCACATGGTCAAGTAAGCCTTCACAAAGGTCAAGAGGACCTAGACCAGCTAAACTCGGGAACAAACTTTATTTGCTTCTTCACACCTAAGGTAGGAATTACAAAAGGTAAGATAAAATCTTGGATATTTTGACAAAAGTTATAATTTCAAATAAACTTATGCAACTTTTCAAAGGAAAACAAATCCAAACCCAAAATCAATACAAACTAAATGAGTGTAATGATGAAATGCTACCTTTGTCCATTTTGCCTCTTTCAATCTGCAGAAGAGTAGCTGTTCATCTACATAAAGAAAGATATAATACCGCCATTAACAAAAACTTAATTGAAAATTTTCTTAAACGTGAGAAAACATACAATAGAAGATTTGATAACAGAACACATATGATGTATCCTTACAATGCTTTCACTAACAAACACTCAATCTGATCCAACCCAAGATCTTGAACTCCAGCCAACATATCAAAGATCCGAACATTGCTATCTAAAGAATTTGGAAGATGTTAACTATGTTAAGTGAAAGTTCACCAAGATAAATAGTAAAATTGTGAAAGTTCTGTGATGCCATACCAGTTTTTAACAGTAGCATACATTCCTTCCAACAAATTTATGTCCATCTGTCAGTAAATCGAAGACATAAATTTCATATCATTGTAGACAAAAAGAACACAAATTCTTGTTTGTGTATTTCTTTCTTTCACAAAACAAACCATAACACTCAACAAGAAAAGGAATCATATCCAACATAAAAAATTACCTAGTTCTCTTAATCAAATGGTTAGAAGAAATAATCAGAATAGAATTCAATTCCGAGATGCCTGTTGTAGCAAAGGCAGTAATCCGGATAATTATACCAAGAAATCAAAACCTTAAAACCCGATTTAAACAAACCTGAACCAACCCTATACAACATACCCGAACCAGAAATTGAAACCCTAAAACTCGATTTTAACATCAAAGAAACATACCCGATTTAAACATCAGAGCCAGCCCTTTCTGCTTCAACATCCTAAGCTTGTATCACATAAAATCGAAGAACGTTTTAGAACAATCAGACGATTAAGAAATATTAAAACTACTTTATTTTTGTATAAAACTACTTTATTTTTATGTATATAATGCAGGGGGTTTGGGTTTAGCCTATTTTAGGAGCTTCATAATGTGAATATACAAAGAGGATCCTCGAGCAACAAAAATTAAGCATATAAAAAAGGGGAAAGGGGGGAAACTTCACTAACCTAAAACAAATTCCTTAGAAAGTCTAAATTTCTAAACAACAAAAAAAGTAAAATAAGAAACACATAAAGCAAAACTGCTTGAAATTTATTAATTATATGATAATGATCAATATATCTTATTTTTAAGGATAAGACAATAAATAATAGACACGAACAGAAAGTGGTACAATACATTAATTTCAACCCATTTTATATTGTTTGCAAGATCAAGGATTTATGGGCTAACTACATCAATAGAAACCAACTTATATTTTGTTACCAATTCCGTTAACCAAGTTTAGAAATCAGTATCACTAAATATGAGCAATGATACACATATGCTGGTTTCTATAATGTAGTAAAATAACAAAAAAACATCGCATCGCGCGGTCAACGACACCAACTTTCAACAAAAATTAGTACCAGCACAACTTCAAAAATAATCTTATTACCCAACAGACCTGCACAACAGAAGTTAAACAAAGCCCACGGCTCCAAGATCACATAAGAAAAGGATCAATAAGAGGATTTGAATACAAAATATTTTGTAAAAAACAGAGGTATCACCCTTCCAAGCCAGTTTGAAGTCAGTTTTTTCAGAACATGTTCTGGTCAGGTTGAGTTTTAGCAAAGGTCAAACTGCTCAAAGCAGTTGACTTTCTGCAGTTAATAGGCATGTTTCATGCTCACCATGAGCTGTCTATGTCATGACAATGCACAGAAAGATCACATAAACATGTCACTTAAGGCTTGTTTTATGCATGATGGACCAAACAGGTAAAACATGTTCCCTTATAGTCGCCAAGAACCCATCATTCCATTCTTAATCAAAATATTCTGACCCGAACCAGGTGTAGGGAGATATTAGGAAGGTTAAAATGTACCTTTACTTTAACTCTCTGGCTCTCCGCTGTCATTTTCATAGACACAGATTCAAGATGTAAAGCTTCATCCCTGCTTCAGAATTGTTCTCCCCTCCAACCAGCATATTTTGCACAGGAAAGACCTGCAATTGAAACTGTTACCTATCCCGCCTTCATATCTATAACCATTACACAAGCACAGAATGATAATAACACACACACAAGGTGAATATGAGCTTCATCTAAACTCACTTGATAACATAAACATAATCATTATGTATATATGCTCTGATAACATAAACATAACAGTGATTTATACCTACGTGAATGAAGATCAAGGTGAATATGAGCTTCATCTAAACTCACTTGAGCTTCAAGTGTTACAAGAATAGCTGGTTTGGCATTTTCAAATTGAGCTTCTACCCATTACTCTTCACTGGTTCCAAATATGCATATTTAACAAAGAATACAAACAAATATAAAAAAATAAGAACAAAAAAAATATATGTTTCCATCATAGCCCTAGAAAAAGTTAAATAATGGCTGAAAATGACATACCTCTGAAGGGGCATGAAATTTCTCAAGAAGCCTATCGAGTTCCACCACTAAAGCTGTATATCTGGGCTTAAGAACCAAATTTAGGTTTTTATATAAATAACAAAGATAGGTTACATTCACAAAAAATTCAGCAACCAATCTAATAGGTTACCTTCTGCTTACTCTTGACCAGATCTGGAACACAAAAAAGAATGCATATGGATCATGTATAAGAAAATATGAATGTAAAATTTGGAAACAGACCGATAAGACAAATAAAAAAACACATGGATGAGAACCTATTACCCACGGAAAAACATCTTTCTTTAGAACCAATGAAATTGGATGTCGAATAGTGTCTCTTCTAATATGTTGATAAGTCACTCTAAAAGGAATTGCATGTCCATCAAGGTAACAAAAAAAAAGATCAAAATCAGCTACAAGAATCTGTTCAAGATCATCTAAAACAAACATGTTCTAGAGCTATATTAGATGGCATCAAGCACATAAATCTTTCACCCATTTCACAATAAAAGCTCATACACAAATGAAGCTCAATACACAGGGAACGTATGTAACCTTATTCTGAAAAGTGCATGTGTGCTCCTAAATCTGGTTTTTTGTACCTTTGCCTCATTGTTGATACTGCAAATGATAAAATAAATGTTGATTTCTGCAAACAATCAAAAGTAAGAAAAAAATTCAGCCCATATAAAGAAGCTATTCACGGTCATAAAACTTCTACAAAAAAAATTAATTATCACCTGCTTTGATTTTCCATCTCATAGCATAGAGTACCAAACAAAGATGAAGAGATAGTTGTAAGGAAAAAAAATGACATACATTTTGGTTTCATTACCCTTTTAACTAATTTAACAACCCCTTTTTTCGCAATCCGAATTTGTCATTTGAAATTACAGCTTCAAACAATCAAACATCGTATGCACATCCACACGCTTTTTTCTACAAACGGTTTTATTTTAGCTGGTTTTCTGATGCTGGTTGTTCAATATCACATAACGACCCCTTAAGAGCACACATCCAAACACCCTGAAAGTATGACAACTAATGGAACAAAAAAAAAAGAAACATGAAATATAACGTGATGTTACTTGGTCTTTGAACATTTCCAAACTCTCACCATTTGGTGGAGGTATATCATAGCTACGTCTCCACTCGTGAACTTGTTCCTTTCCATATTTATATGCACTTTCCTGCTTATTCAAACCCTCTAATTTCCATACCTAAAGAAATATAAAGAACATAAGTTCAAGAAAAACAGCATGGCAAAATTGGAATCAGAAGGACCCAAAAATCCTATTTGGATGAATAACATTTACATTCGTTCGTTTAGTTGTCAAGCTGTAACAACGGGTATGAGCAAAATCTAAGAAATTAAACAGGTTTAAGCTAATTAGATGTTTATGAGGTCCAAGCATTAGGAACTCCCAAATACATAAACCCTAATTCATAGGTTAAGAGGAAAACGAAGGACAACACAAGTACATACCCGTAACAGCAAAAATCAAGCAATTGAAAGAATTAGAGTACAAATTACCCGAGATTTTAATTTCGCCTGCAAAAAAGAAGATTTATTTTAGGTCTAGGGCATGTTCCGGTTAGAATTTGAAGGATCGTTTGAAGCAGATAACCTGTAACAAGAAGCAGATAACACCATATTGAGATTGAAGCAGATAACACCAAATCGGATCGTTTGAAGCTGTTTAGGGTTGAGTGTAGAGAAGATGTGATGAAAACGGGAAGACGAAGAGAGCTAGGGTTGGACGCCATCGATCTCTTTCGAGAGCGGCTGTTTTGAAATGAGAGCTTTGAGAGAGAGGTGTAGGGGATATCGAGGTGCGGGGGCTGGATATGGCCAATCCAGGGGGAGAAGCGTTGATCACGAAGGCGGCGATTCTGCAAAGAAAAAGAAAGAGGCGATTTGTGATTTGGTTTAATCGATCGAGAGAGACGGCCGGAGATTCGAGGGGAGAGCCGATTTTAAAGCCAATCAATGGGGATGCTTAGAGCACGCTGAAGAGAGATAGGTTGAACAATCAATGCGTGTTTCTTCAAGGGCTGTACACGGGTGGAACAGATTAGGGTTTAAGACTTAAAAGCTGCTTTAAGACTTGTACATGGTGCTTATTAGTTTGTACGCGTCTTAAGGACTAAGCATTTTTCATGACGAAAATGCCCTTTAAGGCAATATGTATTATATATAGTAATAGATATATGCACAAATAATCAGAACCTATATATATATATATATATATATATATATATATATATATATATATATCAGAACCTATCCACAAGTATATATGCACAAATAATCGGCAGCAACAATTCACAAACAAACAGGAAGTTTAACAACATTCCCGGGAATGTACCGAGCAGACAACAAACACTGGACGAGGTCATCGGGCCCAATCTAGTAGTGAAACATCATTACTGGAAACCAATATGCCCATACTCTTGAATAGAACCAAACTGGGGCTCTCGATATTCCTAATTCACAAAACAAAGCAAAATCATAAAGCTGCCCAAAATCATAAAGTTACCCATACGCATGAATAGTCAACGAACCATTCTGACTCCCCAGGAGATGCGGACAGCGAACGAACCAACAACAACCCCATGCGGTCCATATCGACTATTTTTTCTTTTACTGGACTTTTCGGTTTATCAATTTTAGCTCGTTTATACAACGGGGTTTTGTTCCAATGATTTCTAGTAGGCATATATCACAAATTTGGGCTCTAAGGCCATTTCACCCAATAGATAAAAGTCTCGGTTATATACAAAATGTCCATAATTCAATCCCATTGCAAAACCGACAATCAAAATCATGTTCCAATACAAGGGTCTCCTCCAAGGGAATTATTTACTCAGGTTTTAAGGCTTCAAGCCACTGAGATGCACAATGTGTCATTAACCCATTTAAAATAATCCAAAATACTTGATTTTTGGGTTTCCAAACACTAAATTACAACTATGTCCTCCACCCATTGACCAATCTATCAATTTGTGACATTGTAGTCACTGAGATATAGGTTTCCCTGGCCATTATCCAGATTCACAATACTAAACCGAAACAGCAACATGCATGCATTAAGACTTGTACCTAGGGCTCAAAATCTTGTATAAAGCCTTTCTAAGCGAGTTTTCCACTTCTCTAATTCTCTTGATCACTCCAGAAGCTATATCTAGCCTTGCATGATTCATCAAACTCAGTTTTAGAGGTGACCTTGTCCAAAAATGATGATCAAAAGCAAAACCAAACATAACTAAACTTGTTTCTCTTTAACTTTGCTCCCACTAGCCTTAGATCACCATGGATCATCCGTGCAAGCACTCCTAGACCCAAAACAACTTCTGATCAGAAGTGAATCTAGAGAAACATAACCCAATTTAACTCAAAACGAGGTTTAAGAGCTTACCCGAGCCTTACACAACTTTTATACACTTGATTCTTGACCACCCTAGCTACCTTTGGCTGTACTTAAGCTTCCCAGGGGAAATGGACGGGATTAAAGAGAGTTCTTGAGCCGGAGGGGTAGAAAATGAGCATAAATGAATCAAAACAAACTTTTATATCACTGAGGTCGAAGTGGACCGCAAGGTGTGCACGAAGAACCCCCATGCGGTCCGCATGGGGTGGAAAACACACGTGGATCCTGAATCCGGCGACCCGCAACCTGATCCACTAACCCGACCAGCATACGGACCGTGTACGAAGAACCAGAGAGGGCATGCGGCCCGCATTTTCCTCAAAATTTTCTTTTACTTTTATTTTTCCATAAAATTTTCCATTTTGAGCACGAGGGTTTTACCAAAGGTGTTACATTTATGAAAATAAGTCCTTAACAAGGACTTGGGTTCGTATCCACATTTGAGATTGTACACAAAAAGAAGCCTATGTTTTCTTACTTCAAGTATTTGGATGCATGTGCTACATGTTCGTGCCAAGACATCAAAGACAAAATACTCATAAAAAAGGCGGTCCGTTGCATATTTTATGTATCATAACACGTCGTGTTTGATGAGAACTCTTGTTAGGACACTCTAATGTAATAGACTAAGTCAAGTATTAGAACAAAAGACTAGAAACATCCTCAAAAGAGAAAGGACAACAAAATCTATCAAAAATATAGATTCTGTTATTTCATAGATAAACTACATAAATCTACAGAATTTCTTTAGTTCATCTGTGAAATCCAAACTTCACAGAAATCCCCTTTTATGTGAATCGCTTGTGAAGGGAAGCATTCCTCGTCATCAACAAAGAGTCTTGAGGGAGTTCAAGAGTACTAGAAGATAAAGATTATGAGAAGTATAAAAGCTATGAGTGAAGAACAAGTAATGTAAATGCACTTGATATTCAATGAAAAAGACAATTGAAGATTATTGAAGATAGATAAATTGAATATGTTAAATTTATCTCTATATACTCTGACACACTCCAAATTCAACCAACTTCAACCACTTTATTACTTTACAACTTGCTATAAATAGTAGGAGTTCTTCTCTAACAAAGCCAAGACATTCACTCATAATTCACAAGCTTCTCAACGTGCTTATCACATACTCTTGTCAAAAAGTTCTTTCTGTTGATTCATATATATACTATCAACTAGTGTAAACCATTATTTACATTTGAGATATATACAGAAAAACCTTTTTATGAATTGTGTTCTTCCAATTTGGTTAAATTAAATTGTGCCAACATTGTTAAAGATCCCCTCACGGGACCCACAGTTGGTATCAGAGCGGATTGAGTAACTCATATTCAAAGGTCTCTTTAACTCTTTCTTTGGTTTATCTTGTGTTTTTCTAAACTCGTCCTAAATCTTTTTCTCAAAATATCAACGAGTTGGAACAATGTTAAATCTTCGAGTTCATTGGCCAAACCTCCCATGCTAGCTAGGGAGGAGTATCCATAGTGGAAAATAAATATTACAAACTTCTTAAAGGAAGTTAATAATTCCCTATTGGATTGCATTGTCAATGGACCTCATTTTCCTACTGTTGACATTTTATAGATCAAAGAAACTAAAACCACATAATTTTCCATGCTCGCTCTGTGCCTAGGAAAATGGTGTAGTGAGGAGGACAAAGCCAAATAAATGAATGAGGATAGAGCCAAAACCGTTTTGATTATGGCTCTTCTTCATGAGATATTCTGACAAGTTTACTGCAACACCTTATCCAAATCCATATGTGATACACCTGAGAAACTCTTTGAAGGGGGGAACAACTGAAACAAAACAAAAGAATAAAAGCTTTAAATGAATATGAATCACTCAAGTCACTCCCAAATGAGTCACTTCTGAATGCTTACAAACCCTTTGCAACTGTCATAAACAACTTAAGAAAGTTCAATGTTTCTAAAGCAAATGAGGAAACAAACATAAAGTTCATTAAAAGTCTTCCTCAGGAATGGAGAGGACTAATCATGACTCTTAAATCTACTTTGGACTTGGAGCAGAAAAGTCTCAATGAACTCTTTTGTATCTTAGACTCTCAGGAGTCTGAGATCCTAACTATCTCCAAATCTAAAGTAGATCCCCGGTCTCTTTACTCTGGAAAAGAGGAAAAGAAATATTAAACAAGAGTCAACCCATTCAAAACAAAGAAATGACCCAAGTGAGTCCGAAAGTTAATGTACTGTTAGTGAAACAGAACATGAATCACTTGGAAAATCACTAGCCCTCTTGAATAGGCAATTCAGAAGATTTAATAGAAAAAATCCCTCCTGGTCAAACAAAAAAGGTCTTTAAAAAAGATGAAGATAACAAAAAAATAAACCTCAAACTTCAAGAAGCCTGAGGTTGAAAAATTCTAAATAAAATGCTTCAAGTGTGGAACAATGGGTCACTATGCTTCAGAATGCAAGGGCCAAAAGCTCGAAGATGTTGCTTACTACAAAGGAAAATACGACGAAGCAAATCACTGTCTTATGGCTGATAATGAATCCTACCTCTCCGACACTTCTGAACCTCTTAATAAGGAACAAGTAAGTACCATCCACAAAGATCTTGTTTTCAATTTTATAACATGTCAATAAACTACAAAAATTTTCAAGAAAGATTAGAAAGGAACAACCTTTTAAATTAAAATAAGTTTAAAACTTTCGAGGAAGAATTGAGCTCTCTTCTATGCGAATTGCATCAACTTATGCAACGTGAAACCACAAGCATGAGTAATGAAGCTAAAATTGATCGTTATGAGACATAAAGAACAACTTTATACCAAAGGTTGCATGTGAAAACCAAGAAAGTAAACGGTCTCATTAATGCTCATTGTAACACCCACATCAATAAACATCGGAATTTTTCGAGCCATCTCGACAAACAATTCCATGATACATTATATGAATGGAAGAATTATAATGGGTAACAACATAAATAATACTTGGTGCATGGCCACAATTAAATATAAATATATGATAACTCGCCTAATATCTCAACCACTTCCAAATTCAAAATCCCATTTCCCATTCCAATTCTTATCGTTATTCAAATCACCCTATAAAGCTCCTCTTTCACACTGATATAATATGTTCAAGCCTAATAAGCACCTAGTAAGCCCATTAAGCATCTAACAGGCCATTAAACATCCAACATGCCCACTAAGCCTTTGGCCAACCCATTAAGAGCCTACGGGTCACTAGAAACCCGACTAGGATTAGTTTGTGTCAGTACCGATTTGACAATGGATCTCACCCAATACACAAATGCTAGTGTGGAACTACAAGCATTTATGATCAATCAACAAGTTTGATAAAAAAATAATAAGAAAAAGATGAAGAACACACACTAAAACACCAAGAACAGACAAACTTTAAAAGAAAAAAATGATCTCTGTTGTACTTCAGGTGTGACTTACCCAAAAGTAGGGTTTAAAAGGGTCCTATTTATACTAAACAAAGAGCATGAGCAATTCATCATATTGATACAACAACCATTACATCGATTTCAGCAAAGATATTCTATTAGGCATGCAAGTTCGCTAAAAACTAGACTGAGTTCGCTAGGAACAAGTTCAAGTTCACTAAGCATCTTCTGAAGTCCACTAAATCATTAAGTCCACTAAGAGATATCCAAGTCCGCTAAGCAGAACTTCAAGTCCGCTAAGTGTAGATCAAGTCCACTAAGAGCAGACAAGTTCGCCAAGGCAGAAACTTCAAGTTTGCTAGAACTTGAAGTTCGCTAAGCACAACTCCAAATTCGCTAGGCACAACTCCAAGTTCGCTAATAGAAAAACCAAGTTCACTAAAAGCAACTTGGCAAGTTCTCTAAGTTTCCTCTTAGAGTACTTGTGGCCCAAAATCTCCAAAAACTTTAAGTCTTCATTCTGAGACGTTCTTCAGGAAGGTCTTCACCAAGAATGCTCAACGGTGAAGAGTTGGCATTGCTAACAACAAACAATGGGTCTTACAAGTTCCACCCTTATTGGCAATACAAACATGAAGTCTTTACCAAGGCTGACCAAGTAGTTTGAGCAAGAACCTCTAATATTCTTTGGCAGACTCTCTACACTTTTCATACATTACAGTAATCTGGAGCTTGTACAGCCTCCAAAGGTCTTGCCACCTAAACTTCTTGAGATCAGTATATTGATATAGCTCGGCTCTTCTTTCTGAACCTTTAAGAATAAAACTGATTCCTTTGTCTTGTACCAACCAGCAATCAGAACCCTTTAACACTTTTGTTTCCATTTTTCCTGCATTAATACATTCACGACACCACTAATTTGAAAACATTAGGAAGTAGTTGGCGCCATAACATTCACATGGCTTCAGAAGTGTCGGAATAGTTTGCGTCATCTGATAATAGATGATCATTAGATAGGACTTTGAGAGAAGTCTGAGTTTAATAGCTGTAAAGAATCTGATAGTTTCAGCCCCTTCTCTCTCAATCACTAATTCATGTGTCTTTCTGCTATAATACCAACTTCTGATCGGAAAAGTCTTCTGATTCCCCAAAATTTTCTTAAATTTGACCTCTCTTCCAATCTTCCTGAATATACCATGATGAGGTAAACGTTTACATCTCTTCTCCTCAATCTTCTTGGCTTTCTTCTCTTCTTCAAATGATTGCAAGTTCTTCTTAATTTGAAATGCAGAACCAATATTTGAAATAGTATCCCTTCCATTTTTGTTGATAAAATGGTTAATCAGATCTTGGTACATCAGCTATTTCAGCTCCCAAGAGAACAAGCTGCGTAAAGCTCTGAAGTCTGCGAAGAACTGTACGTACCCATTGTGTCTTTTCACAATAAATGCATCAAACTCCTCATCATACTTCCATCCCAAAATCTTCATCCCATAGTTGACGTTTGGGTTAGCGGGCATATTCCTCAGGTTTTTGGTAGTGAATTGCACCATTGCCTTGGTATTTGGAGCCATTTCTTCCCAATTATCAAAGATGTGAGGAGCATTCTTCCTTCTGAGAGCATTAACCCTTTCCTTCTCTCTAATTTGGTTCTGTTCTTTCTTTGCCAAACTGACAGTCTTTCGATAGTCGATCACAAGC
>JBCNJP010000010.1:37826020-37899481 GCA_039602395.1 Deinandra increscens subsp. villosa
GGTCAGTTTTCACAAAATCAAGGATTTACAATTCATCATGCTACTCATAATATTAAATCATGCATTTTGAATCATATTGCACGTAATGACAACCATAATGAATACATAGCACATATGGGCGGGTTCGGTGATCAACCAAAGGACTTGGACGTATTCGGCCTAGTTAAGTATTAGTTACTAAGTTAACACTTATAACGTAACTAACGGAGTTTGTCTAACGGAAGTAAACCTTGAAATTCCCGGATGTCACAGATATGATGAAATATTTGAATGAGGATCCAGATCTTGAAGGTGGAGTTGGTGGTAATGGTTCTAGTGCTGGTGTAGCTGGAACATCTTCTGCTGCTGCTGGACCATCTACTACTGCCCACGGGGAGTCTTCAGAGAAAGAAGTGTATGATGTAACTCCAATTTCTAGGGTTGAGCTGAAAGAAGGAGAATTTATTAATCCGTATTCAATAGAGCAACTGGCGGTTATTTTTGCATTGAATGTGGATGATGTGGATAAAGTTCCTTTTGCTGATTCTTATGGAGAAGAAAATTCTGATGTTGATATGGATTTTGAAGAAGAACATGTAGAAGTAGAAGATATGACGGCTGAAGAATATCCAGATGATCTTAAGGTTTATGGAAATTTTTCTGCTGATGATCAGTCTGGAGGTTTTAATTTCTTTGGTAATAACGATGAAGAAAAAGTGGATGAGGAGTTGTAGAAGAAAGAGTCTGAAACTGAGCAACCAGAATCAAATGAATCTGAAAAGTTATCAGAAGAAGAAGAGAAGAAAATGTTATTTGATGCTTGGTTGAAAGAACAAAGAGCCAAGAAGCTGTCGGTAGTGAAACCAACAAGGACTGTTGATCAAAAGAAGTATTTTGACAGAAAAGGTGGTGAAGCTACTGGTGGAATAATCAGTTGGATGTATGACTCGGAACTCAAGTGTGATGCAATTAAAAAGGAGTTTGGGGTGATGTATTTGAAGCATGCTACAAGATTCAATACTTTACCGGTCTGTGATGTGAGAGACTTGTCAAGAAAGCCATTCTTGAATTATGGAAGTAATTTGTTGGCTGAGGTCTTCAAAAAAAAAAATAAAAGAAGAATGTCAAGGCAAATTTAGATTTTTGACTCCACAAAGACCGAAGTATGCTGAACATCCAACCGATATTCATCCAATCACTCGAAAACCAGTTGTGGTCTTAAAGTACAAAAAGCCGATTCAACTGAAGAAAATTCCATTGAAGAAGCTCGAACAAGATTTCATCAAAACTTTAAGATGGTGGTATTATGACAAAAATACTGGAGAAGCAGTGGTGGTGGTTACAGAGCAGAACAAGGTGGTCAGGCTGTATGATCCGATGTGGTTGATTAATCTGTCAAAAGATGATATAGACAAGCTCTATCACAACAATATCTTGTATAAGGCTGAGCATGCTGAGCAAGCCTTGCAGTTTCAACGCGTGATTAAAGTATGTTTTGCATCCGGAATCCATGGTGGGAATAACCGAACACAACATTGGAAGAAGACTTAGACAGAAGCTTCCGAAGACTAGCACAAGACAAGAGGGAGTTTGTTAGAGCATGTTTGTTTGTCTAGTGCTAGGTCTTTTTAATTAAGTGTTTTTGTAAAAACTGGCAGATGGTACGCATGAACCATCTGGTACGTTGGTTAGTTGGTACGCTGGACAATTTAGTATAAATTGTTTAGTTCGTTTAGAGAGTGCAAGTTTGTGAGAGTTAGTCTGTTAACTGTGTGTTTCTCAAGGTGTAATCTCTCTGTAATCTCTCTGTTAAACGAGCTAGTGAATCAATCGAAGAATCGTTATTTACTCGTTGTGTACCGAATCCGATAGCAATCATGTCTTAGCAAGATCGTATACGTGATTTACAAGTTTCTTGATTGGAATCCACAAATCGATATCATTCGTACTTATATAAGCCGAAAATAGTTGCTTCCAATTCTGATAATCTTCCAATTTCAAAAACTTGAGAACTTTTTGACTTGTTCCAATTTCGTTGTCAAAGTTTATCATAGTCTTCATTTCACTCTGCATTGCGGAAAAAGCTTGATATTCCGACAACATTGAAAAATTTAAATATCTGATCGTCCGAACTCTATCCGAACTTAAACACCTTGTCCGAACCTCCTTTGAACACTCTCCGAACCTCAAAGACAACTCCGAATTTCAAACGAACCTAGAAATACCGAACTTACACCGAACTCTATCCGAACTTATCCCGAACCACTTCCGAACTCGTTCCGAACTAAAAACTACTCCGAACCTTGACCGAAACCCTACCGAACGAGAAAAACTTCCGAACTATGACCGAACAAGGACCGAACTTGTGACGAACTCGTCCGAACTTGAAATTCGGAACGGTTACTCCGAACTTGACCAGGAAGTTCCGAACCTCAACATAATTTTTTCAAAACTCTTAATTTTTTGGTGAATTTTGACGAAATTTGCAGCAGTAGGACAGGAAAACTATTAAGGAATGATTTAGGAACAGGTTTGACACGGAAAACTCGATAGATTTGATTGAAAATACGTAAACAAACTCGAGAATCACCAAAACGTTTCAAAAACTCCAAAAATAGCAACCATGGATCAGTAGAGTGAACCAGAAAGCTCTGATACCACTTGAAAATGCGAGAGCATTGGATCGTCTACTCAATCTAGCTATTCGGAGATCAAAATGTAATTTACCGATTGTTTTATTGATCAAAGATGACCAATTACAACCAGTTAACACTCAGAAACTGACACAGAGAAACATCGTACAAAACACACACTTAAGATCAGCTCAGACTATCACCTGTACCGATTACAAAGACTAACTAGCTATTTATAGCTGCTGGCCGAACCTTGTCCAAACTCCAGGTTCGGCAGGTCCGAACTCCATGTTTAGACCAGGTTTGGTAGGCAATGAATCCAGCCTTGAACCTTGGACTTGAACTCTTGGATCTTCACACGACATTGTCTGATTGGATACTTAACACGATGCATAAACTATGTATCAACACTTACCATCGATAAAGGTGAAGCTAACTTGTTTATGCAATTCTTCCTTACCTTGTTTCAGAGTAAAATTAACAAAAGCAGATGAGAGTTGTTCGTCAGTTGAGTTCTCATGTTAAGTGATCGTTTTAGAAATAGGTTTTCTTTTAGTACGACGTCTTATTTTACTCTTAAATTTCTAAACCGAAGATTCAGTTTCATTAAAAGTAAATGGACATACGGCATCCAATTCAAAGGTTCTGAAAAACTGGGCATCAACATTTTTATTGACAGGTGATTCGCTGAGAACAATGTCAAGAAACCTCAATGACAAATCATCAACATCAGTGAGTTGAAGGATCTCATCAGTAGGCTGTAGGTTGGATCCATTTTACATGGTTGTCTAAAATCCCTTCAAGCCTATCAATGGTCTGTGCATCTGGGACTAAACTAGCATCTTTGAACTTAATGTGACTCTTAGAGTTGATTTTAGTAAGTTCAGGAACTGAATAATAGTTGTGGTTAAGTGGTCCTTCAGCCCTACTATTATCAATTTCTCGAGTTAAACCCAAATCAGATTTAAGCCTAGCAAAAATCTCTCTGTGAACCACATAATCCAAGTTTGGTTTGTTCAAATTCATCAAATCAATTGTTTCTTTAACATGAATGTAACTGACTCTAAGTTTGTTCAATTTTTCAACCAGATTAGATGTATGAGCTTTAAGTTTCGTCTCAGTGTACTTCATCAACTCAATATCGTCTTGCAACGATTTGATTGTGATCGGAAAATCTTTTTCCTTAACCTGCATAGACTCAATCATTTGATTGTTCTTTATCGCTTCCTTAACCAAAAATTGGTTGTGGACTCGATACTTAGCAACTACCTCAATGGATTCCAGAGAACATAAGTATTATTTTAGCTCAGGTAGAATTTTCTCAGCCTGAAGTGCAAGTTTCTTCTTCTCTAAATCAGATTCGGACTCAAAAATGGCTTTGGAAGGTTCCGACTCAGTGATGTCTTCATCAGCTTGATCGACTTGTGAGTTCACCATCAAAGCATGGGTAGGTGGATTTCCTTGAAACGGTGATTAACTTTGAGAAGTCCAACTGTAGTTACCATCCTCGAGTGTGTTGGAACTAAAATCATTGTGACTGACGCCATCAATTCTGTTTACGAAGCATTCGACTAAAGTGTCCATCGTGAAATGATTCAGAGATGCGGGTTTTGATGTTCGAGGCTTGCAAGTTTGGACCGAAGACGTTTTCTGGAAAAGTCAACCATTCGGGTCAACGGTCAACATAAAAGTCAAGGGAAGATTGGTTCAAGCGAGTCAAGCTTCATATTAATTAATATTTATTTTAGTTGTTTTTATTTGTATTTTTGCTCATGTATTTGTGTTCACTAGTTAGCAGGTTATTGAACACAAGGGCTCTCATTATAAATAGAGTGTTATCTCTTCATTTGAAAATATAGATGAATCTTCGAGTGTGTGTGAGCTACACTTCCAGAGAGAGAGAGAGTCTCACATTGGGTTTGATATCAACCAAATTTGACCGTGGATTTCCTATGACGAGTTTGTAAACATTTAGTTCATTGTAATCATTCAGTTATCATCAATGAATCATTTTATTTATCATTTTTTATAGATGTTCTTAAATTCTCATCATCCCGTCTCACCATCTTTCGAGCTCGTTGTTGAACATGATCTGGGTTTGGGAGGTTCTAATCGGTCCTACAAATGATATCAGATTAGATACCGATCTAATTGTGTCTCACGACTAATCTGATCACCCAGATCTAGATTTTGTTCAACCTTGTTGGTCAAGATGGAAAAATCCGCTTATGAGACTTATTCTACTTTTTTCTTCATTTTGGAACTGTTTGGATGATTTCTGGATGAATCTCATGATAGATTCATGTTGTTAGGTTCATTTGGATGTGTTTTCATGCTCCAAATGTTCAAATCAGTTGAAGAAATGAAGATTCGAGTTGTACTTTCATAACATGAGGTTTTTTTTTCACGTTTTTTGGGGTTTTGAAGATTTTGGAGCTTTGATTTTGAGTGTTCTGTGTTAGAATCAGTGTTTTTGGATGAAGTAAAGTATGATTCTTAGAGGAAAACACGTTCTGGATCCATTGGGAGCATCCGTTTCATTTAAAACACAATGATTTGGGTAGATCTGGAAAAACACACACTAGTGTGTGTTTCGCGGTGTTCTTCGTGTTCTTGAAGAATCGATGGGACTGATTCAATCGTATCCTTAGTGGGGCTGATTCAATCGAGTTTTGCTATTATTTAGGATCTGTGGGTGGCTATAACATGTTCCTAAAACCGATTTATGTCAAGAATCGATGGTTTCCACTCATTTTTAGGGGTGTTTCAAGGATCAAAGTTTGTTGCGTTTTTTTCAAGTGTTCATCAGATTTTTGAAGGTTTGAAGATAGCCTATACGATCTGGACTCATTTGAAGATTGACTATACGATCTACAATGCTTCTATACGATCTAGAGTGCATACGATCTAGCTCTGGTGGTCCTATATGATCTAGACTTTATTCGATGTGATTTTGGCATATACGGTCTAGGCTTAGACCGTATAGAAGAATCCCATACGATCTAGGTTTGTTCTATATGATCTAGAATGTAAACTTCGAGTTTTAACCATAGGGTCTAGGATCTGGGTTTTCGTTCGATCGATTTTTAGAGGTTTTTGATCGTCTATAAGTGTATAGCATCTAATTTTGGATTCAACGAGTTGAATTTCCTTAATTTTTATTATGGTTTCACCGAGATATGGCTTCTATACGTTTTTCAGGCGTGGGTTTCAAATATTCGGTGACTATTTATTAGGGTTACGGGGACTCGGTTTGAGAATGATGATGATGACATGGCGTGACCGTACCGGTCTGCCATGTTTCTCTCTTCTCAGTTTGTCAAACGTAACCAAGTCAACTTTAATGGTTGTTGGCTTGTGATTGGTTGGGAGAGAAGAAGCGTGGGTCCTAGGGAAAACATTGAACCATTGAAAGTAGTTGATGTTGTCACTCCATGATTGGTTGGCAGCCATTACACACGGATCCGTATTTTTTAGACGTTGGATCAATTTGATTAGCACCCTTGATTTGTTTCTACTGCTAGCTTCTTATTGGCTCGCTGACCTTCACACAGATCATGCCTATCAGCCCTTGGTTTAATTAATTCAACCGCTAGATCATGTTGGATCTCAAATTCTCATTGGTCAGATTTATTAGCACATGAATTGTGTTTCTTCATTGTGATTTAATGAAACTAATGGTTTTTTCAGTATTTTCCGTCAATCGTGGGTTTTTCTTATTAAGTATTTAACGAGATAACGCCACTAATGGAATTTTGGAAAATTTTCGTTGGCTTGGGTTTATTTCATTTATTTTATTAGGGTTCTCATTTATTGACGTGACGTTAGCTATCGACCACTGCCGGGTTAGCTTCTATATCTGGTTAATTATGCAGCTTTTCACGATATGTCTCATGATTTATTTTTAGCTGATGCAGTGGGGAATGTCATCTAAACGGATTTACTGGAATCTCAGTTAAATTATTGGAATATTCCAATAAAATCTCACAAAGGGTTGTTACTTGATGAAAATTGATGATTTTTCTCAGATTTAATCCAGATTGCACCGATTAACTCAGAAATCTTCATGGAATATTTTCCAAGCCCGTTTTTCTTCACCCAAAATTACAAAGACTCCGGCTATGATTATTTTGCGCTCGGGATCTCTGTTTTTCTCCGATTTGGCATATTTTCTAGAATAGAGTGATGATTTTTACCCGTCACTCAAGTCGAACATTATTTTTGCATACAAGCTAGTCATAGGAACACAAGATTTATTCATGGATCATTCACAACTATCAGCATCCGACTTCCGGTTTTTCACGAGATTGTCCGATTTCAGGATTTTTGGACCATTATCTCTAGGCAACCAAGCGGGACAGTTCGACTCTCCGCATCTGATTTTTACGCTTCTAATTGGATGTTTTCGGAGAAATTTAGATAAATAGGGGGACCAATTATGGATTTGGATTATCGGGTCAATTATCTAGAGTTGGAGCATTTCTAGTGATTGATTGGTTTATCCGATTCGGTTTGTTGCGATTTGGACTCCGATATTAGGCATTTTCAGTATTGTTCCCGACGGGTCGAGCGAGACAGAAGAAGCTTATTCAAAGGGGGAATTTCTACAACAGAAAGTCTCGGGTTTATAAGTTTATTCATTGAAGATGTATGACAGACTTATTTTGAAAGACCTAGTCAAAACATGGACTTAGAAACTAAAAGATATTTATGAACATTAACCAACTCCTAAAAACTCTTTTTTTAAACATACAAATATTTGGGTAAAACGGGTCGAGTAGAGTACCACAAACGGGCTTACGTTCGGTTTTATGCCGGTAGACTAAATCCACTAGTCCAAAACTACTTACTAAACCAAAATGGTCCTAGTGGCCCACTATTTTACCTAATAAACTATGTAATCGGGCCCTAAGGCCCACTGTCCCTAAAACATGCAACCGGGTTAGAGCCCAGTGTTTTTATTTTACGATGAAACATGCTACGGCCCACTACCATTAAAACACGTACTTGGGTACACATTCGGGTCGAATTTATTAAACGGGTTAACTACCGCATTTTCTATAAAATAAACATAGTAAGAAACATACATTAAATAACTAATCGTCGATATATAAATTAATTTAGTGGCCCACGGCCCGAATATGCAAACGTTTCATTCTATCTAAACTACAAACGACATACGATACCTAGACTATCATTATCAATATAAACCAACACCCAAACCATTTTTTATGACGAATGGGCCTACGGTCAACTTCTCTTTTGTAGACAAACCGACTTGGCTACATAAACTGAAGCCCGAAACTGTTACTAACACCGAGTGGGCCTACGGCCAAAACCTTGCAAATAAACGGGCTGGGACCAACTTTCCAAACTTTTACTTAGCCATTGGGCCCACGGTCCCATCTCAATCCCTCAGACCTCTTATGGTGCCCTGATGATTCAAACCTTCTCCCTGACTGGCGGTTCCATTCATCACATCATGTGCCAATCAAGTTCTTTGCAGATTTCAGGGTGCGAGGTCGGGAAGCTCTCACATCAGTCCTTATTACTGGGCTCAAACCCTACAGAAACTGGCGAATTTGAGTCTCTTATTCTTTAGCCATATGAGGAACAAGGTTAAGCAGCTCATTGAACCTGTTAATGTATGACATGTAGTCTGACCCCTTCATTTCCAGGTGGATAAACTCATTCTCAATCTTCTCAGATTTGTTCTCAGGTAAAAACGTTTCCACCAATAACTTTCAAAGCTTATTCCAACCCATCAAATAAGCTGGGTCTTGCCTCTTTTACTTTGTTCCACTTTCCACCAGTTCAGGGCTGGTCCTTTAAACGGTTGAGAAGCAAACTTGATCTTATCCTTCACTGCACACTACTGATATCCAGTGCGCCTTCAACCTCATCCAACCAATTCAATGCCTCAGTGACACTTTTATCACCACTAAAGATTCCCGACTTACATACCATGTACATTTTATGGTTGCGACCTCTATGGAAAGCTTTTCGTTTCTCCATTCGCTCTCTTTTTGCATCACGCTCTTCAGAGCTATCAGAATCGGACTCTTCCCTATCTCTCTTACGCTTCTTAGACTTGGGATTTTGGGAACTCGAAGAGGATTCATCTCTCACTGGCTTGCGTTTCTCAGAGTTAGACTTTTGATGATGACTTGACTCGGTCTTTTCTTCATTTCGTGATTTTCACCCTTCCGGTTTAACATGTTTCTTACCTAATTTCTTCTCCTGACCAACCAAGTTTGGAAATGCAGTTGCAATCCCATCAGCAATCAGCTTTTGGAACCTTTATTCCTGCTCCTTAAGATGCTTCTGCTCGGATGTTGGAGGGTTTTCATCCACAATACGCAAAGAATTATCATCTCCATCATCACTTTGCTCAAAAGTGTCTTTTGGAGCATCACCATCGTTCTTGGGATCGTCAGTGGTATGACGTGTTCTTCTCATAGTCTTGCTAGTAGAAGCATTCGTCATTGACTGAAATTCGGATAAAACTCGCAATTAGAATAAACACAAAGGTTCATATAGACTTCCACAAACGCGACTCTGATACGGATATAACTCAATAGGAGTTATTCAAAAGGGGGAACACACGATTGCTTCGGTCTTACCCCTAACAAATATCGACCATAGGGAAGCATAGCTTCGGTCCAAGTCATCGGAGATGCGTAGAGGAAACCTGTCGGATACACCTGGAATAGGGTTCTCACGGAACTAAGCAGTGTCATGACTATCAAAAGAAACGAAGATAAGGGGGTTATAAGTAATTCCTCACTTAACATACTAGAATACATTCAATGAACTACCACCAGTGCCAACACTAATACAAGTCTTAGGAACCACAACAAAGTACAAACAACTAACAATTACAATACAACTGAAATACAACCACAAGGTAGAATGACAAGACCACAAACATCCATAACCATCAACAACGATCGATCCTCAGTGCCTCTTCTTTTTTCCCACGCCAAATCATATCCTAGCCGCTTCCCTAATAGGATTGGATGGATTCGACAACATTTTTTCCATGCTCTTTCCTGTTTTATTTGCCTCTGCGTTCTCCTGTGCTAGAGCGCGGTTCCACTTCGCAAGAGCAGCAAAAATGGGAGAACTAGGTCCGGCGACCTCACGATATGGAGAATAAGGAAACGGGTAACCAGGGTCAAACAATGAAGATCCGTGATGCTCAACAAAGGGAACATATGGGGCATAAAGGTAGGACGACATTATGTATGGTGAGGGTAGTGGGGTATGAGCATAGTAGGGACCCATATGAGTTGGGTACATAGGGGCATGAGCACTATAAGATCACTGTAGCGCGGGAAATGAATAACGGTTAGAGACAAGGCCATCCTGCTCGGCCTCCATACAAGCAGCTACATAGGGATCTCGAGGGTCATAAGAAAAAGGTGGGTACGAAGGTGGAATGGGCTATCCACACACAATGGAAACTGTGGAAACTGCAGTAACAATGGGCTATCCACACACAATGGCAACTGTGGCAACTGCTGGTCCTGTGGCGTCCGATGCAATGGTGGCTCAACCTCATTAGCCTACTCATCAGGCTCCCCATCGTTGTCGTCAAGATCCACAAGTGGGGCTGCTACTGCAACGACAAACCCAACATCTATCTCCTTCTGGTTAAGGTGAATCTGGGGAATGTGGCGACCGACATGCGTGCTCCGATGTGCTTCTGCGGTGGTCGCGGAATCTCCTAAGGCTGCTCCTCTTGAAAAGGGGTGTTCCTGATGATGGAAGATGGAAAAACTATATACCAGAGGTATCAGGACTCAGAGGGATAACCGGTATGTTAGGGCCCGCGTCGGACTTCTTCCTTCTTTACCGCTGGATTAGGAAAATGAGGTTTTTCTTCGACCGGAAACCATCTTTTCTTCAGGGTACCTGTCAAATTGAAACTCAATACAATATTCTAGATATCAAATCTCCCATGCATGCCTATGGTACCTTTACCCTAACTCACAATAAGGACGATGTGTCATATTACCCAATACAAAAACACACAAGGAATGACTTTCGGCTAATGTTTGTTTGATATGCTTTGGTAAGTCTTAGTGTACCTGTGGGTATGAGTGGTAGTCTGTAGTTCTGTAACTACAGCCGACCTTAAACTAACCCTTGATGTCCTCCTAACACACAAACCTTCACCTAGGTCTAAACTTAACAAGGAAGACTATCAGCTTATATATGTCCGCTAGGGTTCACTGAGTCTTAGTGCACCTGAGGGTAAGAATGTCATGTTGCAAAGCTGAAACTACCACCGACCTTACACTAAACCTCAACTATTCCCTAGCATACAGACGTCCACCTAAGTCCAAGAATTAGCACCGAGCTTAGCCTTAAAGTTCTTAAAGGTTCAAGCTTAGGGGCTCTAAGAGTTACCTAATCTGTTAGAACCTTGGGCTCTGATACCATCCTGTCACACCCCGCCCCGCAGCGCCCAGCCAGGCGCGGGGGAGAGGATGTGGGACCAGTCGTCTGTATCAGAACATGCGGAAATGTATAGGTAGATGTAAGATCATAAGGTCAACACACACAACAGACAACTTGTCCAATACAAACCATACAGACTTAAATACATTAAGTCTTCTGTGTTAAACATAAGAGTATGCCCAGGAAGAACCTAAGGCCACTAGCACGATCAAGGAACAGACAAACAATAAAAGACAGTCATGACGAGGAACAAATCCAAAAGTCAATAGAATAACCCCCAACAAATATAAATCAACTCGTCCCTAATCCAAACATGACATCTACCCAAAGCGTTACTTACCTGCTCATAAACCAAAAATACATCAACAAAAATAGTTATTGGTGAGTCGTAGTGCATTTGACTCAAATACAAGTTTCAACAAATCAATTAACAATATTGTGCCTGTTATAAATTCCTATGGTTAAACCAGCACACTGGGTGTACGATCCTACGACCGCACGCCGCCCTTTGTGGACTAGGCATATAAGGCATCACCGGACCCCTAATGGGTCTAACAAATGGGGTATGAGATACCTTGATCTACCTCTACAGCTATATTGGTGCAATATATGTCTTTGTGGCTAAACAGTCAGGCCCAAATTAACCATACTAATCAACATGAACGTCTCGTAATATGCGAGTTTAAATTTATAACACGGTAACAACCAACAAAAAAGTAACGCTATGACATGGTTCATGTACACCCTAAAACGTTAAAAAGTTAAAGTAGGGGAAAAGATATCAACTCACAGGTTATCAAGTGGTGAATCAAACAAGCGTCATAAGGTACGAGAATCCAAAAGTCCGGGTTTATCACAGTTGCAAGTCTATTATAATATATGATATATGCATATCAGAACCTATCCATAAGTATATATGCACAAATAATCGGCAACAACAATCCACAAACAAACGATAAGTTTAACAACATTCCCGAGAGTGAACAACAAACACCCGACGTGATCATCGGGCCCAACCGAGAAGTGAAACTTTACTACTAGAAACCAATATGCCCATACTCGTAAAAAGAACCAAACTGGGTCGCTCGATATTTCCCAATTCACAAAATGAAGAAAAATCATAAAGCTATCAACTCACTGGTTATCAAGTGGTGAATCAAACAAGCGTTATATGGTACGAGATTCCAAACATCCGGGTTTATCACAGTTGCAAGTCTATTTTAATGATATGATATATATACATACATATATATGCACAAATAATCAGAACCTATATATATATATATATATATATCAGAACCTATCCACAAGTATATATGCACAAATAATCGGCAGCAACAATTCACAAACAAACAGGAAGTTTAACAACATTCCCGGGAATGTACCGAGCAGACAACAAACACCGGACGAGGTCATCGGGCCCAATCTAGTAGTGAAACATCATTACTGGAAACCAATATGCCCATACTCTTGAATAGAACCAAACTGGGGCTCTCGATATTCCCAATTCACAAAACAAAGCAAAATCATAAAGCTGCCCAAAATCATAAAGTTACCCATACGCATGAATAGTCAACGAACCATTCTGACTCCCCAGGAGATGCGGACAGCGAACGAACCAACAGCAACCCCATGCGGTCCATATCGACTATTTTTTCTTTTACTGGACTTTTCGGTTTATCAATTTTAGCTCGTTTATACAACGGGGTTTTGTTCCAATGATTTCTAGTAGGCATATATCACAAATTTGGGCTCTAAGGCCATTTCACCCAATAGATAAAAGTCTCGGTTATATACAAAATGTCCATAATTCAATCCCATTGCAAAACCGACAATCAAAATCATGTTCCAATACAAGGGTCTCCTCCAAGGGAATTATTTACTCAGGTTTTAAGGCTTCAAGCCACTGAGATGCACAATGTGTCATTAACCCATTTAAAATAATCCAAAATACTTGATTTTTGGGTTTCCAAACACTAAATTACAACTATGTCCTCCACCCATTGACCAATCTATCAATTTGTGACATTGTAGTCACTGAGATGTTAGGTTTCCCTGGCCATTATCCAGATTCACAATACTAAACCGAAACAGCAACATGCATGCATTAAGACTTGTACCTAGGGCTCAAAATCTTGTATAAAGCCTTTCTAAGCGAGTTTTCCACTTCTCTAATTCTCTTGATCACTCCAGAAGCTATATCTAGCCTTGCATGATTCATCAAACTCAGTTTTAGAGGTGACCTTGTCCAAAAATGATGATCAAAAGCAAAACCAAACATAACTAAACTTGTTTCTCTTTAACTTTGCTCCCACTAGCCTTGGATCACCATGGATCATCCGTGCAAGCACTCCTAGACCCAAAACAACTTCTGATCAGAAGTGAATCTAGAGAAACATAACCCAATTTAACTCAAAACGAGGTTTAAGAGCTTACCCGAGCCTTACACAACTTTTATACACTTGATTCTTGACCACCCTAGCTACCTTTGGCTGTACTTAAGCTTCCCAGGGGAAATGGACGGGATTAAAGAGAGTTCTTGAGCCGGAGGGGTAGAAAATGAGCATAAATGAATCAAAACAAACTTTTATATCACTAAGGTCGAAGTGGACCGCAAGGTGTGCACGAAGAACCCCCATGCGGTCCGCATGGGGTGGAAAACACACGTGGATCCTGAATCCGGCGACCCGCAACCTGATCCACTAACCCGACCAGCATACGGACCGTGTACGAAGAACCAGAGAGGGCATGCGGCCCGCATTTTCCTCAAAATTTTCTTTTACTTTTATTTTTCCATAAAATTTTCCATTTTGAGCACGAGGGTTTTACCAAAGGTGTTACATTTATGAAAATAAGTCCTTAACAAGGACTTGGGTTCGTATCCACATTTGAGATTGTACACAAAAAGAAGCCTATGTTTTCTTACTTCAAGTATTTGGATGCATGTGCTACATGTTCGTGCCAAGACATCAAAGACAAAATACTCATAAAAAAGGCGGTCCGTTGCATATTTTATGTATCACAACACGTCGTGTTTGATGAGAACTCTTGTTAGGACACTCTAATGTAATAGACTAAGTCAAGTATTAGAACAAAAGACTAGAAACATCCTCAAAAGAGAAAGGACAACGAAATCTATCAAAAATATAGATTCTGTTATTTCATAGATAAACTACATAAATCTACAGAATTTCTTTAGTTCATCTGTGAAATCCAAACTTCACAGAAATCCCCTTTTATGTGAATCGCTTGTGAAGGGAAGCATTCCTCGTCATCAACAAAGAGTCTTGAGGGAGTTCAAGAGTACTAGAAGATAAAGATTATGAGAAGTATAAAAGCTATGAGTGAAGAACAAGTAATGTAAATGCACTTGATATTCAATGAAAAAGACAATTGAAGATTATTGAAGATAGATAAATTGAATATGTTAAATTTATCTCTATATACTCTGACACACTCCAAATTCAACCAACTTCAACCACTTTATTACTTTACAACTTGCTATAAATAGTAGGAGTTCTTCTCTAACAAAGCCAAGACATTCACTCATAATTCACAAGCTTCTCAACGTGCTTATCACATACTCTTGTCAAAAAGTTCTTTCTGTTGATTCATATATATACTATCAACTAGTGTAAACCATTATTTACATTTGAGATATATACAGAAAAACCTTTTTATGAATTGTGTTCTTCCAATTTGGTTAAATTAAATTGTGCCAACATTGTTAAAGATCCCCTCACGGGACCCACAGTTGGTATCAGAGCGGATTGAGTAACTCATATTCAAAGGTCTCTTTAACTCTTTCTTTGGTTTATCTTGTGTTTTTCTAAACTCGTCCTAAATCTTTTTCTCAAAATATCAACGAGTTGGAACAATGTTAAATCTTCGAGTTCATTGGCCAAACCTCCCATGCTAGCTAGGGAGGAGTATCCATAGTGGAAAATAAATATTACAAACTTCTTAAAGGAAGTTAATAATTCCCTATTGGATTGCATTGTCAATGGACCTCATTTTCCTACTGTTGACATTTTATAGATCAAAGAAACTAAAACCACATAATTGTCCATGCTCGCTCTGTGCCTAGGAAAATGGTGTAGTGAGGAGGACAAAGCCAAAGAAATGAATGAGGATAGAGCCAAAACCGTTTTGATTATGGCTCTTCTTCATGTGATATTCTGACAAGTTTACTGCAACACCTTATCCAAATCCATATGTGATACACCTGAGAAACTCTTTGAAGGGGGGAACAACTGAAACAAAACAAAAGAATAAAAGCTTTAAATGAATATGAATCACTCAAGTCACTCCCAAATGAGTCACTTCTGAATGCTTACAAACCCTTTGCAACTGTCATAAACAACTTAAGAAAGTTCAATGTTTCTAAAGCAAATGAGGAAACAAACATAAAGTTCATTAAAAGTCTTCCTCAGGAATGGAGAGGACTAATCATGACTCTTAAATCTACTTTGGACTTGGAGCAGAAAAGTCTCAATGAACTCTTTTGTATCTTAGACTCTCAGGAGTCTGAGATCCTAACTATCTCCAAATCTAAAGTAGATCCCCGGTCTCTTTACTCTGGAAAAGAGGAAAAGAAATATTAAACAAGAGTCAACCCATTCAAAACAAAGAAATGACCCAAGTGAGTCCGAAAGTTAATGTACTGTTAGTGAAACAGAACATGAATCACTTGGAAAATCACTAGCCCTCTTGAATAGGCAATTCAGAAGATTTAATAGAAAAAATCCCTCCTGGTCAAACAAAAAAGGTCTTTAAAAAAGATGAAGATAACAAAAAAATAAACCTCAAACTTCAAGAAGCCTGAGGTTGAAAAATTCTAAATAAAATGCTTCAAGTGTGGAACAATGGGTCACTATGCTTCAGAATGCAAGGGCCAAAAGCTCGAAGATGTTGCTTACTACAAAGGAAAATACGACGAAGCAAATCACTGTCTTATGGCTGATAATGAATCCTACCTCTCCGACACTTCTGAACCTCTTAATAAGGAACAAGTACGTACCATCCACAAAGATCTTGTTTTCAATTTTATAACATGTCAATAAACTACAAAAATTTTCAAGAAAGATTAGAAAGGAACAACCTTTTAAATTAAAATAAGTTTAAAACTTTCGAGGAAGAATTGAGCTCTCTTCTATGCGAATTGCATCAACTTATGCAACGTGAAACCACAAGCATGAGTAATGAAGCTAAAATTGATCGTTATGAGACATAAAGAACAACTTTATACCAAAGGTTGCATGTGAAAACCAAGAAAGTAAACGGTCTCATTAATGCTCATTGTAACACCCACATCAATAAACATCGGAATTTTTCGAGCCATCTCGACAAACAATTCCATGATACATTATATGAATGGAAGAATTATAATGGGTAACAACATAAATAATACTTGGTGCATGGCCACAATTAAATATAAATATATGATAACTCGCCTAATATCTCAACCACTTCCAAATTCAAAATCCCATTTCCCATTCCAATTCTTATCGTTATTCAAATCACCCTATAAAGCTCCTCTTTCACACCGATATAATATGTTCAAGCCTAATAAGCACCTAGTAAGCCCATTAAGCATCTAACAGGCCATTAAACATCCAACATGCCCACTAAGCCTTTGGCCAACCCATTAAGAGCCTACGGGTCACTAGAAACCCGACTAGGATTAGTTTGTGTCGGTACCGATTTGACAATGGATCTCACCCAATACACAAATGCTAGTGTGGAACTACAAGCATTTATGATCAATCAACAAGTTTGATAAAAAAATAATAAGAAAAAGATGAAGAACACACACTAAAACACCAAGAACAGACAAACTTTAAAAGAAAAAAATGATCTCTGTTGTACTTCAGGTGTGACTTACCCAAAAGTAGGGTTTAAAAGGGTCCTATTTATACTAAACAAAGAGCATGAGCAATTCATCATATTGATACAACAACCATTACATCGATTTCAGCAAAGATATTCTATTAGGCATGCAAGTTCGCTAAAAACTAGACTGAGTTCGCTAGGAACAAGTTCAAGTTCACTAAGCATCTTCTGAAGTCCACTAAATCATTAAGTCCACTAAGAGATATCCAAGTCCGCTAAGCAGAACTTCAAGTCCGCTAAGTGTAGATCAAGTCCACTAAGAGCAGACAAGTTCGCCAAGGCAGAAACTTCAAGTTTGCTAGAACTTGAAGTTCGCTAAGCACAACTCCAAGTTCGCTAGGCACAACTCCAAGTTCGCTAATAGAAAAACCAAGTTCACTAAAAGCAACTTGGCAAGTTCTCTAAGTTTCCTCTTAGAGTACTTGTGGCCCAAAATCTCCAAAAACTTTAAGTCTTCATTCTGAGACGTTCTTCAGGAAGGTCTTCACCAAGAATGCTCAACGGTGAAGAGTTGGCATTGCTAACAACAAACAATGGGTCTTACAAGTTCCACCCTTATTGGCAATACAAACATGAAGTCTTTACCAAGGCTGACCAAGTAGTTTGAGCAAGAACCTCTAATATTCTTTGGCAGACTCTCTACACTTTTCATACATTACAGTAATCTGGAGCTTGTACAGCCTCCAAAGGTCTTGCCACCTAAACTTCTTGAGATCAGTATATTGATATAGCTCGGCTCTTCTTTCTGAACCTTTAAGAATAAAACTGATTCCTTTGTCTTGTACCAACCAGCAATCAGAACCCTTTAACACTTTTGTTTCCATTTTTCCTGCATTAATACATTCACGACACCACTAATTTGAAAACATTAGGAAGTAGTTGGCGCCATAACATTCACATGGCTTCAGAAGTGTCGGAATAGTTTGCGTCATCTGATAATAGATGATCATTAGATAGGACTTTGAGAGAAGTCTGAGTTTAATAGCTGTAAAGAATCTGATAGTTTCAGCCCCTTCTCTCTCAATCACTAATTCATGTGTCTTTCTGCTATAATACCAACTTCTGATCGGAAAAGTCTTCTGATTCCCCAAAATTTTCTTAAATTTGACCTCTCTTCCAATCTTCCTGAATATACCATGATGAGGTAAACGTTTACATCTCTTCTCCTCAATCTTCTTGGCTTTCTTCTCTTCTTCAAATGATTGCAAGTTCTTCTTAATTTGAAATGCAGAACCAATATTTGAAATAGTATCCCTTCCGTTTTTATTGTTAAAATGGTTAATCAGATCTTGGTACATCAGCTATTTCAGCTCACAAGAGAACAAGCTGCGTAAAGCTCTGAAGTCTGCGAAGAACTGTACGTACCCATTGTGTCTTTTTACAATAAATGCATCAAACTCCTCATCATACTTCCATCCCAAAATCTTCATCCCATAGTTGCCGTTTGGGTTAGCAGGCATATTCCTCAGGTTTTTGGTAGTGAATTGCACCATTGCCTTAGTATTTGGAGCCATTTCTTCCCAATTATCAAAGATGTGAGGAGCATTCTTCCTTCTGAGAGCATTAACCCTTTCCTTCTCTCTAATTTGGTTCTGTTCTTTCTTTGCCAAACTGACAGTCTTTCGATAGTCGATCACAAGCTGCCGGAGACCTTCGAGTTTCTTTCGAATGTAGGATTTTCTCTCTACGTTCTTGAATTTCAAGTAGTCACTTAGGTCTTCTAAAGACATCATGTTGGTGGAGGAGATGATATAGTCAACAGATTCCGGATTGGGGATTACATCCTCAGGGTCTTTAGGAGGAGGCACATAGGATTTGCATATATCTTGCATAAGTTCAGATAGAGTGTATTGAAACGAAGTGAACTCAATAGTTTTGTCTATATCTGGGAAAGCATTCATCTAGGATCAGTTCCTTTGTGACCAGCTTGATCTTTTGGCATATGAGAATCCATCTTAGCCTCATCGGTGTATAGCTTGACTAACTCAAAATCAGTCCGCCTCCTTAGATAATCAAAAGGAATTTATTCTTCATAAGGGACCTGACCATATGAGCAGTTTCAAAAATATCAAATTCATCAACATCAGTTCGTGCAAGGTTGGTAATAATACGGATTGGAGGCTTCTCAAATTTGTCTGTTTCAGAATGCTCCGTTAAAGCGTTCGAGGCTTTTCCAATTATGGCAGCAGGCGGGTGACCAGATTGATATCTCTTTAAGACTCGTTTTTTCTCTCTAATTACCCTATACTGTTCTCTGAATGTTTCTTCAACTGCAGCTCGTCGGGACCTTTCTTTTTCAGCTAGTTTCTTCTGTTGAGTTATAGATTCCTCTTCAGGCGTCAACAATTTCTTTCCTTTATCCTTAGCAGTCTGTCGAGCTGCTCTATCAGAGGAACCAAGTTGCTCAATGACAGGTTCATGTGGGTCTGTCACTACAGCTTCAACATTTTCTCCTTGACAGAGTGAAGAATCAACAAAGGGAGGTACAGAGACTGGTTTTTGTGGAGCAGTCTCTGTAGCAATATCTAGAACTGTGTGAGTACAGGAGTCATGATCACCACCTTCTTCAAGGTTAACAACTTCAATATTGGTTGATTCAGTCACTGGAAACAAATTGAACAAGGTCAAAAGCAGGAAGTTCTTATTCAGTATGCTGAATAGCGGAGATAGGAACCTGTACAAATATATCATCTACTTACATCTTCACTTGAAGAGGAGTTGGGAAAAGTTGTTCCATATCTTCATCTTCATTATATATCATATCCAAATCAATGTAATTCGGTGGATTAGCTTCATTCATGAGCACAAGCATTCTTTCTTCGAGCTAAGACATATCTTCTTCGTCATCAAAATCCATGTAATAAGGATGTTCCTCGTAGGTAACTTCATTCATGTCATCCTAAATGGCTTAAATTAGTATGCCACACGAGTTTCTTCTTGAGACAATTTTCTCTGCATAATACTCCCTGAAGTTTTCCATTGTTTAATCTAGGAAGGCTAAGTCAAGGTACATATGATGGACTTCTTCATTCACATTAACTATTGCAGTGGATGTGGACATAGCTTCCTGGAGAGGCGGAGGCAAAGACAATTGAAGAGCACTGCTCGTAACGACTTCAGATTCCATGCTGGAAGGGCCTTCAATTATAGTGAAAGATCTAGCATTTTGAGAGAGCCTCAGAAGTTTTAGATTCTTAGGTAGTGGTGCTATCTTCCTGGTCATTTCCTAAGCATCATCAACAGGTTCATCATGAAGGAGGCTATTAACAAAGGATTCATCATCATTAGAAAAGTTTAGATCATCTCCTTCAATGAATGTATCAGCATCAACCTCAAAATCGGACTAGAGACGTCCTTATCATAGGTGCATCCTTTCCAGCAGGAGGCGGAGTTGAAGAGTCTGAATCAGGGCAATCATTCTTTTTAGCAAGTTGATCAGATTGAGGTTAGCCTTAAACCTCCGAATCTCTGCAGCTTGGTCATCAATTAATCAGGATTGATTGCTAATTTTCTGGTTGGCTATTTGTAGAATACAATTCAGTTGATCGTTTTAGCTCTGAAGACTTACAATTTCAGCCTGGAGTTCTAGAATCAGTTCATATTCAGAAACTGATGTGTTTATACCAATGTCACCAGTTGTGTTAACTGTGGTAACAACAGTTTCAGCCATGTTTTCAAAGGGTCTCAGATCCACATTAATGGTCTCTAGTTGAGCTACATGAGGTGGAGAGATAGCTGTTAAGGTCAAAACTGAATCAGGTTGATTACCATATGGTTCGATAACTTCTGGTAGGAATGTCTAGCTTGGCTAAATTTCTCTAAGTCAGAATTCTGAAGGATGTTCCTGCGGAACTTTTCCTGTACTAAGTAGTTCCTCCGGAACTTTTCCTTAGTTACCTCGGAAGTTTGACTTCTCACACAGTTCAAGTCCCAAGACAAAAAGGCGACAGAGAGCAGTTTACTTTCTGCCATGCCTCCGAATCTCTACAACTTGGTCATTAATTAATCAGGATCGATTGCTGATTTTCTGGTTGGCTATTTTCATAATACAATTCAGTTGATCGTTTTGGCTCTGAAGACTTACACTTTCAGCTTGGAGTTCTAAAATCAGTTCAGATTCACAAACTCAGTAGACAAATTTTTATCACCAGCGGTGATTGTTAGTGCTAGGAGCAGACACTTGAGTGCTTTCACATCTAGGTCAACCGGAAGACCCTCATGAACAAGAGACCCATAGGTCTCATCATCAGTCTCATTATGGTACCCAGGGTTATAGCTTTCATCTGATGTTGATTGTTGTATCCGAGAAGCAGAGCACATGGAATATTCTCCAATCCTCTGTCTTTTCCAAGGGTGAACACCTTTAGGTTGATCCGGATTTTCATCGGAGTCCGAGGAGTCAGAATCATAATTATCATTTCCCTCTTCTTCTTCTGACACGTCCTCATTCACAGGAATTGAAGGTTGTTCATTATGCTCTGAGGATTAAGCACTAGTACCTTGAAGATTCTCAAGGCCTTCAACAGTAGCTATAGGATCATGACTAACTGGAGCATTCAGATCCAAGGAAGTGTGAGTCTGGTCAGCTACAACCTCTTCCATTTGAGTATCGCCAGCAGCTTCAACCATGTGAAGATCTTCTTCAGCACCAGCAACTCCAATACAAGCGAGCATTTCCAAAAAGAATGGAACAACTGGTCCTTATTACTTGCCCGAAGATACTTCTTATATGAGACGACATTCATTGAACTTATAGAGAAAGTTTCTCCTTCTTTAGTCATATCTGGGTAATAATGGTCCAGAATGGCTTGTACGAACCGAGGATACATCACAAATCTCTTGGCTCTTCTCGTTAGGTGTAGATTTCCAATCATCCACCTGAGCAGTTGATTTGAGAGGTTAAAACCTACTCCAGTGGCAAACTTGTGTAAAGCACAGGCAGTCTCCTCAACAAAATCATCAGGAGCAACCTTTCTTGGAGAGAAGGCCGAAATAAAGAAACTAATGATGAATCTCGAGTTAGCAAGAAAAAGGGTGTTAACAAAGTTCAACCTAAAGGTGTTCACCCTTGCTCATTGGCAGCATCCCAACTTTTGGTAAATAGGCATATCCCATTGTGTAATCGACCATACTCGATAGCATCAACATCAGCAGCTGGTGCACATCTGGGAGGCATCTGCACATATGAAACTACAAGATTATATCCACTTTGACGTTAGATGAATGTCATGTCACACTAGACTCATGATAGTGACAGAGATTTTCATTCGAATATCAATGACATAAAATGAATCAGATAGTGCATATCCCCAAAATGATCAAGTACCTCCGGAATATATGATTAACAAAGTTCAAGTACTTAGGACCACAAATCCATGTATTGTTTTATTTTAAAATCTAGAAAATAAAGAGCCAAACCTAAATCTCTAATATTCAAGGTTTGAAAATAGAGTCAAACCTAACCCTCATTTATTGAAGTTGACTGAAAATTTTGCATAAAAACAAGGTTACCCAAAATAGAGTCAAACCTAACCCTCATTTATTGATGTTGACTGAAAATTTTACATCAATAGACTGATGTACCAATCTGGGATGAAAAACACAGACTTGAAGTTCATTTTCACAAAATAAAGGTTTTATGATCCCAATTTGTTGAAATTTGCCTAGGGGGAATCAAGTGGGACTTGATTCCTCCTAAACTTGTGAATTCCATGATTAGGTATGTCAAGATTAAGAAAAGCACAATTTAGATCAAAATTAGCCTACTTTGATACAAAAATTCAATTTAAGGTATTTAACAAGATAAATCTACATCAGAGATAGAGCATAAGCATGAGAAAAGTGAAATAATGAAGTATTATGCAAACATTATAATCCTAGCATATCGAAAGTTCAAACATAGATCCTAACTCAAAGAAGTCACTACAAAGTGTCTAGATCACAGATAAACAACAGCAAGGGTTAACTACAAGCAATAGATTCTCATTACCACAACTGATCATGCAAACAACTCTTAATCGGTCAAATGGGTCATTTCAAGCATTGTATGAGAAAATATGGCAATTTGCAATCTAATTGATCATGCAGTCACTTAACAGGTTCATATCAATCCAAACATCAAGATGATGCATATAAGGATCAAAGCAGGGAAATTATCAAGTAACTGAATTCAGATTAGAGAAAAATACCACACAAGTCTCATATAGTAATTGAATTTAGATTAGAGCAAAACACCACACAAGTCTCATAGAAAGCCTGATTTCATTCAAAATTTGACTTACAAAAGTCAAAATAACCATCTTTATATTCAACCAGAGCCTAAACACCAAAGATAGTTCATATGAGCCTTAAGGGATCATAGATCATATCCTTAGCAGTTTATGCACAATATTAATCACCAAGATGGTCAAGTCGACTTTGATAATCAATAACCAGTCAACAAGTTGTAAAATTTTGTGTTTAGTGGCGCAAAATCCCTTCACTAGAGTTATGAACAAGTCCTAGATCCATAGGATCCTAAACTGTTTAAACCACCAGTGTTGGGCTCAATTGATTAGCCACTAACACAAAGGAAAAAAGATTTGTAAAAGAATTCAAAGAATGTTACTAAATTAATAGAATTTTAATACAAATGCTAGATATTGAGGATATATACCTTTCAGAAGATCAAGCATAGTCATATTAGAATTCAAACAAATATAGGTAAATACAAAGAAGATACAAAGATTTGACCCTGTGTAACCAAGTTCAAGTTTTGTCTCAAATAGCCAAGACAACATACCTTTTTGATGATCTTAAATAATTCAGATCTAACATAAGACAATGTATGCTTAGTAATTAAGAGAATTGTCTACTGGAATCAAGCAAATCATATTTGAATCAAGAAAATGAAAAAAAAAATGAGAGTAAAGTAACTCATAATAAAAAAGAAGCTTAAGTAACAAAGATTTGTGAAATATGAAATAAATATGCAAGGATTAAGTGTCCTTAACCAAAAATAGCTTAAGGATGCAAGTTTATGCACAAAATACACAAAAGCTGTCATAAAAGTGATCAAAAGAAGATAAGCCACCATTAGACTAGATTTAGGCACAAATTGGTCTCAAAACAAGTTAACAGCAGCAATAGAAGTTAAAGAAGCACTCGAATATGCAGATTGCAGAAAAAATGGAACTAAGACTTCATTTTACACTTAGTAGTACCAAATAGAATCAAAACAAAAGTCATGAGGTTTCATATTCATCATATACATAGCATTAATAAGATAGGATTTAGTATAGACCATTTATCACAATCAAACACATTTGGAGAATAAGAAAGTCTCAAATAGTTTATGAGCATTATAATGATGATCCACACACTACCAAAATCAAAAATTTGTAATCAGTGAAGTAAATTGCAACAAAAAATAGAAATTAAGTGAACCTCTACCCTTTTGTTCAAACATAACAGTTGACATAATAATAGCAGCACCAACAAGTCTTAATTCACAGCAAAGTTCACAAATTTCATGAATACCAAAAAAATTTCTAAACACTTAACAAAAACAGTGGTAGAAATAGTTCACAGGAATGATTCAAGTAATCATAAACAAATTTTTATTATCAAATCCTACACTAATCATAACTGAAAACCAACCGTTATAGAGAAACTAAAAGAATTTCTCATGACCACAAGTTCATTCGTAGCCCCTGTGCACAAATCCAAATCAGATTCTCAATAAGATTGAAGAGAATAGGATTCACATACCTCCTTGATGTTCACAAGTGTATTCGGAACACTATAAGAGACAACGAATCTGTATAAGCATCAATACAAATTACTAGAAACCCAATTTTGAGATTCTCGTACGTAAAACGGCTCACGAACACTAAAACCGAACCAAATCAAACAAAAATTAACCTAATAAAAGTGTGAATCTAAACCTCTAATCATAAAGGAAGTGAGCGAATCAACCTCAATTGCAAGGGTTTACAGATTCGAGTTCGAGATTTATAGAGAATTGATCGAATAGTGGGGTGGTCGTGTGCGTCGGTTCAAGAAAGAGAGGAGCGAGCGGGTCTGTTTAAGTGTTTGAAAAGAAATAAATGAACCAAGAAAACTTTGAACCATATATATACTTATGAGTTTAGTGCACTGACCGAAAAGAAGAAAAAAAATCCTAAGTAAAGCAAACACCTAAGTCCACTAAGCGGTAAAGAAATTACGCTAAGAAGAACTTAGAAGTTCGCTAAGGGAATGGCAGAAACTGGTCAAGTTCGCTAACCCTAATTATAAGTACAAAAGTTGAATTCAGAAGTTCACTAAGGGAAAAACAAACCTTGTCAAGATCGCTAAGTGTAAAACCATATATGTATCGTTTCCATATCATAGAATGATAGAGACGGAAGTTTGTCATTAATCGATGTCGAATGATTACAAGAACCGAATGGAGTATACATCGATTTGAGCTCTGAAGGAGGTTTGGACAGAACCTCCTCTCTCACTAAGACCACACAGAGAAATGAACAAACTTAGAGATGATCAACATACTAACACCTATTTATAGGTTGGATGGTCAGCGTACCACATAGGCTCCGTACCAACTGGTACGGGCGGACCACCCAGCGTACCATCTGGTACGCTGGTTAGTATGTTGACCCTCTCACATACAATAAACCCTATACATTCAATCTATTATATTAGTACAGCACGGCCACACACAAAAACTTGTCCTAACAGATTCCCCCTTGGACGTTACTGTCGAATGTAAATCTTTAACTTCAAGCAATCTTCAGTCAGTCTGCTGCAGACGCCTCTATCTTCAGCAAACTCCCCTTGACCGAAACTTCAGGTATGCAGGAAACAATTCAGAATCTTGTACAATCGCCACAACAAATAAAGTTCCCCCTCGCTTCAAACACTTCCACACCAGGCAAAAGATAACGGTTCACTTCATTAGTCGTTCCCGGCAATTGTTTAAGATCTCTTAAACATCACTACATTTTGACAGAAATCTTCAATCTTCACCGAATTGTAATACATTCTGATCTTGATGAAAACAGACACGATCAGCATCTTCAATCATAGAAATTCCCCCTCAGAATGAAATCAATCCCAATATATCAACAATCAAAGGCTATAACGTCAACTTCATGACTTAACAATGTATCGGGCATTTGATTAGAGAGTTCCAAACCATAATCGAAAACTTTGACATATCGATTTGCACGAACATCAGAATACACCACCTTTCCATGAAGATCAAAAATCACCATCATCCCTGAATTGATTGCTTTTGAATATTCACTTTTTCAATTATGAAACTTTGAAATTTTCAAGGGTCTCAATTTCCCCCTAAACAAGTGAAATATTCAAATCTTCCATATTTTTCCGTTTGTGTAATCATATCCATGTCTCTGAATCTCTGTCCATCATCAGAAAACACGTGTTTTTGGATCTCTGTCCATCCTCAAAAACAATAACTACCAACAAACAACATATTCTTGAAATTCGACGACTAATTCATGATAAGCACCGGAATCTGGTAACTCTTGATTGTAAATTCACAGCTACCGAATCAAGGGTAAACCCGATAACTGATTTGTTCTTTAAAAACTCCATGACCCTTCCCCATTCTTGAAAACAACCCCCAGATGTTTAAAACTGATTAACGGGGGTTCGGGGGCAGCGCCCCCGAGAAGCGGGGTCCAAGGGGCGGCAGCCCCTGGCGGGGTCCAAGGGGCAGAGCCCCTGGCTGAAGATTGTCTTCCTGACCATCTGGTACGGCGGCTCACACTTGTACGGCGGACCAGAATTGGTACGGCGTAACCGTCGCGGACCAGAAAATAACTGCTCCGGACCACGTTGAAGATTGTCTTCCTGACCATCTGGTCCGGCGGACGAATCAATTGGTCCGGCAGTTGAAGATTGCCTGGCGGACGAGCTGCGGACCATCCGCGGACCAGACCTCAAAAACGCAAAATTCTCAAATTTCACTCCAGATTCAAAATGTTGTCGAAAATCTTCAATCAAACACCACTGTTAGGTGCGAAAATTACTCAGGAAGGTTCGATTCACCAAAAATCGACCAAAAACTCAAGGAGTCACACCTAATTTGATTTTTAACGTCTCAAAAACTTCAAAAACGAAAATGTGATCTGGAAATTGAACCAACGGCTCTGATACCAGTTGTTAAACCATATATGGATCGTTTCCAGATCATAAAATGATAGAGATGGAAGTTTGTTATTAATCGATGTCGAATGATTACAAGAACCGAATGGAGTATACATCGATTTGAGCTCTGGAGGAGGTTTGGACAGAACCTCCTCTCTCACTAAGACCACACAGAGAAATGAACAAACTTAGAGATGATCAACATACTAACACCTATTTATAGGTTGGATGGTCAGCGTACCACATAGGCTCCGTACCAACTGGTACGGGCGGACCACCCAGCGTACCATCTGGTACGCTGGTTAGTATGTTGACCCTCTCACATACAATAAACCCTATACATTCAATCTATTATATTCGTACAGTAACGGCCACACACAGAAACTTGTCCTAACACTAAGGGGAAAACAGACCAAGTGAAGTTCGCTAAAGGCGAAACTTAACTAGCGGACTTCAAACTTAAAGATTGACCAAGTAAAGAAAAAGGAAGTTCGGTAAGAGAAACTAAGTCCGCTAAGGCAAACTTTGCTAGCGGACTTCAAACTTAAAAAGACTTGACAAATTTTAGGAGTAAGTTCTCTAAAAACAAAAGTTGTTCTTAGCGGACTTCAAAATATAGAACAACATATATTTGACTAAGTTAACAGTCAAGCTCGCTAAGAACAGACTTGTTCTTAGCGAACTTAAACAAAACAAAAAAAATTTCTAAGTTTCAATTCAAGTTCACTAAGAGTGTTCTTTTTAGCATACTTGAGAAATGTTCTTAGCAGACTTGTACTCAAACTGAGGTACTCTAAGGCAAATTGCCAAGTCCGCTAAGACCAAAAAATTTTGAAAAACACCAAAAATTTCCTAAGTCTAAAAGTTTAAACAAAAATACTCTAAATTTGAAATTTAAACACAAGACCAAAACCAAAAAACAATATGTGAGCATGTTTACCATAGATAACCTACCCGGAAGGAAATTTTGTAATAAAACACATATTTACATGAAACTTATGCAAAAAATTTACCAATTTGGTAAATTTTCCACCAAATTCAAAAGTAGTCAATAGTCTTCGACTTTATTTTGCGGAAACACATATTTTTTCTTGGACATGGTCAGACAATGTTTTGAATCATACCGGTCAATTACATCATCAATAACACATATATGTCAAGTTACCGCACAAATCAGATAGCCTAAGTCAGATTATTGGTAGTGTTGTCCACCTAAGCTCAGACATGGCAATTTTCAACTTAATGTCATATGATGTATTTTATCATGTTTTAGGTCCGATTAGTGAAATTTTATGAATACTATGTAGTTTAGAGTTAACAGCATTCTACCATACATCATGTTTGATATCCTTTCAGATTTACCTAATATACTTAAAATATTAATATTCCACCATTTTCTTTAGCGGTAAGTGGCTTATCTCATGGGATAGTCATGAAATCCTGATTACCATTCTTTCATGACTACCATTCGATGTTTGGCGGATGTGAGAGGATCAAGGTTAGTGTTTCCATAATAGATGATCTCTCACTTTATTTGATGGAGGGATGGATGCTAGAGAACACAAGGTCAGTGTTTTCACACAGCAGATGTGTCTTAGTTATTATGGAACGAATGAGAACTCAGAGTTAGTGATTCCACATCTAACGAGTCTTATTGAGAGCCATCATAAGTTATATGACGTGCTCGGAAGTCAACTTAATGCTGAAGAAAACAATGGTGTGCTGGCGAGGTTTCTTATTCAGAAAACAAAGAAATGGCCAATTTAAAGAATTTACATTGTTTAAACTCAATGGCTCGCTATTTCTGCTAAATTAGTTTGAAATCACAGACATAGTTACTTCTTATGAGGTCGAGCGTACTAACACATCGAATGACATAATTGTTGGTCGATTGGGTTATATCCTATGGTTATGACAATAAGACCTAGAATTATATCATTCTACACATTAAATGTCCAACCACGACCAAAATTGCTTTACCATTCTCATTTTTTCAAATGTTTTTGTATTTTTACAAAACACTTATTGAAGATACAGAAAGAAACACTATTTTTTTTATTTTTCTTTTTTGCAGATTTTTCAGTTTTTCAATGTTTTTGTGTTTTTCATCTTCTATTGGTAAGGTTAAAGCTCACAAGGAAATTGGAGAAAATAAAGTGAAAATAATTTTTTTGGGGTTTTTAGCAATTTTGACTCAATGGACACAATAAAAGAAAGAAAGCAAACAAAAGTTTGACAAAAAAAACAAGACAATATAAAATAAGCATAAAGAAGGAAAATGTTTTTGTGGTTTTGCATGAAGGGTTAAAGTAAACAAAAAAAGTATTCACAGAAGATCACACCAACGCTAAGGATGAAGACACCTAAGCAATTAAAGGCATGCATATCAGGAATCCTAAGAGGTCAAACTACTCAAAGTTAATCATCCCTACAGACTTGATCATGCAATTAAACCTAGATAAGTCAAAACCTTTGGTGAACAGGTCAGCAAATCGTTCTTTAGTTGGGACATGAACTAGATTAATTAACTTCTTCTTAGCATAATCCCTAATAAGGTGATACCTAATCTCTATGGGCTTAGTCTTAGAGTGCCGCATAGGATTATTCTGCAATAGAAATAGCAGCATTGTTGTCAATGTGAATAGAGGTTCGTCCAAAAGCTGATTTTGGATCCACAAGGCCTGGAAGCAGCATGAGGCAGCAGCTACATATTCCTCTTCAGCTATTGAGACAGAAACTATATTCTGCTTCTTGCATTGCCTAGATACAAGACGATTTCCCAGAAATTGAGCTCCACCAGTTGTAGACTTGCGGTTGAGGTTGCATCCACCAAAGTCATTATCAGAATAGGCTACCAAATCAAAGTTGGAGCCCTTTGGATACTACAAACCCAAAGTAGGCTTTGCATGAATATATCTAAGGATTCGCTTGATATCCTTTAGATGTGATTCCTTTGGCGAACATTGAAAAATCTTACACACAGACAAACATAATACATAATGTCGGGACGACTCGCAGTGAGATACATCAGTAAGCCTATCATCGAGCGATAAAGATGCTCATCAACCGGTACACCTTTAGGATCAGCATGAACTTTGGGTGAGTTTCAATAGGAGTTGAGAAACCTTTTATGTCATGATGATGAAACTTCTTTAGGACTTCCCTTACATATTTTCGTTGGCTAATCAGAATTCCTTCAGAGGTCTGTTTAACTTCAATCCCCAAAAAGAAAGTCAGTTCTCCCATAGCCCTCATCTGGAACCATTTCTTCATGAGATCCTCGAACTCTTTACACAGATTGATGTTGGTTGACCCGAAAATGTGTCGTCAACATACACTTTTAGTAAAAGCATATCATCCCCAACATGTCGAATGAAAAGTGTTTGATCGATTGTACCCCTCTTGTAAATGAGTTGAAGAAGATAGGTAGAAAGGGTATCATACCATTTCCTAGGTGCTTGATGAATACCATAGAAGGCTCTATCTAGCTTGTAACCTTTCTTTGGAAAATATTTGTTCACGAACCCCGAAGGTTGAGAGACATATACCTCCTCATCCAGCTCACCATACAAGAATGCAGTTTTCACGTCCAACTGATAGACGATATGTTTCTGGAAATAGCGTATGCCATAAATATCCGTATGGCTTCAAGGCGAGCGACGGTCGCAAAAACTTCATCATAGTCTACCCCATCTTCCAACATATAACCCTTCACAACACGATGGTTTTTGTTGCGAATGATGATACCGTGATCATCCTTCTTGTTTCTGAACACCCACTTAACTGGAATTGGCTCTTTGTCGGGTGGCAAATCCATCAATCTCTAGACGTTCAGAGGTTTGAATTGCAAAAGTTCATCTTACATCGCCTCAATCCAGTCATTGTCTTTCATAGCTTCAGCAACAGAAGTTGGTTGAATCTGGGAGATGAAGCAGCTGTAAAGGAAAATGTTTGCAATGCTAGATTGACTCCTAGTAACCTACTGATCAACTGGACCGATTATATGTGAAGTTCGATGATTCTTGTTAATCCGAGACTCTTCAACAGCAGGGACTTGAATAGTAGAATCCAGATTCCTAATTTGTATTTCTTCGATAGGAATTTCCTCGGTGTCAGTCTCGGTGCCATCTTCTGAATTAGATTTATTTGACATATTTGGCTCTGCAGTAGTTGCATTCTCTTTAACATTAGGCTGAGCGATTTCTTCTATAATGGGTTCATCTTTCTGAAGGGGAGTTGTTCCCAAAGTTGAAGAAGAAGGATCGGATCTAGTTGCACCCGTAGAGGTAGATTCAGTGTTTGACCAAGAAAGCGTTGGGATCAACCGAATAAATAGAATCCAAAATTGAGCTTGTAATTGGTGTAAAATCACGTGTATCCGCGTACACTTCTTTATCAGATTTCTTTGCTTGAGAAGGGACAGTACCTGAAACATCAAAGACAGAAAAATTATAGATTAAAGAAATATTCTTTAAGTCAGACATGCTACTCTGAGAAGGAACAGATCCGTTCGAAGTGTGCTCGTTGAATGTAACATTGCACGAGTCCTGAACGACATTAGTTCTTCTATTGTAAACCTTGAATGCGAGAGGTGTTGTAGAGTATCCAACAAAATAGCATTCATCCACCTTTGGGGCGAACTTTTCTAACTTCTCAGACTACACTAACACAGTTTAAGGACACCCGAATGGTTTTAAATAATTTAAAATAGGTTTTTGTTTGAAAAGATTTCAAAAGATGTTTTGTTAGCATGTTTGACTATGAGAGTTCTGTTAAGAACATAGCAATTTGTTTTGATTGCTTCAGCCCAAAAAGATAATTTAAGATTTGAGTCAGCAACCATTGTTCTGGCACACGCAATGAGAGTTTTGTTCTTCCGCTCAACAATCCCTTTTTGTTGAGGAGTGTACGGAGCACTGAACTGATGAGTAATGCCTTTCAAATCACAAAAAGAATCAAAAACTTTGTTCTTAAACTCGGAACCATTATCAGATTTGATGATTCCACCCCGCTCTATGCTTGCGTTTTCAATAAGAGTGATAAAAGACTTTAACAGCTCCGGATCTCATATTTCTCCTTCAGAAAGAACACCCAAGAATAGTGAGAAAAGCCTCGGTTATGACGAGATAATATGAGGCTCCCCCTAAACTTGTGACGTTCACTGGTCCAAAGAGACCGAGATAAAGTTGTTGAAGAATAGTATCAGTTCTGCTCGGCGGATAGGTTTAATATCATGCAAGAGGTCCTTGTGGCCTGTCATGTTCCTGGAACAACCACTATTCATATACTAAGTATTCATAGCTCTACCCGATTGTCCCTTCACGTTGAAGGAAAAGATTAGTTCAAGGAAAAACTTGGGCCGGATTGACCCTGGTTCTTCTTCTTCTTAGAATATTTCTTAGTGGCAGAATTGGTAGTGATTGGAACTTGTGGTGAATAAAAGCTGGAACATGCAAGACAAAAGGTTCTGGAGCAGTTGGCCTTGGAGCCCAAGTTCTAGTAGTCTAAAATGAGGTAGGTGCACTGATTTTGACCTTCTTAGCTGGTCTTCCACCTAATTTGTCAACATTCAAGCCAAGCCCAAGTGACAAATCAGTCAAGGTTGAGTAATGAGTCTGATTCTATAACTGATGAGGCAAAAGGTTGTTTTGATCCACGTAGGACATGTAATCTTCCCCATAGTTACCAAAATATTGAGGTGAAGGCTGTGTGTACTATGGTAGTATCATTCCATGACCGTAATACGGATTGGGAGCATGCTGGTTGTACAACGGGCACTGAGTGTATCCGTAGGTGGTTGAGACTCTGGATTGAGTACACACACTCTGGCATCATGGTGTGGATTTCCACAAACTATATAACCTTGAGCTTTGACAGGAACAGATGAAACAATTTTCTGAATTGGTGCAGGCACTATAGGTGTAGTGGTTCTAGTAGTACTTCCACCCGTTTTAAATGGTACACCAACATTCTCAATAGTTTTCTTCTTCTTCCATCTGGTCCATTTCTTCTATGGCTTAGAAACAGAAGCCAATTCTTGGTTTTTAAGTAACAATCGCTCCCTCTTAAGTGGGTTTGACTAGTGTCACATTGGAAATGCTTGCCTTAGATGAAGGCACAGTAGATCTAGCCACTTTAATCGCCTCTGTTCATGGAGGTTCCACCCGAGTGATGGTAGGAATACTTTCAGATCATTCTTCCCACCTTTGACTTGGGTTATCTTACCATCGATAAAGGTGATGCCAGCTTGCTTAATCAAGTCTTCCTTACCATGTTTAAGAATCAAATTAACAAAAGCAGATGAGAGCTATTCATCAGTTGAGTTCTCATGTTGAGTGGCCGTTTTAGAAACAGGTTTTCTTTTAGTATGACGTCTTGTTTTACTCTTAGATCTCTTAACCGAAGATTCAGTTTCATTTAAAGTAAATGGACATACGACATCATCCAATTCAATGGTTCTGAAAAACTGGACATCGACATGTTTATTGACAGGTGATTCATTAAGAACAATGTCAAGAGAACTAAATGAAAAGTCATTAACATCAGTGAGTTGAAGGATCTCATCAGTAAAGTGTAGGTTGGATCCATTTTCATGGATGTCCAAAGTTCCTTCAAGCCTATCAATGGTCTGTGCATCTGGGACTAAACTAGCATCTTTAAAGTTAATTTGACTCTTAGAGTTGATTTTAGTAAGTTCAGGAGCTGAATAATAGTTGTGGTTAAGCGGTCCTTCAGCCCTACTATCATCAATTTCCCGAGCTAAACCCAAACTAGATTTAAGCCTAGCAAAAATCTCTCTACCAACCACATTATCCAAGTTTGGTTTGTTCAAATTCATCAAATCAGTTGTTTCTTTAACTTGAATGTAACTGACTCTAAATATGTTCAATTTATCAACAAGATCAGATGTTTGAGCTTTAAGATTGGTCTCAATTCACTTCATCAAGTCAATATCGTCTTGCAACGATTTGATTGTGATCAGAAAATCTTTTTCCTTAACCTGCATAAACTCAATCAGTTGATTGTTCTTTATCGCTTCCTCAACCCAAAATTGGTTGTGGACTCGATACTTAGCAACTGCCTCAATGGATTCTGGAGAACACCAGTAAGATTTCACCTTAGGTAGAATTTTCTCAGCCTGAAGTGCAAGTTTCTTCTTCTCTAAATCAGTTTCAGACTCGGCAACGACTTTGGAAGGTTCAGACTCAGTGATGTCTTGAATAGCAGCCATGAGATTGAAGTTGGTTGGGAACAAAGGATCAAAAGCGGTGGTTTCTTCATCAGCTTGATCGACTTATGAGTTCACCATCAAAGCATAGTTAGTTGGATTTCCTTGAATCGATGATTGACTTTGAGTGTGTTGGAACTAAAATCATTGTGACTGACGCCATCAAATCTATTTACGAAGAATTCGACTGAAGAGTCCATCGTGAAAAGATTCTGAGATGCGGGTTGTGATGTTCGAGGCTTGCAAGTTTGGACCGAATACGTTTTCTGGAAAAGTCAACCGTTCGGGTCAACGATCAACATAAAAGTCAAGGGAAGGTTGGTCTGAGCGAGTCAAGCTTCATATTAATTACATCAACTTTGATTTAATTTAAATTTATTTTTGTTTTTTTTATTTGTATTGTTGCTCATGTATTTGTGTTCACTAGTTAGCAGGTTAGTGAGCACAATGACTCTCACTATAAATAGAGTGTTAGCCCTTTATTTGAAAATATAGATGAATCTTTGAGAGTATGTGAGCTACACTTCTAGAGAGAGAGAGAGTCTCACATTGGGTTTGATCTCAACCAAATGTGACCGTGGATTTCCTATGACGAGTTTGTAATTATTTAGTTCATTGTAATCATTTAGTTATCATCAATGAATCGTTTGATTTATCAATTTTATTATAGATGTTCTTTGATTCTCATCATCCGATCCCATCTCATCATCTTTCAAGCTCGTTGTTAAACATGATATGGGTTTGGGAGGTTCCAATCGGTCCTACAAAGGGTATCAGAGCGGGTACCGATCTAATAATCTAATCACCCAGATCTGGATTTTGTTCAACCTTGTTGCTCAAGATGGAGAAATCCGTTTATGAGACTTTTTCTACTTTTTTGAGTGAATTACATATTATAACCTTTAGACTTATCAAAATTATGGATATTAACCTTTTCCAAAACTTGTTACATAAAACAACCTTTAAAGGATTTTCTTTTTGGACTTAGACGTTTTCATTTACAGAGTTAATATGCCATCGTTAAATAAGGGAAGTGCCAAACACATGACGGGCATAAGTGTGAAATTACCCTTAAAACCCTCCATCTAATCCATAACCAAGAAAAGCGTCAAAGAAGAAACGAGACATCGCAGGGAAGAGACGAAGAAACAGACGACGCAAAGGAAGAAACCATACGACTAATCAAGAAAGAAATCAGACGAAATTGACGATGCTAGACGAGGTTGAAGATATGTTCCATAAGTGTTCCTTTGATCCTACCATACGAATCGTTTTTAATAATTTTCTAGACCCACTGAATCCCCTTCCTGCCATACGAATCTAACTTGGATAATCTTTTAATCGTTTTCTTACAACTAACTTCTTTTGTTAATTAAATGTCCATACAGACCTTCATGACTTAAAATATGTAATACACGCACGTTCTTCTAAGTAGCCTAGAGATTTAGTGAAAAAAAAACCCAATAAACTATTAAAAGTTTTCTTCATGCACTTTTAAACAGTATCAAAGAAAAGAGATAGAAATGACTCTCAAAACTATATTATTAATCATTGTATTATTAAATAGTGTCAGAAGTTACATATACATATGTTGCATGACTTGTTACCTAATCAGATTACCTTATGTCAAATTTTTTGAAAGCTAGGTTTACCTTATGTAAAATTTTTTGAAAAGGGGCTGCATATTTATGGTGAAATTGCTGGGTTTTATATAAAAAAAATAGAAGATCAAATTGAGTATTTATGGTCAAACATTTTTATGGTGAAAAGGGGTTGCATATTTATGGTGAAAGGGGTTGTATATTTATGTTTTGTATAATAAAAATACAAGATCAGATAGCTAGCATGTAATGGGTTTTTTAATGTAAAATTACAGTTCCGCCCGTCATGTGCTTGCCACATGCCTCATATAACGGTGCAATTTTAACACCGTTAATGAAAAGGTTTGATTTCGAAAGAAACATAACTTTAAAGGTTGTTTTATGTAACAAGTTTTGGAAAAGGTTAATATCCGAAATTTTGATAAGTGTAAAGGTTATAGTATGTAATTCACTCTACTTTTTTCTTCATTTTGGAGCGGTTTGGATGATTTCTGGATGAATCTGATGATAGATTCATGTTGTTGGGTTCATTTGGATGTGTTTTCATGCTCCAAATGTTCTAATCAGTTGAAGAAATGAAGATTCGAGTTGCATTTTCGTAACAAGAGGTTTTATTCCACGTTTTTTTTTTGTTTTTGAAGATTTTGGAGCTTTGATTTTGAGTGTTCGATGTCAGAATCAGTGTTTTTGGATAAAGTAAAGTATGATTCTTAGTGGAAAACGTGTTCCGGATCCATTGGGAGCATCAGTTTCGTCTAAAACACTACGATTTAGGCACATCTGGAAAAAACACACACTAGTGTGTGTTTCGCGATGTTCTTCATTTTCTTGAAGATTTCCAGAATTTGGAGCTGATTCAATCGAGTTTTGCTGCTGTTTAGGATCTTTGGGTGGCCATAACATGTTCCTATAATATATCTATGTCAAGAATCAATGGTTTCCACTCATTTTTTGGGTTGTTTTAAGGATCAAAGTTTGTTGCGTTTTTTTCAAGTTTTCTTCAAGTGTTCATAATATTTTTGAAGGTTGAAAATAGCCTATACGATCTGGACTCATTTGAATATTGTCTATACGATCTATAATGCTTATATACGATCTAGAGTGCATACAATCTAGCTCCGGCGACCCTATACGATCTAGACTTCATTCGATGTGATTTTGGCGTATACAGTCTAGGCTTAGACCGTATAGAACAATCCCATACGATCTAGGTTCGTTCTATACGATCTAGAATGCAAACTTCAAGTTTTAACCATAGGGTCTAGGATCTGGGTTTTCGTTCGATCGATTTTTAGAGGTTTTTGATCGTCTATAAGTATATAACATCGAATTTGGGATTTAACGAGCTGAATTTCTTAATTTTTATTATGGTTTGACCAAGATATGGCTTCTATACCTTTTTCGGTGAGGGTTTCGAATATTCGGTGACTGTTTATTAGGGCTACAGGGACTCGGTTTGAGAATGACGATGATGACATGGCGTGATCCTGCTGGTCTGCCATGTTTCCCTCTCCTCAGTTTGTCAAACGTAACCAAGTCAACTTTAATGGTTGTCGGCTTGTGATGGGTTGGGAGAGAAGACATGTGGGTCCCAGGGAAAACATTGAACTGTTGAAAGTAGTTTTTTTTGTCACTACCTGATTGCTTGGCAGCCACTACACACGGATCCGTATTTTTCAGATGTTGGATCAATCTGATTAACACCCTTGATTTATTTTTGCTGCTAGCTTCTTATTGGCTCGCTGACCTTCACACAGATCACACCTATTAACCCTTGGGTTCGATTAATCCCACCGTTAGATCATGTTGGATCTCAAATTCTGATTGGTCAGATTTATTAGCACACGAATTTTGTTTCTTCATTGAGATTTTATAAAACTAATGGTTTTTTCAGTATTTTCCGTCAATCGTGGGTTTTTCTTATTAAGTATTTAACGAGATAACACCACTAATGGAATTTTGGAAAATTTTCGTTGATCATGGATTTATTTCATTTATTTTGTTGGGGTTCTCGTTTATTGACGTCACGTCCACGTTAGCAATCGACCACTACCGGGTTAGCTTTTTTATATGGTTAATTATGCAGCTTTTCACGTTATGTCTCATGATTTATTTTTAGCTGATGTAGTGCGGATGTCATCTAAATGGATTAACTGGAATCTCAGTTAAATTATTGGAATATTCCAATTAAATCTCACAGAGGGCCGTTACTTGAAAAAAATTGATGTTTTTTCTCAGATTTATTCGAGATTGCACCGATTAACTCAGAAATCTTCATGAAATATTTTCCAAGCCCGTTTTTCTTCACCCAAAATTACAAAGACTCTGACTATGATTATTTTGCGCTCAGGATCTCGGTTTTTCTCCGATTTGGCATATTTTCTCGATTAGAGTAATGTTTTTCACCGGTCACTCAAATCGAACATTATGTTTGCATACAACCTAGTCACGCGGAACACAAGATTTATTCATGAATCATTCACAACTATCAGCATCCGACTTTCGGTTTTTCACGAGATTGTCCGATTTCAGGATTTTTGGACCATTATCTCTAGGCAACCAAGCGATACGGTTAGACTCTCCGCATCTGGCTTTTTTCGCTTCTGATTGGATGCTTTTGGAGATATTTAGAGAAATAGGGTGACCAAATATGGATTTGGATTATCGGGTCAATTATCTGGAGTTGAAGCATTTTTTGTGATTGATTGGTTTATCTGATTCGGTTTGTTGTGATTTGGACTCAGATATTAGGCATTTTCAGTATTGTTCTCGACGGTCGAGCGAGACAGAAGAAGCTTAATCAGAGAGGGAATTTCTACAACAGAAAGTCTCAGGTTCATAAGTTATTCATTAAAGATGTATGATAGACTTATTTTGAAAGACCTTGTCAAAACATGGATTTAGAGACTAATAGATATTTATGAACATTAACCAACTCCTAAAAACTCTTATTTTTTAAACATACCAATATTCGGGTAAAACGGGTCGAGTCGAGTACCACAAATGGGCTTACCATCGGTTCAAGCCGGTAGACTAAATCCACTAGTCCAAAACAACTTACTAAACCAAAACAGGCCTAGTGGCCCATTATTTTAACTAATAAACGATGTAATCGGGCCCTAAGGCCCACTGTCCCTGAAACATGCAACTGGGTTAGAGCCCACTACTTTTAATTAATTTCGAAACATGCTACGACCCATTACCATTAAAACACGTACTTGGGTACACATTCGGGTCGAATTTATTAAATGGGTTAACTACCGCGTTTTCTATAATATAAACTTAGTAAGAAACATACATTAAATAACTAATCGTTAATACAAAAATTAATTTAGTGGCCGACGACCCGAATATGTAAACATTTCATTCTATCTAAACTACAAACGACATACGATACCTAGACTATCATTATCAATATAAACCAACACCCAAACCATTTTTATGACGAATGGGCCTATGGTCATTCTTTTGTAGACTAACCCGACTTGGCTACAAAAACCGAAGCCCGAAATCGTTACTAACACCGAGTGAGCCTACGGCCAAAACCTTGCAAATATATGGGCTCGGACCAACATTCCAAATTATTACTTAGCAATTGGGCCCACGGCCCAACTCTAACCCCTAAACTGGACATATATTTTAGTAATCCAATCCACGAGTTTAATCTTTAAATCACTGAATAAATATGACCAGCAGATGCATGCATGAAACAACACACGCTTAAACCTAAAACCAATTTAAACCACATAACACTAAGTTAACTCAACGACGTACAAAACATCCTTAAATCTAACTAGAAGCTCCATTGAACATGGAAACGCAACAAATGGGTTATGTACCCGAATCCATAACTTAAGTGGTCTATACACCATTACTTTAGGTACAAAAAAATCAAGGAAACCCAAATTATTTGGGAAATGCCAATGCATAGGTGAGTTCTCACTGCCATTCCTTTTTTCCTTTAAAGATGATACATGCTCATAAGTTTCACTAATTCCCCTTGTTATCTTTTTAACTATTTTGGGGTGATACATATTCTATTTGTTACAACACATTTATAATTCATTTATCGTACTCTCTTTTATTTAAATTATCGTATTTTATTGTATATTGGATGATCGATACACGATAAGCCATATGTTCGGACTAGTGATACTACCCCAGCTAGTCCCACAGGTACACAATCTTAGTCCTTGGTATAGGACCGCGGGTAGAAAATCAAAATATTTTGGACTCTCGAAGAGACGTTTTGCGCCAAGATTATTTATGTTGGCAGGTTTCTAAGTGGAAAGAGAACATCACAACTTCAAGTCTTCTGAATTTTGTTGATAAAGAGAGTACACACGATGCAATAACACGTATTCAAGATTGAACTCATCGTCAAGTCGAGGGAGAGTTTGATTGAAGATACAAGATACAAGTTTTAAGAGGAAATTGATACTGCACATGTCGAGGGGGAGTTTGTTGATACATTGTTCCTGATCATCATGTGAAGTATCAAGAATACAAGACAAGTGATGCAAGATTTGTGCTGGCCGAACCTTAGGAAAACTCTAGGTTCGGACCAGGCGAACCTTGTCCGAACCTGAGGTTCGGACAGTCGAGATTTCTAGTCGAAATAGTTTTGTATTGTGTTGTATTCAGTAATTCTTGAGCATATTGGTAAGATCTTGTACTCTATGTTTCTCTGTGGTCTAATACAAAATCTTTTTGTATTTACTCTTTGAGTTCATCTCATTTTACATTGATTTCATAACGACCGAGTAGACGGTCCACAGCTCCAAGCAATTTTAGAAGCATTGTCAAGGAATCCCGTAATCAAGCTACCTTGGATAGCTTAGATTTACGTCTTTCTTAGGACAATTGCAAATCAACAAGTTAGATGATCCTGAGACAAACAATGACACGCGGATAAGCTAGACGATTCAAAAGTTGCAACAATGGCGTTACACTCAAAAGACGGAGGCATTATGGATACGAGATTATGCAATAGAGGTCTAACTGGTTTATTAGATAACTAATAGATATTAGGACATGCAGTATGGAGGCAGACGTTTGGCATACGCAAAGCTGAGCATTTGAAGTCTCACGAGACGCATTTCCCAAAAAAATCATAGCAGTTTTGAAGAAGTTCCACGAACAGACAGGTCGGAATAAGAAGGAAGCTCGAAACGAGATATTTTGAACGTAGAACTCGATAGACACGCAGGTAAGATTTCGTACTAACCTAGGAAAAGGGCTAGGTGAGAGATTTTCATCTTGAGTGGTTTACGGGTTAAATCAGGTTTCGAAGACGAAATCTTTTTTTTTTTTGGGGGGTAGAGTTGTAACATCCCAAAATTCATAGATACATAATATATATAGTAAATACGTGTTTATATTATGAATATGTGAGTTTGATTGATAAATATGGGAAGAATATACATTGGATAGGTTGCATGTGTTAGAATTATTAGTTTAAAATGGATAAATAATAAAGTATTAAAGATACCGAATTAATCGGATATTTAGAAGTTCGTGCGGACCGGAAGGGTAGGCGCTTGTACACTGGGGTTTCTGGAAAAATGGGGGTGTCGCATAAATCCCAACTGGGAACTGGCATACCTCACTGGGCGATCCCGGAGTGAGCATTTACTTATAGGAATGCACGTCTTCATATTATCAATAAAAAAGTTATTATGCCTATAAGGGCATTTTGGTCATTTATAATAGGATAATAAATATAAATAATCGCAGGTATTATTTATAATAACTTTGCATTATTGATATCCGATACGCGATTAGGTTAATTGTGGACCATAACGGAGGTTCTGTCTGAATAACTAATTAAAGATATCAGGTGAGTTTCTACAAGCCCACTTTTAAATGTTTTAAATGTTTTTGGGCTTGTATACATACAATACTTGTGAAAATATATTCAAGATAATTATGACTTGATATATACGTGTTATATGATAAAGTTGTTGTTAAATTGCTTATACGTGTTATGCAATTATATTGATTATAATGTGATGTGTATATACTTGCTTAAAATTAAGTTGCCAAGTGACAAGGGAGTTGTTATTAAACATTTTGTGAATATGTATGATTATATGAGATCATGTGAAGCATTTGCTTATATTAATATGTGGTGGATACGCCACGCCGCCAGTACATCCTATATATACATAGTAGTATAAGTTACCCGATATATCGAAAGTTTGGAGGATACGCCGCTGGTACATCCTGTATACATACACCTAGGTATTGGGGGATGTTCATTTGTTGCAGTATTTGAATGCCTTATTACTGTTTAATAACAAACCTAAAGCATATGGTTATTTAACTAAGGTTAGGTAGTATACATGATCAGATATTAAATCATTAAGACAAGAAAATGACCTAATAGAGTTAAGTATAAAGTTGGTGGTTAGAGTTGAGGAATCACTGTTGCTCCAATGGGTGTGCCCTAGAGTACCGTGTACGGACGGCGCTGCTTCTCCAGTGGGGGTGCCCTAGAGAATGTAGTGTCAGGTTTTCTCATAAGAAGAGTCGGTAACTCAGATGATAAGCCTAGGGTTACTTGTAAGAATGAGGAGTCGCTACTGCTACAATGAGGGTTCCCTAGAGTACCGTGTATGGACGGCACTGCTTCTCTGATGGGGGTGCCCTAGAGAATGCAGTGGCAGGTCTTCTCATAATAGAAGTGCCGGATAAATATTGTGACCTAGAAGTTAAAGCCTAGGGTCACGGTTACGGTCGTCAGATAAATATAGTGACCTAGAAGTTAATCTTAGGGCCACGGTTAAGATTGTGGGTTGTATTGTCATAGTAATTATGTGTCAGGATTTTATATGTGAAATACATATGTGTTGTGTGAAAAACAGGTAAACACTTAAAATGGTTTTTTTAACTAAACGGTAGAACTCACCAGCGTAAGCTGACTTTTAAAAGTATGTATGCTAGGTTCTGCAGAGACGTTTAGAAGTAAAGGCACAAATCGTTAGAGGACGGGATAATCGAGGAAAGCTATCAGGGACGAGTTTCTGGTAAGCTGGCTTAGTTAAAGATTTCTTTACTATAACTAGTTGTAGTTATGTACAATATCTCTCTTACTGTAGTACTTGGCTTATATAAATAAAGTTTTAAATTTCCGCTGCTTAATATCTCTGTTGATACTTTGTGTTCATGAGTAAATCCGATTCGAGACCCCTCCTGGTGCCAAGTTTGGGAGTGGGCGTCAAATGCAATGTTTAATTCAATGCTGAATATGTAAAACATTAATCTTGTACACATAAAAGCTTTCATGTACACTGTGCAACATTATTTTCTATAAAACATTAAATAAAGGTTTCCTACTCACATATATGTTTACAATGTGTATTTTACACGACATGAAGGTTCTTAAACGCCTCTTTATATAAAATATTTCTTATATGTTGTTTGAGTGATGGGTCGATGTCTTCAACAATGACCATCTTGAGTCCCTCTGGGGATGTAACTCAAGAAGTAACTACGTACAACTGCTCGTGGCTGAATATATGTCTTTGTAAATAGACTCCAACATAATTCAAAGACTGTGCCTGGCTCTTGTTCATCGTCATGGCATAGTAGGGTCTGAGTGGGAACTGGCGCCGTTTGAGTATAAATGGCCACTTTGATTTTGTAGAAGTAAGACTGATTCTAGTCTTAATTACAAATTTGCCAAGTTTCGTAATAATTAAATGTGTGCAATTACACAAACCTTCTGCAGGGTTAACATTTCTTAGTAACATAATGGGTAGCCCTTCTTTTAGATTGAGTATATGTGGTGGCAGTCCTGAAAAATTGAGGGTGTTCAAGAATTCAGCTGGATAGAGTTCGTTTTGGTGTAAACTATATGTTAAGGCCTTGCATATTTCATCCGAACTCCGGTACGTTCTCCCTGGTCGTTCAAATTTATTAAACATATAGCTATTTATTTCAGCGGCATCATTGTTTTTAGGTGTGAGAATTGCGTATTCACGTAAATAGTCCTCGTCCTCCTGCCGTTCTAAGAAATCTGGAAATGTTGTTGAGATGATTTTCTCAATCGGAGAGTCTGTATATTTCACAACATCCTGATCTGGGATTTTAATCCACGTGGGCTCATGTTGAAAAGTCATGAGCATCGGATCGTCTACTCAATCTAGCTATCTAGATACGAAACGAGTAATTATAATGATTGTTTTATTGATCTAGAGAAGAACAATTACAATCAGAATCACAGAGAACAGACACAGAGAATACACCACAGAAACACACACTTAAGAATATCTCTCACGCTCAGAACAGTGCCAGAATCAAAGAAGAAACATGTATTTATACAGAACTGCCGAACCTCAGCCGAACCTGAGGTTCGCCCTAATTCGAACTCTAGGTTCGGACCAGGTTCGGCCAGTCACATATTGGCTTGAACTTGTTCTTGACTTGATGCAACTCGATACTTCACACGACGCTCAGATCAGGTATCAACACGTGTTCACCCTCCTTACTTTTTGCTGGAACAATACCATCACCAATTTCCAAACCCCATTTATTAAACTCTTGCTTTGCCAGATCAACTGTACCCCCTGTTGGGTACTCGTTTACGCGCATACTCTGTGTTAGTGTAAACATTTGGCAAGAGTTCCACAAAAAAGATCTGTTGATAATGCATTGTACAACATCTTCTCGTTTTCCTTTAGGAATAACGGGTAGAATCTGTCTGAAGTCACCACCCAGCAACACAGTCAAACCACCAAAGATACGTTCCTTATTGTGCGGTTGTTTATAGCCAACTATATGTCTAAAGGTTTTATCAAGAGCTTCAAAACAGTGTTTCTTGGTCATCGGGGCTTCTTCCCATATTATTAGACGTGTTTGTTGAACCAGTTGGACAAGTTAGGTATTTTGTTTTATACCACACGTGGTGTTCTCCATGATTTCGAGAGGTATTACTAACCGACTATGGGTTGTACGGCCACAGGGTAACAGAAGTGACGCAATGCCTGCATCATAGAAATCTATTAGGAAACCTGCAATTATTTTATTGAAGTGTTAGCAAGTGCCACCTATTTCATAACAGTAGTATTGAGAGCAGGTAGTTTGGTAGCTAGAAAACAGAGTGGCTATACTTTATAAAGTTGCGCTACGTGGTGTATTGCCTATACGCTGGTAGAAAACATGATTTGGATTGTAAATATTTTTCTAGTTAGACATAGGGTATACATGAAATCTTGATAAACTGCAAAGGTGACGATCATTTACCTGAAGACGCAACCGCAAGAGCAATCATTCGTTCAGATCTAACACGGGCAAGAATTTCTTTGTATAAAAAGGTTTTACTAGTACCACCTAGACCATAGACAAAAAAGAATCCTCCTTTCTGCTGCTGTAAGGAATCGATCACGTGGTCATAGATTAGTTTCTGTTCATTATTCAAAGCATTACACAACTGTTTTTGCGTTGCCGCCTCTTGTAATGTATCGTAAGACAGCTCTTCCCGTATAAGGGGGTTGTCTAACCCATCAAGTAGTGCTAAGTCAGGCTTCGGGAGATCGTCAAAGTCGTCCAATGATCGTCAATTTCGCTATAAAAGATCTTGTATTTCAAGAAGATAGTAACTCTTCTTCTGATAAGGTGTAAGTTGCAAATTTGGAAGCGGAAGAATTTGTACCCATCTTCATCTATCGTCATTTCATCATAATGTGGTCTTGGGTAGTGCTTTGAAGATTTCCCTTCAACAATGCATGGAGCGGACCTCACATCAGTTCCACATGGTTCGTGTAGCATATGTTTAGTAACGATTATGTGGGCTTTTGGGTCATTAGTTTTGGAGGGTAGCTTAGCAAATATAATATCATCTATAGCAGTGGGCTTCTTACATTGGACGGAGCATCTAGCCATATCAAAATGTGGGCATGCGGGAGGCCGCGTTTCTGGAACTCAATTGTATAGATGGCTGAAAAAGCATGGCACAAATATGTTAACTATGTTACATATTGAGCATAGTATACTATATAGCTTTCTCTTGTAATACATTGCCTTTTTAGTGGCTTCTATAGTTTAATAGTTTCATACTTTGGCCACATAACTTTGATACTTTTATATGTTCTACTCTGTAAAATTTCAACTTTGTTTACTTATAAATTTTGTCGTCTTCTACTGTGGTCACAAAACTTTCACAGTTTCACGATCGATACCCTCTAAGTTTTCAACCTTTTCTTTTTGGCACCAAAGTCTTATAGATTGAATGACATTGTATGTTTTTCTGTCCATGGAATCCAATATTGAATATCACATGCATCATCTTAAGAGGGCGTAAATTTTTAAAAGAAAAACTAAAGTAGCATGTTTATGTTATAATTTAAAGATGAAGCATGATTGGTATGAGCAGTCATGATTGGGTAGAGGACGGAGTACTCTAGAGAGGAATTGTATACGGAAACACACCTGCCAAGCACTTCCCAAAGATACAGTTCTTCATTACGTCATTCAGTAAAGAGTCGAGTTTCATCTTAAATACCTATGCTACAACCTATGGCCGTTCATGCGGCTGTTGTCCACCCGTCATTGTTAGCATCGACTATTTATTCCGGCCACTTTGGATTTGCGGTGAACGTTATAAACTTATCAGGATTTCCACATATCTGGCATAAAGCTATTGCGTTCTGGTAATTCTGAACCATATATCTTGGACTTCCTGTGAAACTTGAAGGGGGTACAATTCTCTGCCCTACAGCCTCAGCTTTTGTATCCCCCTAAGTAACTGCATCACAAGATTGTTATACAGCTCAACACGCAGATCACTTTGATTTTTCCGTGTCCAACGAAGTCTTTGTTCCTCAATAGCTGTATAAGCATCCACCAGATCCTGTTGGAAATGGGGGCCACCCCGCAACAAACTACTCCATTCATTTTGACGTTCATGTATCATGTAGTAGAATACGCCCTCATTGTAAGACACACTCTTTTCGTTCTCCTCTTTCCGGTATTAGATGCATACCTAATGCTTTTATGAAAACCTGGCTGCCCATATGGAAACAAGAGAGGATATTGTAAGGCCATATAAAGATGGTGTGTTTCGGAAATCCGTTTTAATGCTCGACTTTGCATGCGTACGACTATGTCCATGGGCTCATCATTCTCACCAAAATCACCCGTTACCAGCATAGCAACTTCTGATGCATTAGTTGCATTGTACTGTCGTTCAATTGTCTTATGGCTTAACAACCGTATCTCAAATTCACTGTTCTATGATTCAGCACACCAATCATGGGCCATGCCAAAGGATTTAGCAACAAGACTGTGTGTGTTGAACATCTCAACCAGGGATAGAACAATATCCTGCTCAACACTGTCATCTTTAGTAGCGTCGCTTTTCAAAGCATTCATACGATTCCTTACCTCATTCTCTGTGTCATAAAAGTACAGCTGCGCATACCTTGGCTGGACACCCAGAGCAGGAAAAAGGGACCCTATGAGGTGATAATTCTGCCCACTAACTCTGAATGTGTATACACCCCGCCCATCATTAACAGAATGGTCAATTTTAGCGCCGAAAGATGTGAAGCAAAACATACTATTGTAAATGCGTATCTTCTCTCTGAACATTACAGATCTTCGGTCATTATAGTTTAAGAGGCTTCTAAGTGGCTCAGGAGGTTCTCTTTGTGCGGGTAATAGAACCTTCCCTCCCTGGCAGCACGATGAAAAGGTCAGTTCACCATCGGAGTCTGTTGTCCTGCTCCTTTCTGCATACCACATCAAAGCTTTATAGTTCTGGGCACACATATGTCGAACTTCCGAGATCCTCATAAGTAACTGGTAATAAAAGGAAATACTGAATCAGTAATGCAGAAAACTTTAATGAGCAGAATATAACATGGATGTAATTGGTCATAGGGTTTCTGTTAAACATACGCCCAAAGTATGGCAGCCGAAGTGAGGATATGTAACATAAGATTGGTTTAACAAAGCAACTGCAAATACGGGTATTGGCGTTATTCATTACGGGGTTTAGTGCCGAAGTCGACGTACCTGCAGACATATAGGCTGCTCTTTTTTTCTCGTTGCCCTATTAAGCATTAATAATCATAAAGAAACAATTAACTGGTATAGTTAATACAGCTGCAAAGTGTATTATTGTTTCATTAGATAAAGATTTTAAGCATTTATCAAAAACATATACAGTCAAACGACAGACAACGTGTTGTTCACTATACACATAGCACGGGTCCTACGGTTCCTGTTTGATGATGGAGTTTGATTGCCTGCAAGCATAACAACTTTTTTAAACAGTTGTTGAACAACGTAATCAAAGGGAACACTGTATAGAAAACCCATTTATGGCGTACATAATTATGAGTAAGCACCATAAATGTTCGTAAAGAACCTGTTTTCCGTCACTGCCTCTTAGTAGTATTTGATGATGGCCCTGCCACACCTGCAAAACAGGCACATTTGAAGTTAATAAAGTAACAAATTAGGCAGTACACATCATACAAAAGAGAGTATTGCATCTGATGTAGGCTTTTTAAGATGCGGCGTACTTGGATCCAGTTGTCTATCATCTACAAAGAAGGGACACTATAAATTAGAAAAAATTAACTTTCTAAGACAACATAATAGCGCAGGATTTCAATATTCTACATTCATGGAAACAAACCTCCTTTTGCCTGCTGTGGACGTCTACTAACGGTGACTTTACGATGGCTGCTTCCTACAACCTCGCCTCCTCCAACCGTTGTAGATGTGCCTGCAGCTACAAATGTTAGAACTGTCATGGCCACTGTAACATTACTTTGCATTATTCAAAAGTCATAATTTGACGGGGCCATTTCATTTCGTAGGATGGATTTAGGAGGGTGGGAGTTACCTGTCCCAGACACGTCAGCTACTCGGCGTCGTGTAGCCCATTTAAACGCCTACTTACTTGACTCTGATTGTGTATCACCTGTAACAATGGAAGACTATAGATTACGAAAAACTGCCTTTAGAATAGAATGTATTAGCAACCATTTCCATAGTACATGAGTGAACATTTCAATATGGCAGCTTGATACAAACGGACCTCCCGCGGCGTTCCTTTTACGCTTAGGCGCGGGAACGATAGAGTGGGTAATTTTTGGAATTCCTTCTTTTCCTACCAGTGATACTCGAGCACATTGGTCCAAAGTTACACCTGCTAGTTCTATTGCAGTCTGACTTGGTGTTATTCTAAGGCCAACATATGGTTGGGCCATTCCATTGCCCAAGGAAACGTCTTTATGCTGGGTGCTGGCTGGCCCGACCAAGCCAGCTACGGGGTGTGATATTTGTCATCTAACATTCTGGATATTTGACCCCGACCATGCATTATCTGTAAGAAACAAAGAGGAGAATTTAGCAAAACCTGATTTTTTAAGACAACATAGTACCCGACATTTGCATAGCACATAAGACGGAACACACCTCCATTTGAATGTTTTTCACATGCATCGGCGATAGCTTTACTCTGAGTAGGTTTTGCAATCTCTCCATTTTGTATCGGTGAACTCGAAGTCATAGGGCGAAAAACTAACCCCGCTACTTCCAAAGCGGTGCCATCCTGTGTCATTCTAGGCCCTCGATATCGCTAAACCATATCATTGTCCAGGACAAAGTCTGTAGGCTGGCTACTGTCTGTACCATGTAGGTCTACGAAATGGTCTGCAGGAGTGAAGTCTTTTAGTTTTAAGTCCACAGTATGTCTACGGTTTTTCGTAGGACGTTATACTCTCGTGCCTCTCTATTGCCAAGTAGCTACATGGCATATTTTGAATGACATTACACTGCAGCTATACATCCCTTGAAAAACCTATAAAATAGGTAGGATTAGCATGTTCATATTTAAAATGATGGAGAAAATGATAGTTTTTTTATGAAACAGGAACCTTAAACCTCACAGTAGTAGGTAGATAGCCACACAAGGAAGTAAAGAGGTAGAAAGTTAACCACAACAATAATGAGAGGTGTACTCTGGTTGATTTAATCATTTACTGCTGTGGAGTTGCAACACCTTTTTATATGGGAACCTCATATACACCACTAACCTTACGTCCAAAGATATACTTCTCTTAATATAGCGACATTATAAAAACAATATACGCACGTGTTTTGGTGTGCTTGCAAACAAACTTTGAATACCAATATTGCATGTATAACATAACATAACACAGGAGCAATTTTGTTGGCCTAGTGTAACACGCACGCAATGCTGGCAACATCCACAATACAGTTACCCACACAACGTACTACTTTCTTAAAAGAGAATAGGAGGAAAGCAAAGGCAACTTCTATGACTGTTTTGTATCTGCAAACCGAAGAAGAGGCCACTCATAAACATAACCTCAGATCTATAAAAATCCGACAGGGAGCGTTAGCAACATTATATATTGTCATACATAGATCTACAAATGGTCCGTGCATGGAAAACATGAGGGGTTATATCCATTATATTACTTGCAGATGTGACCACCGGCAGTTTTCCATGTTAACCCCGTTAATAATTTGTGTTATCTTTAGTAAACGTCCCTTACATCAGTGAACTAGAATTGTTACACGAACATTGCACATGAGTCTAGACGCCGGTTAACTTACTTGAATAATTATATTTTATGATTTTATGTAAATCATATTTTATAACTTCATGAAAACGTTTTCTCATTTTATGTGAAAAGTATATTTATTATTCTTATGTGGTATATACGTATATATATACGCATGCCATTTTATGATTTTTTGTGGCGATGTGCCAAGTAATCGTACGAACATTTATATACTTTTAGTAGAATTTAAAAACATATAGTTATGGATTTATAAGGGTCTATCGTAATAAAAAAGACTAAATTTACAACACTGAGTTTTATTTTTATTGAGTTTTATAAGGGTCTACGGGGTCTACAAAATTTAAGGGGTCTACACGGAACCCTTCCCTATATATATATATATATATATATATATATATATATATATATATATATATATATATATTTCCTCCCATGGATTAATTAAGACGTTTAGCATGGTGCCCGCGCGTTGCGGCGGCGACAGTTAATAGTGCGTTATTCGTATTTTGTTCGTGCGTTACGGAGATGCACAATTTGCATCTAGGTATTCCTTTCAGTTAGCGCGATGCGGCCCGATGACAATATATAATGCGGTACATGGATGTTCAGCGGTGAAAGCAATTCACAAGACTCGTGACAAAGGGTGCATTAAACTGGATTTTTATCAAGTACATAAATAGATTTAAATACAACATACATGAAGCTCGAGTCTTATCATGTAAAACATAAAATAAAAAATGGGATTCTTTGTACTTATATAAATAAAGCATGTTAGTTAAAATTACAAAAGGTTTCTATATTCACCAAATGCTTGTAACTGAGTCAAAAGAAAATCATATGGTCTTAAAGGGTTTCAACTCGTTGATAGAAGATTAACACTTTCAAATTGATAAGCCACTAATAGAAATAGAAGATTAGTCTATCACTCTTCTCGTAATATATGATCAGCTCAGCTCAAGAGCGACAACAGAGATGATTGTTAGTTAAAAACGCTTTGAATCCTAAAGTAATTAGTGATACAATTGACATGCATATAATATTATATAATAACAACACTAATGAATGTATGCAAAAGAACATACCATTCTCTAAAGACCATCATCAACAACGTTATCAATTAAACTTATAAGTCAGCTATTTTTTACTCGTTTTCTTATTAATGTTTATTTCACAAAGAACCTAGCAAACGATTGAGTTAGAAACATTTTGACTTTTACAACAGACAAACATCCTATTAGAACTCAAAAGGATAAATGAATTCTCGTTTGATAGATGAAATTAGATTTTACTTTTATAAAGCCCACGGTATGATAACCACTTCCTACATGGAACCCAATTTTTTTAATTTAATTTGTTAAACATATGACATTTTTTACATGGTTGTTTGCTCTTTTTTAGGCATAGTTTACTCAATACTCTATGTTAGCGGTATGTTACAACTTTCATTATCAAAGAACTTTTGTATGGTTGTTGGCTCTGATTTCCTTTTTTATGTTTAACACTATATGTTAGCTATAATTTTGGAGGCGGGGTCTCAACAAGAGCATCCGCTCTGTCCCTTAGAGCCAAAGCTCGCCTCCAACACACACCCTCCCCATAACCTACGAATAACTTACTCTTAATTTTCTCCAGTGAATATCCCATTTTGCATAATTAGAATCTTACAGAACTGGAGTTCTGTTCAAGATTAAAGAGCCTGCAAAGCAAAAATTGGTGCATTAACCTCTTACCAAGATTAGAACTTGAGTCTACTCCAATGAAGCATTAATCTCTTACCAAGTGATATAATTCCACATCAACAGTTTCAAATCGTTTATCTTTGTTAGTATAGAAAAACACCATCAATTGTAAAAAATGATACACAAAATTCACAAATTAGGTACACAAACAAGTCAAAGTATCTAAAACTAAACACCTTCATGTCGCCCCGAAAATTACTCCAGACCATACACGACCATCAATTGGGAGGCATTAACATTCGACATGGATTCCAGTGTACCTGGTTGTTGTGAAGCTGAGTGATGATGAGTAAACTAATATCCAACGTTGTGATAATCCAACTTTTGTTGACCGAAGGCTCACCACCGATGAATCAAAATATGTGTCAATAACGATTGAACATTTTCAAGGCTGTACCTTTTTAACGGCTCCGCCAGAAGCTTCACACCTTGCTTCTTATACCATTGATCTAAACAAAACACCATGGATTAAATCTGTTCAGGTTCATTTTTAGTAATGACACAAATTATATCATATTTGTTTATATAAATATGTCTATATTTGATATTATTATTATTAATGCATATTCAACGAAAGGATTATTTGGGTAACCTGGTCTAGTTGAATCCATTACCCAATCTATCCAAAGTGCATTTGTTGGGCTAAATCGAGAGAGTTTGCTACCTTGGCTTTCCATGATAAATATTTATGAGCTGCATTAAAAGCTTGGGCCAACATGGAAGAATTTTCTCTCTCAGAAGATGCAAGTAAATCATGACAACCGTATTCAACCACATGTAGCCCAAAGGGACAAGCAACATGCTTCACCACAGTCCTCTTCCCACGTCCTAAAAAATACACATCATTAAACAAAAGGAGAATGCCGACATTTAACCAATTTCAAACAGCAACAACATTTTTCTAGTACCGTACAAAGTCAATAAATTATAAAGCATCTGGTAAACAAAACAAAAGAACAGCAACCCTGAATTATGATGAAAGTGCCGATGGGTATTTCTTCAATTCTGCCAAAACAAATCGCTATATGTTCAAAAACCTTTGAGCATCCAAACAATCTCCGTTGCGGTAGCAACATGACGTCACTCTTCAATCCTAGCATGAGTACCTGCATTTTTTTAAATAGCATATCAAAGTTAAAGTTCCAAAATATAAAATGCTATTGAAGTCTGGAAAATAGAACATGTAAAAGTTTAAGTTTCAAGGTATACATTGCAGAAGTGCTGCAATCTGATGCTAGATGTTGCTCTTTATTAATTTAAGTCCCACACCATGGTAGATAAAATTCCACCTGAAGCATACAGCAACCATAAATATACGTACTTTATAAACAAATGCAGGTATTGATTAACTAATATTGATAAAATTCCACCTGAAGCATACAACAACTATAAATATACATACTTTCAATACCCACACTTGAGATCCTAGACAGCAACATTCTTGACATTGAACTCCACAATGTCACCAGGGAGAACCTCTGTTAGGGCTTCATGGTGCATCTCAATAGACTTGACTTAAGTGGTCAACCCAAAAGGCCCAAAGGTGACAACCATATCAGGCTTGATCAGACCACCCTCAACACCTCTAACAGCCATGTATGGTGTATTTAACAGCCATGTATGAATGTATTTTCCCAACCTATAACCAGCATGTCACTTGTTAAAACTTATAGCATGTGTTGAAAGTATTCAAGCGAATCTGGTCCATGTAAGCACAAAGTCACCTTTGGATAGTTTATTATTTTTAACCCTTTACACGCTGGCTAATCTTTATCAGAATCCAACATCCCATGATTAATTTATAACTAAATGATTCAAATAAATCTCAACGACCCTCTTTTAGATGAAATCACGTTAAATGCTAATTCAATCTTAAATTTTAGAGCACACATTCGCAACATTAATAGTCAATCATGATCAACAATATCAATAACTCAAATCATGAACAGATTTAACTTATTTACTACAACAGATGATAAAAGATATGAGCTCTTTTCAAATCCAAAACTCAATCTCAATTACACCCTTAACATTTAGGCAGATGTAATCGATACTAACTGCTGGGCTATATTTATTGAGGCATGAACATTAGTTTTGGGCTTGTTATTTAATAGGTTAATGGGCTTATTTTAGTTTGTTTATAGGCCATGTGGGCCATTTAATTGTTTATGATTGGGCTCATTCATGTTTATGATTGGACTTGTAGTTGTATGAGGTGGTATAAATACCACCTCATGTTCACGATTTTGGCAAGCTTTTCTAATACAATTCAAGTTTACAATTTCTTGGTGTGCTTTCAAGTTTACGATCAGCTTCAAGCAAGTAGGTTTCTCATTCAAGATTCAACCTTTATCATAGATTGAATCTATTTCTTCTACTTGTTTCTTGGATCAATCGCATTTGAGGATTCCGCACTCATTTGTGATTAGATATCGTGTTGACGGTTTGATCTCGGACCTACAATTGGTATCAGAGCAAAGAATCATTGATTCGAGGCTTACACGATATTGATTCAAGCAGATTTCTGGGTTATAGTTCTTGTTTTTGAAGATTTGAAGGGTTTCTAGGCGTTTACGATTTCTCTTGCTACTGTTCTTTAAGTTTACGACTGGGTTTCTGGGTTTTATTGGTGTTTACGACTGTGTTGCTTGAAGATATTCATCAGTTTTGAGTTTCCGATTTCAAGATTTCATTTTTATCGAGTTTCCGATCCGGCAGTTGGTTTTTACGATTTTTCTTGATCGTAATTGGGGTTTACGACTTTGCTTTACCGGAATCTCGAGATCGTAATCGTGTTTACGATCGGCTCTAATCGGAATCGGGTGTTTACGACTTCCGGAGTCGTAATCAGGTGTCGTAATCACAGTTTACGACATTTTAAGGCGGTTTTGGTGTTTACGATTTGGAGCTTTATCGGAAACAGAGTTCACGATCGTAATTAGCAGTTTACGATCGTAATCAAGTGTTTTTTTACCGTAATCTCGCTTGTTTGGACGTTTGGACTTTAGATTTTGGTTCCCTTTGCTAGCGTAATGGATTTTGAACCAAGTATGTATCAGAAGTTGGACTTCGAGATTGGCTCTATCACTCGTCCACCTAGACTCACTTCGGCGGATAACTTTTTGGAGTGGAAGTATAGGTTTGAAAACCACTTGAAGAGCGTTGACTTGAGATTGTGGAGAGCGGTAATTAACGGACCACACGTACCTACTCATGGAGAAGGAGCTAAAGCAGGAAAGGCTAAGACTGAAGAAGAGTTTGAAGATGAGGACTGGGAAAGGTGTAACAAGGCTGAGAGGGCGTTTGCAATTATGACCATGGCACTAACACCTGACATTGCTCAAGGATTTAAGCATTGCAAGACAGCGAAGCAACTCTGGAATGCATTGATTGTCGCCTATGAGGGAAATCCGGACATTAAGGCGAGTCGAAAGCAAATGCTGAAGCAAAAATTCAATTTGTTCAATCATATCCAAGGTGAATCTTTTGAAGCGCAAGTGCAAAGGTTTGTATCTCTGATGGCAGAAATGTCAAGCTATGGTGTGGAGCCAGAATTGGAAGATAAGAATTTGAAGTTGCTGAACAGTTTACCCAAGTCATGGAACACCAATATCTCTATCATTAAGGACAACAACAAGCTGAGTGAGCTATCTCTGGATGAAATGATAAACAAATTGAAGTCCAAGCTTATTGATGACAAGCAGCGAGAGTTGAATCACATAAGCTCTCTTAGTTTGGCTGGGAAACTGAATCAAGCCTTGTTATCAGAAGAAGTAGATGTGAAGCAGAAAGGAAAGTCTGTTGGAAGTGGATCAAGTTCTGTGAATAAAACAAATGCATTTGTGGCACAACCTCAAGCTGGTTCAAGTGGAGGTGACAACTCTGAAGCAACCAATGATACCAATTTTGCACTCGGAATGGGATTCATGAACAGCTATCATGCTCTAATGGCCGGAACCCTAATCCCTACTGAGATCCTATCAGGAGAGCTGAATCAGATAAATCCAGAAGATGTGGAAATGTTGGATGTCTCTTGGCAGATGGCTATGGCTGTGTTTAGGGCAAAGAAGTTCATGGCAACTACAGGAAGAAATGTTTGGAAAGACCAAGACAAGATAAGGATGGGGTTTGACAAAACCAAGTTGAGGTGCTACAATTGTGATGAATATGGGCATTTTGCAAGAGAGTGTAGCAAGCCAAGGAAAGAGAGAGCAGAGGAAAAGAAACCAGCTGATGGGAAGGCAAAAGCAGAAGCAAGTGCTTTGATTGTGCAGGAAGGAGGAGGCTATGATTGGACGTCTCAAATGAAAGATCTGCTTTTGTAGTGACTGCTATGGATGATGATGATGAAGAAGAACATGCTTTTGTAGTGACTGAAGATGAACCTGAGGAGAATGAAGCTATGGCAGCAGATCACACCAAGGTATGTTCTAACCCTATTTGTGATCGTATAATTACTGGTCTTAGACAATTTTGCAAAAATTTTCAATTGGAATTGTTTGAGGTAAAATGTGAAAGAAGCTCATTTAAGGGTAGATGGCAAAAGAACGAAGAAAAGGTTAAAGCCCAGAAGTTAGACATAGTGAAATATAAGAAACTTGCAACTGAGAACGCTTATCTGTATGACAACGCTAAGTTAGAAATAGCTGAACTTACTAAGCAGATAGATGAACTTAAGCATAAAAACAATGAGTTGCAGGTTAAGCTTGATATGAATCTTATGAGAAGCAAAAGAATGTTACAGGCTAGTAAATCTCTGGACACATGCATAACTGAGGTTAGAATGGGTAAGGACAAAGGTGGAATAGGAATTAGCTTTGCAAACAAGAACGTTGTTCCTCAAGATAAAACTAGAGATGTAATAGGAATGATCTTAGAGGAGGATCAGATAGATAGATCTGCATCGGAAATGCATGAGGAAGGACCTCCTTTAGATAGTGTCTTGGTTGGAGTGAAGCCTATGACAGAAGAGGAAATGGAAAATGAAAAACACATGACTTATGGGTTGGGTAATAAGGATAGAGTGATGACAGACGCGTGTGAAGCAGGACCATCTAATACTTCTCTAAATAACTGTGTGAGCTCTTCTGATGTATCTATTTATTGTGCAGATGTGTCACACCCCCAAATTAACCACTAACGGAGTTTATACCGTTAAGGGGTGCGAGCAAACCAGGACCACAACCATTAGTTACAAATACTAAACGAATCAGAGTAAAGTCCAAATAATAATAATAATAATGAAAGCAGTTTATCAGTACGCAGCGGAAAACATTATCTTTAGCACTAACCACGTGCTTTACATAAACATTGTTTTAAAATTCCCAAGTTTAGTTTAAACAAAGATAAATATCTTCTCGTGCCATGCCAACCTCCAGCGGATACTCCTTAGCGATCTGCAAAAGTTTAAACCACGCAAGTGTCAACCTAACGGTTGGTGAGTTCACAGTGGGCTTGTCACGCAGCGGCCCGGTCTAATAATCATAATCGTATGAACGTATCCTTATGTACATTTTATTTGTGAAAAGCAATGCTTGTGTTAATCAGAATCATAGTATCGTGGTTTAGTAAAAGCGTTGTCCGTAACCTACGTTATCGGGTATGTACTAGTTTTGTATAGTTAAAGTGCTCAACCGATATCGCGGGTAGCTAATCCGTTGTTCCATGCACTAAGGAGGTTTGCACCAAAGCTGACTATAATTTATTATAGTGGCCGTGCCATCTAGTACTGCGGACCTACGTCATCGCGGATTTGCCTCCCCCGTGTCCTCTCGGGATCACGGTCAGATAGGCTGATATTGTACCTCCGTGCACTCCCCGTGCCACGGGGCGGAGTTTCTCAAACTCCAGTAGATCTACCCAACATCCCCTCGCTTTACAATTAATGGTACAATTTAGTTGAGGACTTTTAAGTTTTCAAGGCATCCTTAGAAATCATGTGATATCATGTGGTTTAGACTTTAACCTACGCTAGCCATATTAAAACGGTTTTCGTTTCAGAAATAGTTTGTTAAGTTTCACAAGTGTTTCCCATAAAACACTTCAAGTTCATCCAATGGGTGCCGAGCACTCCGAGTTTTCACGTTCATCAGGGAGGTGCCTCGCACTCTCGAGTTTGTCAGCATTGTTTTACTTTTAGTTGATCGGTGTGACCCAAACGGGTTCACGGTAACTGGGTTAGTGACACTCACCTTTGGTTGCACTGCTACACTTGCTAATATTCCAAGTATGCTTAATGAAGACCTATGAACACGTTTAGGTCTTAAGTATTAGTTTTGTGTCTAATCTTTACTTAACGTCACTATGGCCCATAACATAGCACGTTGGAACTATGACTCGACATACAGACACACGACACCGATGGTTGATCATCAATAAGGGTTCACATATTACAGAAATCATAGCATGTATCATCATGGCATAATCATGCAAGTCATGGCATAACATTCAAGCAATTTGCACAAGTTTGGATTTTGGTCTCAGTTTCGCTAGCAGTTTCGCTAGTCAGTTTCGCTGTGTGCACGGGCAGCACTTTCGCTAGGCAATACCCGATGACACAGTTTCGCTAGGCTAGTTTCGCTCGAAACTGTTGACACAGTTTCGCTAGCCTAGTTTCGCCCGAAACTGGTTTGAACTTTCGTTCAGGGAATTTCGCTCGATAGATTCGCTCGAGCTGGTTTGGTTGGTTTACCCGCGACACTGCAGTTTCGCTGCATAGTGTCGCTGGATGAAGATATGCATAGTTTCGCTGGACAGTTTCGCCCAGAGAACACCACAGTTTCGCTGATCGCGAAAAACATACGGATCAGCCTAAAAATCAACCTAACAGCTTCCATTTTACATGCAATTCATTGTTTAGCATACATAGGCATTTACCAACATAAATTAGTAAGCTTTAACACCTTAAACATGCATTTTGTCATCAAATCACCCAAAATACATATAAAACCCTAAAATGGCTAAAATAGCATGAATCTTTATCATGGATGGATTTCACACGTAAAGTTATCAACTTTATGGTAGATCTAGCAATCCTAAGCAACATATCAGAAGATCTAACAATAACACAGAGATCTAGGCATACTTTATGAAGAAACACATAGAAAAGCATAGAAAATGGCATACAGGAAAGGTTTTGAGACTCACGATTCGATCAGGGAATCGAATGGATGTTGTCTTGGGCTGAGATCTTGGTTTCTCTTGATGGTTTTCGGCTGACCAGATTTCCAGAGAAGAATGTGTGTGTTTGTGGTGTAAATGAGGCAAATAGGAGAACTAGGGTTTATTAAGATTATTTATATCAGGGGCTAGTTTCGCTGGCAGTTTCGCTGGCCAAGCGAAACTAGCTCTGGTCACATTTAACTAATTTGGTTTAGCTGGCTACCGGGCGACACTACAGTTTCGCCCGGTAGTTTCGCTGGCTGCACAACTCAGGCAATTTTCACATAATCAAGGATTTACAATTCGTCATGCTATTCATAATATTGAATCATGCATTTTGAATCATATTGCACGTAATGACAACCATAATGAATAGATAGCACATATGGGCGGGTTCGGTGATCAACCAAAGGACGTGGACGTATTCGGCCTAGTTAAGTATTAGTTACTAAGTTAACACTTATAACGTAACTAACGGAATTTGTCTAACGGAAGTAAACCTTGAAATTCTCGGATGTCACATCATCCCCTTGTAATTGGAATTTTCGTCCCGAAAATTATTCTTGTGTCGTAGCGTTCGAAGCATCAGCTGTCGGTGTTGCTGGGGAAAGAAAGCAAAAGTTTTAGGGTCGTCACATCCTCCCCCTGTTACAGGAATTTTGGTCCCCAAAATTAAATCATACCTTGAGTTTCCGTGGACGTTTGCTCGAACAAGTGAGGATACTTTTTCTTCATCTGATCCTCTCGTTCCCAAGTATATTCAGGTCCACGCTTTAAGTTCCATCGCACCTTGACGATCGGAATCTTGCTACGTTTGAGGGCTTTCTCTTCGCGTCCCATGATTTCTACCGGTTGCTCGATAAATCTCAAATGTTCGTCAATTTGTAATTCCTCCAAGGGAATTATTTCGATATCTTCAGCCAGACATTTCTTTAGATTAGATACGTGAAACACGTTGTGAACTCCATCGAGTTCAGCAGGGAGTTGTAGTCGGTAGGCCACCGGGCCTACTTCCCCAATGATTTCAAATGGTCCGATATAGCGAGGATTTAACTTCCCACGCTTTCCGAAGCGTATCACGCCTTTCCAGGGAGATACCTTCAATAGCACCTTGTCACCTACCTCGAACTTCAAAGGTTTACGGCGTTTGTCGGCATAGCTCTTTTGTCTGTCACGTGCTGCGGCTATCCGTTTTCTGATTTGTATAATCCGTTCAGTCGTATCGTGAATGAGTTCTGGTCCGGTGAGCCCCTTCTCACCCGTTTTAGCCCAACACACGGGCGATCTACATTTTCTGCCGTAAAGAGCTTCAAATGGTGCTGCACCAATACTTGAGTGATAACTGTTGTTGTAGGAGAACTCCACCAACGGAAGGTGAGCTTCCCAGTCTTTACCAAAATCGAGAACGCAAGCACGGAGCATGTCTTCTAGAGTCTGAATAGTTCTTTCCGTTTGACCATCGGTCTGCGGGTGGTAAGCTGTACTCATATCCAGTCTAGTTCCCAAAGCTTCCTGCATAGATTGCCATAATCGGGAAGTAAATCGAGGATCTCGATCAGAGATAATAGTCTTAGGCACTCCATGCCGTGCCACAATTCGGTCAATGTACAGCTTAGTTAACTTATCCATGTTGTCAGTTTCCTTCATCGGGATAAAATGTGCAGATTTGGTTAATCGATCAATGATAACCCAAATCGCATCCGGTCGATTTGATCGATGAGGTAATCCCGTTACAAAATCCATCGAGATATCCTCCCATTTCCATTCTGGGATCTTTGGTTGCTGCAATAGCCCAGAAGGCTTTTGGTACTCAATCTTTACCCTTGAGCATGTTAAGCACTTTGCCACATATCGCGCAATGTCGGCTTTCATGTTCGGCCACCAATACAAACCCTTTAAATCTTGGTACATTTTATCTGATCCAGGGTGCACCGAATATCTTGATTTGTGAGCCTCGTCCATCACGAGCTCACGGAGATTTCCAAGTAAAGGAACCCAAATTCTATCATTATAATACCTGAGTCCGTCGGACTTAACTTCAGAATTTCCATCCACCCCTCGCAGTGCTTCGGCTGCGAAATTTTCTTCCTTTAAAGCTTCTTGTTGGGCATCGCGGATCCGATCCGGCAATCCCGTGTGGATGGTAAGTTGCAGCGCTCGTACCCGTCGAGGCTTTTCATACTCCTTCCGACTTAATGCATCAGCCACAACATTGGCTTTTCCCGGATGATATTTGATTGCTAAATCATAATCGTTCAGTAACTCGACCCACCGTCGTTGTCGCATGTTGAGATCTTTCTGATCAAAGATGTGCTGTAAGCTTTTGTGGTCAGTAAATATCGTGCACTTTGTTCCGTAGAGGTAATGTCTCCAAATCTTGAGTGCATGAACAACGGCTCCCATCTCCAAATCATGCGTTGTATAATTCTTCTCAGTGTCCTTCAGTTGCCTGGACCCATAGGCAATCACCTTGTCTCGTTGCATCAACACGCAACCGAGTCCTTGGATAGATGCATCGCAATAAACCACAAAGTCGTCAATCCAATCTGGTAACGCGAGAATTGGAGCTGAGCATAGCATATCTTTAAGAGTTTGAAACGCGCGTTCTTCTTTTTCACCCCATCTGTATTGCACTCCTTTGTGCGTTAAGGCCGTTAAGGGTTAAGCCAATTGCGAGAAACCCTTGATAAACCTTCGGTAGTATCCGGCAAGTCCCAAAAATTGTCGGATTTCGGTCGGCGCTCTAGGGGTAGACCAATTCTTGATAGCTTCCACTTTAGCTGGGTCGACGTGAATTCCTTCTTGGTTAACAATGTGTCCAAGAAACTGGACTTCGCGAATCCAAAAATCGCACTTTGAAAACTTAGCATATAGCTGTTCCTTGCGGAGCAATTCCAAGATAAGACGTAGGTGCTCCTCGTGTTCTTCCTTTGTCTTGGAGTAAATCAAAATATCATCAATGAAAACTATCACAAACTTATCGAGGTACGGCTTGCACACTCGATTCATCAGATCCATAAACACAGCAGGTGCATTGGTTAGCCCAAAAGGCATAACCAGGAACTCGTAGTGACCATAACGAGTTCTGAAAGCAGTCTTGGGGACATCTTCATCACGAACATGAAGTTGGTGATATCCAGACCGTAGATCAATCTTTGAAAAGTAGCTCGAACCTTGCAGCTGATCGAAGAGATCGTCGATTCGAGGAAGTGGATACCGATTCTTGATCGTAACCTTGTTAAGCTCTCTATAGTCGATACACATTCGGAATGTTCCATCCTTCTTCTTAACAAACAAAACCGGTGCTCCCCACGGAGACGAACTTGGACGAATAAATCCTTTGTCGAGTAGCTCTTGAAGTTGTGAAGAGAGTTCGTTGAGTTCGCTTACCGCCAAACGATAAGGTGCACGTGCAATCGGAGACGCTCCAGGAACTAAATCGATTCCAAACTCTACTTGTCGAAATGGAGGCAAACCAGGCAGATCTTCAGGAAATACATCTTGGAAGTCGCGAACTATCGGGTAGTCGTCGATTCTGCGCTCGGGAAGTGTCGAATCGGTGACGTTTGCAAGAATCGCGAAGTGACCTTTACGAAGGCACTTTTGAGCTTTGAGAAACGAAATAATACCAGTCACTGCTCCACCTTTTTCACCTTGAACCGTTAACATCTCACCTCCTTCGAGTGGGATACGAACCACTTTTTCTTTACATAAGATTTCAGCTCGATTCTCAGATAACCAATCCATTCCTACTATAACCTCAAAACTACCAATCGGGAAAGGCATAAGATCGATTCCTAATGTATGGCCAGCTAGTTCTATCTTACAGTCCTTAACTATCTGAGTCGTATCATGAAGTTTACCGTTAGCTAGCTCTACCACATAATTAGCGTCTAGGGCAATAGGTTTGGCATTAATCAATTTAGCAAATTTTGTGGAAATAAAACTTTTCTCAGCACCATAATCAAACAATACAATAGCAAAGAAACCATTAAGGATGAATTTACCGTTAATCACGTTGGCATCATTGCGAGCTTCACCCTGACCCATGACAAAAGCTCTTCCTCTGCCATTTCCACCGTACCCATTGCCATTCCCGTTACCATTTCCTCCACCATTACCGTTCCCACCGTTGTTTCCTTGATTACCATTACCTTGCCTTCTCAACTGCGGGCTGTCCCTCTGAATGTGGCCTTGAGCACCACATTCAAAACAGCCACGGGCTCCACCATTGTTGTTCTGATTGTTTCCTTGCCCGTTGCGGTTGTTCCCATAGTTGTTGCCTTGATTGTTGTTGTTGTTTTGCCTTTGGCGGTTCTGCTGCTCAGGTAGAGTTGCCCAACAGTCTTTTGCTTCGTGGCCCTTCTTTCCACATCTTTCACAGCTCAGATTCTTTCTACAAGCACCAGCATGATGCTTCCCACACTTGATACACAAAGGCAGGTTACCTTTGTAGTTGCCTTGACCATTGCCACCCTGGCGGTAGTTGCCACTGTTGTTCCCAGACCTCTTGCTTTGACCTTGGGAGTTATAAGACCTCCCAGTGCTGTTTCCAACACTCTGGTTGTTCATGGAGTTTTCAGGAGCTTCATCATCAGCTTTTCTTTTGCCACTTAAGACAGTCTTCTCAGTGGTCTTTGCAGGAAGTGTACCCTTCTCAACCTCCTGATCAGTAAGTTTGTGAGCCAGTCGGATGGCTTGCTGCACGGTGGCGGGGTTGCTGGCGGTCACCAAACTCTTGATTTGAGGCGCGAGGCCTTCCAGATAACGCTCAATGCGTTTGAATTCAGCATCGACCATTGTGGGGCACAAGACCTCGTACTCATGATATCGTGCAGTGTACTGTTCGACTTCAGACCCAATCATTTTCAGATTCAAGAATTCGCCTTCTAGCTTCTTCACTTGGTCACGATGACAGTACTCATCCATAATCAGATCCTTAAATGCTGCCCACTGCATGTTATTAGCCGCGTCTAGCCCAATCATCTGAATTTCAGCGTTCCACCAGGAGAGTGCAGCTCCTTCAAAGGTACCAGTAGTAAACTTCACCTTGCTTTCAGCTGGGCAATTACACATGGAGAAAACCTTTTCAGACTTCTCAATCCACCTGAGGAGTCCTACAGCCCCTTCTTCGCCGGAAAATGTCATCGGCTTGCAGTCCATGAAGGACTTGAACGTGCAGTGGTGGTGGTTTCCTGATGCATAACTAGTTCGGGTTTTAAAATTAAACAGGTCAAAATATAATCGCTTTGTGCCTTAACCGGCATAATAGTTACCCTGTGCGGCGTATGCAGCTTGGACGGCTGCCACCGCGGCTTGCACGTGTTCAGTAATCATTGCTTGCAGCTGTGCAGGCGTCATGTTTATGTTGCCTCTTCCGTTTCCTCTTCCAGACATCTTGCTGAACAGTTAAAGTAGCCAGTGTTCAGTCACATTTATACTTTATACATATCCCATAATATGCATGATAACATTTTCCCGTTATCCCACTATTAGTCCAGAAAATTTTGTGCATAATGGAGGCTGTTGATACCTGAAATGTGCGTCGTGTGAAGTATCGAGCGAAGACCAAGTTCAAGCCAATATAGGGTTGGCCGAACTAGGTCCGAACCTGAAGTTCGGACCGGCCGAACCTGGGGTTCGGAGGACGTTCGGCCAGTCGGGTATATATAGTAGTTTGGTCTTTGTGTTTAGTAGTTCTGAGCGTGTGAGAGAATCTTAAGTGTGTGTTTCTGAGTGTGTTTCTCTGTGTTAGTTCTCTGTGATTTACTGGTTGTAATTGTTCTCGTTTGATCAATAAAACAATCGGTTATTTACGTTTCGATGTCCGATTAGCTAGATCGAGTAGACGATCCAATGCTCACGCATTTTCAAGTGGTATCAGAGCTTTCTGGTTCACTCTACTGATCTGTGGTTGCTATTCTCGGATTATTGAGCGTTTTTGAAGTTTTCTCAAGTTTCATTACATGTTTTTCTATCATTTTTGGCGTGTGTTTTGTGTCAAAATTGTTCCTAAACCATTTCCTATTGGTTTTTCTGATTCATCATATCGAGTTTCATCAAAATCAGTCCGTTTTCACGAGTTTTCGAAAAATGTCTTCGAGGTTCGGAGGTTACTGGGCAAGCTCGGAGTAACCGCTCCGAACTTGAGGTTCGGAGGTGACTCGGAGAGTGTTCGGCGAGAGTTCGTTGGTGTATCGGTCAGGGTTCGGAGTTTCTGCGTTCGGTCACTAGTTCGGTGAGAGTTCGGAGTTTGACATAGATTCGGACAAAGTCCGGTGCGAGTTCGGAGGCTGATCAAGGTTCGGACTAAGTTCGGAGGAGGTTCGGACGGCTGACAAGGTTCGGAGCAAGTTCGGAGGACAGGATTGTTCAAATTTTCAACGATGTCGGATTTTCAAGCTTTTGCCGCAATGCAAAGTGCGATGCAAACTATGTTAAATTTTGACAATGAAATTGGAACAAGTCAGAAAGTTCCCAAATTGTTAAAGCTTGAAGATTACCAAAATTGGAAGAAACGATTTTCTGCGTATATTAGCACGAATGACATTGATTTATGGATTCCAATTCGAAAGTTGTATGAACGACCAATGGAAGATGGAGATCTTAAAGAAATTCAAGACTTTGATGGTGCTGAAAGAAAAAGTTATGAGCTTGAAAAGAAAGTTTATGGTTATCTTACTATGGCTTTACCTACTGAATTGCTTCATCAATTTAGTACTTGCAAGAAATCTAAGCAATTATGGGATGCTCTATCCGCAAGATGTGAAGGAAATGCTGATTATAAGAAGAGTCGAAAGAAAGTCTTGAACAAAGAATTTGATAATTTTCAAAATTATGACAATGAAAATATTACTGCTCTATTTTCAAGATTTTCACATTTGATTAGTGAATTGAAGATTATTGGAATTGAAAAATCTGATGCGGATTTAAAGGAAAAGATTATGGAAGCATTACCTGAAAAGTGGGAAAATTATGTTTTGCTACTAACTCATGACAAGGATTATTCTGTTTTAACATTTCACGAGCTTACTGGAAAACTTCATGCTCGAGAAATGGAAATGTTAAACTCAAAGAAGTCAACAGCTACTTTGCAACATCCTGAGCTGTATCATGGTGAAAATAGTGCAAGCATGAGTGCAAAGTCTAAGCCAAATCAGAATACAGCACCAAGTGTTGCTTTTCTAGCTGGAGCTTCAGGAAATTCTGATAATAATTCCTCAAGAAGTTGCAATTTTACAATTCCAAATTATTCAAGTCAAAATGCTTTTTCAGCAGAATCAACCGATGATTGTGCCAAAATGATTTCTGCATTGATTTCATCATCTTTTGGTCTGATTCTCAAAAATGTTGCTGACGCAAAGTTAACCAGTGAGGATCTTGATGCTCTTGATGATGATCAATTGACTGAATTGGATGTTTCGTGGCAATATGCTATGTTGTGTCAAAGATCTAAAAGATTTTTTAAGAAGCATGGAAGGAATATTTCTGGTGACAAATTGGGATTTGACAAGTCAAAATTAAAGTGCTTTAAATGTCAACAACTTGGACATTTTGCCAAAGAATGCCAACAGAAAGCTAATATTTCACAATCATCAAAGCCTGGTTTTACTCAACCATCTACTAGTAATACAGGCAAGACCACTGCTTTGGTTGCTCAAAATGATGGTGTATATGATTGGGGTCAACAATTTGGGTATGATTCATCAGCCTTTATAGTTACCCATGATTTACAAGAAGATTATGGTTCAGATACTAGTTCAGATACTAGTTCAATACCAAGTTCGTATGCATCTGCTGAAAATTTGGAGAGTTTGATGAAGGAAAATGCTTTGTTGATGAATAAAGTTCAACAATTGACTGAAGAGTTTGAGGTGGTTAAATCTGAATTGAAGATTTCTAAAGAATGTGAAAAGGATTTGTTTTTGAAGAATGAGGATTTGACTAATGAAATCAGAATGTTGAATAAAGCTTTAGAAGTATTGAAGCAAGAAAAGAAGAATGTTGAAATTTCGAAAGCTGAAATTTGTGAAGAAAAAGGTGAGTTAGTCAAAGAAGTGAAGAAATGGAAGGAAGAGGCAGAAGATACTGCAAATGATTTTCAGAATTTGTTTGATAAATCCAAGATTAAGCTTGATTTGCTTATTAAGCGTGTTGAAGAATCTGATGCTAAAATCAAAGCATATCAAGTTGATATGGAAAAGTTGTTAGATTACAAGCGTGAGTTAGTTCGTGTCAATAAAGTTCAAACTGCAAATCTGGAAATTCAAAAGAGAAATGAGGATAAACTGAAGAAGGAGTTACATGAAGGACTTGATAATCTTCGCTTGCAAAAATTTGAAACTCACAAAGTTGCCAAGCGATTGATTGCTAAAGAAAAAGAATTTGCTGAGGCTCAACAGCAAATTTCTGATCTCAAAATTCAAGTTCTTGATGCAAAAAGATTGCTCAACAATGTTTCTAATTCTCAGGTTTTCACGAGCTTCTTAGCAAATGATGCAAATTTTGAAAGGATGTTTGATAAAACTGCATCACCCCCTGCTCATATCAAGGAAGCTGTCAAACAAGTGAAGGAACAGGTTGATGATTTTGATTATTCAAAGATATCATCTTCTACTTCAGAAGAAGTCCAAGTTGTAAAGAAGAAGAAAAGCAAGAAAAACAAGAAAAAGGTTTTGAACTCTGAGATTCTTCCAGCACCGAAGTTTGTTTCTGGTTCATCTTCTGCTGATAATGAGAAATCGGCTACATCAAGTGACAAGATTCAGTCTCAACCTGAAATTGATGAGACCATTTTTTATGATCAGAAGAAAATCACTGATGTGAAAGCTGAATTCACCAGGTTGGCTAAGCATGGACATCAGAGTTCAAATACTGAGGAAAGGATTTCAGGTAAAAGCACTGGTCTAGGTTTTCAAGTTCCAAAGACTCAAGTTGCAGAAGTTCCAGCATCTGAATCACCAAATCTCAAGAAGCTTAAGATGAAGCAAGTGAAGAAGGTGGTTTTCGAAGCTGCAAAAGTTCAACCCGAGCGGTTTTACAAACTCAAAGGTTCTGATCAGCTTTTCTCAGATAAAGAATTTCCTCTTCACTGCGTGGATGCTCGGAAGATTTCAGAAGTTTTTGTGAAAGATACCATTTCTTCTGCAAGCTCTCAATCTCGTAGCCCAACTTCTAAATGGGTACATGATCACAGGCATCAGGTATATGATTCTCATTCTGATCATGTTAGAGATATTCATGTGTGTTCTTCGCAGGTACATCAGAGATGGGATAAAACGACAAGAATCTGTTATATTTGCCGTCGCCCAGGGCATATGGCAAAAGATTGTCCCTCACCTGCTGATTCATCACAAATATTTCATAAGAAATCAGTTTTTGGTAAATCTGCCACAACAAAGTTCTTTGATAAACAAGGCAGAGTTTTTGATGAAGTTGAGCCTACATTCTTTCAAAACCAAAAACGTTTTGTTCCAAAGTTTTCAAAGGATCAAAATGTAGGTTCATCATCACAGTCATCTATGACTGTTTCATCGAAAACCGAATTACCAAAACAACAGGAATGGAAACCTAAGGTGGTTTCAAAGCAAAATCAGGACACTGGTCGACCAGAAGCGATTCGCTTCGGGTCATTTGTGAACTAATCAGGTTGTCCAGTGTGCAGGTACTTCTAGAAGACCTATCAACGATTGAAAAATTGTTGATGGAGGAGTATTCTGCTTAATTTACATTTAATGACAATTTTTTCCCAAAATCTGCAACATATCCGTGTTGATTGATCAATTTTCTTTGCTTACGTTTTTTCTCAAAAAGCCAAAAATAGAGTCTTATCTGCGTATCGAAAGATCGACCTTAAGGTAGACGATTTAACGTTCTTTTTTCTTTTTGCATGGAACACAGTTGACTGTATCATGAAAAATAGTATGCAATGTGAAAGTTCACAAATGCAATCACACAAAAGAAAAAGAAAGAAAAACAGAAAATGTCTGAATATGTCTGATAGTATGGGGTACACTGGTCAAAGCAAATTTAATCAATACCTTAATATATCCAGATGTTATGAGTATGATTCTGTCTGAGCTTAAGATGGACAAATTATACCAGCAATCGACATGACTTATGTGTTTCAATTAATTGAAATTGAAGTGTAGTTCAGTGCGTTATGATCAATATGATCCCATATAGTGATCTTTCTCATACCAAAAATAGTGTCTGATTCTGTATTGCGATTTCATTTCATATCAAGAAAAGTACAAAAAGATTTTTGGTGTGTTTTAATATAAATTTTCAAAAAGCCAAAAAGATTTTGTTTCTGCTTTATTTTCGATCTGATCAACACGTGATACAAATCAATTTTTCCAAAATCATATCTTGGAGTCTCGAAGAGACGTTTTGCGCCAAGATTATTTAAGTGTTAATGCAGGATGCTGTTGTGCAAGCTATAACAACTTCAAGTCTTCTGAGGCTGTTGATAAAGACAAGAGATATACTAGATATCATCAAGTATTCAAGGTCAAGCTACAATTGAGTTAAGGAGGAGTTTGTTCGAAGATTCATTTTTTTTTTGGATAAACGGATTCTTTACTTGAGGAGGAGCTTGATTGAAGATACATATTTGATGATGTTGAGAAGAAAAGAAAAGAGATACTGCACACGACGAGGGGGAGTTTGTTGATACCTGAAATGTGCGTCGTGTGAAGTATCGAGCGAAGACCAAGTTCAAGCCAATATAGGGTTGGCCGAACTAGGTCCGAACCTGAAGTTCGGACCGGCCGAACCTGGGGTTCGGAGGACGTTCGGCCAGTCGGGTATATATAGTAGTTTGGTCTTTGTGTTTAGTAGTTCTGAGCGTGTGAGAGAATCTTAAGTGTGTGTTTCTGAGTGTGTTTCTCTGTGTTAGTTCTCTGTGATTTACTGGTTGTAATTGTTCTCGTTTGATCAATAAAACAATCGGTTATTTACGTTTCGATGTCCGATTAGCTAGATCGAGTAGACGATCCAATGCTCACGCATTTTCAGAGGCGTCGTCGGAGAACGTCGTAAGTCGTAGGTAGCTATCGTCGAAAGTCGGCTTTCCCATAAAAGTCACCGTCGGCGTAGTCATCGCAGTAGAAATCAGGACGTAACGCGTAGCATCGTTTCATTGTCGCTTTCCCCAGCATAGTGCGCGCATTAGCGTTCGCGTTTCGTATTCGTGTGTGAAAATTTTCCTAAGGTTTTTCGTTAGACTTCCTAGACACGGTCTATATATATATATATATATATATATATATATATATACATACGTACTAAGCTTTTACTTACACAGCAGAGCGAGTATCCCAGGTTGGCACGTAAAAAAAAATTTTGGTTTTGGGAATTTGTTTGTTCGTTTGTAACTAAGGTTTCAAGTTGCAGTTTCCAAATCGTTTTCAAAATTGATTCCAGTTCTCTGCAACTTATGGCTCTGATACCAATCTGTCACACCCCCAAATCAACCACTAACGGAGTTTATACCGTTAAGGGGTGCGAGCAAACCAGGACCACAACCATTAGTTACAAATACTAAACGAATCAGAGTAAAGTCCAAATAATAATAATAATAATGAAAACAGTTTATCAGTACGCAGCGGAAAACATTATCTTTAGCATTAACCACGTGCTTTACATAAACATTGTTTTAAAATTCCCAACTTTAGTTTAAACAAAGATAAATATCTTCTCGTGCCATGCCAACCTCCAGCGGAAACTCCTTAGCGATCTGCAAAAGTTTAAACCACGCAAGTGTCAACCTAACGGTTGGTGAGTTCACAGTGGGCTTGTCACGCAGCGGCCCGGTCTAATAATCATAATCGTATGAACGTATCCTTATGTACATTTTATTTGTGAAAAGCAATGCTTGTGTTAATCAGAATCATAGTATCGTGGTTTAGTAAAAGCGTTGTCCGTAACCTACGTTATCGGGTATGTACTAGTTTTGTATAGTTAAAGTGCTCAACCGATATCGCGGGTAGCTAATCCGTTGTTCCATGCACTAAGGAGGTTTGCACCAAAGCTGACTATAATTTATTGTAGTGGCCGTGCCATCTAGTACTGCGGACCTACGTCATCGCGGATTTGCCTCCCCCGTGTCCTCTCGGGATCACGGTTAGATAGGCTGATATTGTACCTCCGTGCACTCCCCGTGCCACGGGGCGGAGTTTGTCAAACTCCAGTAGATCTACCCAATATCCCCTCGCTTTACAATTAATGGTACAATTTAGTTGAGGACTTTTAAGTTTTCAAGGCATCCTTAGAAATCATGTGATATCATGTGGTTTAGACTTTAACCTACGCTAGCCATATTAAAACGGTTTTCGTTTCAGAAATAGTTTGTTAAGTTTCACAAGTGTTTCCCATAAAACACTTCAAGTTCATCCAATGGGTGCCGAGCACTCCGAGTTTTCACGTTCATCAGGGAGGTGCCTCGCACTCTCGAGTTTGTCAGCATTGTTTTACTTTTAGTTGATCGGTGTGACCCAAACGGGTTCACGGTAACTGGGTTAGTGACACTCACCTTTGGTTGCACTGCTACACTTGCTAATATTCCAAGTATGCTTAATGAAGACCTATGAACACGTTTAGGTCTTAAGTATTAGTTTTTTGTCTAATCTTTACTTAACGTCACTATGGCCCATAACATAGCACGTTGGAACTATGACTCGACATACAGACACACGACACCGATGGTTGATCATCAATAAGGGTTCACATATTACAGAAATCATAGCATGTATCATCATGGCATAATCATGCAAGTCATGGCATAACATTCAAGCAATTTGCACAAGTTTGGATTTTGGTCTCAGTTTCGCTAGCAGTTTCGCTAGTCAGTTTCGCTGTGTGCACGGGCAGCACTTTCGCTAGGCAATACCCGATGACACAGTTTCGCTAGGCTAGTTTCGCTCGAAACTGTTGACACAGTTTCGCTAGCCTAGTTTCGCCCGAAACTGGTTTGAACTTTCATTCAGGGAATTTCGCTCGATAGATTCGCTCGAGCTGGTCTGGTTGGTTTACCCGGCGACACTGCAGTTTCGCTGCATAGTGTTGCTGGATGAAGATATGCATAGTTTCGCTGGACAGTTTCGCCCAGAGAACACCACAGTTTCGCTGGTCGCGAAAAACATACGGATCAGCCTAAAAATCAACCTAACAACTTCCATTTTACATGCAATTTATTGTTTAGCATACATAGGCATTTACCAACATAAATTAGTAAGCTTTAACACCTTAAACATGCATTTTGTCATCAAATCACCCAAAATACATATAAAACCCTAAAATGGCTAAAATAGCATGAATCTTTATCATGGATGGATTTCACACGTAAAGTTATCAACTTTATGGTAGATCTAGCAATCCTAAGCAACATATCAGAAGATCTAACAATAACACAGAGATCTAGGCATGCTTTATGAAGAAACACATAGAAAAGCATAGAAAATGGCATATAGGAAAGGTTTTGAGACTCACGATTCGATCAGGGAATCGAATGGATGTTGTCTTGGGCTGAGATCTTGGTTTCTCTTGATGGTTTTCGGCTGACCAGATTTCCAGAGAAGAATGTGTGTGTTTGTGGTGTAAATGAGGCAAATAGGAGAACTAGGGTTTATTAAAATTATTTATATCAGGGGCTAGTTTCGCTGGCAGTTTCGCTGGCCAAGCGAAACTAGCTCTGGTCACATTTAACTAATTTGGTTTAGCTGGCTACCGGGCGACACTACAGTTTCGCCCGGTAGTTTCGCTGGCTGCACAACTCAGGCAATTTTCACATAATCAAGGATTTACAATTCGTCATGCTATTCATAATATTGAATCATGCATTTTGAATCATATTGCACGTAATGACAACCATAATGAATACATAGCACATATGGGCGGGTTCGGTGATCAACCAAAGGACGTGGACGTATTCGGCCTAGTTAAGTATTAGTTACTAAGTTAACACTTATAACGTAACTAACGGAATTTGTCTAACGGAAGTAAACCTTGAAATTCTCGGATGTCACAAGATGAAGT
>JBCNJP010000010.1:37899981-37918429 GCA_039602395.1 Deinandra increscens subsp. villosa
AAGAAAGCAAAAGTTTTAGGGTCGTCACAAGACTTAAGTGGTCAACCCAAAAGGCCCAAAGGTGACAACCATACCAGGCTTGATCAGACCAGCCTCAACACCTCTAACAGCCATGTATGGTGTATTTAACAGCCATGTATGATTGTATTTTCCCAACCTATAACTAGCATGTCACTTATTAAAACTTATAGCATGTCTTGAAAGTATTCAAGCGAATCTGGTCCATGTAAGCACAAAGTCACCTTTGGATAGTTTATTATTTTTAACCCTTGACACGCTGGCTAATCTTTATCAGAATCCAACATCCCATGATTAATTTATAACTAAATGATTCAAATAAATCTCTACGACCTTCTTTTAGATGAAATCACGTTAAATGCCAATTCAATCTTAAATTTTAGAGCACACATTCGCAACATTAATAGTCAGTCATGATCAACAATATCAATAACTCAAATTATGAACAGATTTAACTTATTTACTACAACAGATGATAAAAGATATGAACTCTTTTCAAATCCAAAACTCATTCTCAATTACACCCTCAACATTTAGGCAGATGTAATCGATACTAACATATAACTAAATAAAATACACATCGCACATGATAATGTTCATGAACAAATAATCAACAGATCCTATGTTAAAAAATGGATCGTTTTAAAAAATATCACTTCAAAATTTGAATATTAACAACTTCATAAGAATTCAAAAGCCAGTTTAAAACACTCACCTCCCAACCTAAAGAAGACTGGTGGAATAAACAGAACAAACATGATCACTCCGCAAAAATACAAAAAAAAATAGTTATGAACATTCTAAACCATGTTTAGGTCAAATGTTTGATTCTCACCTCAATAGAATCAAAAACAAAGATGAACAAACGCATACTTTGAAGCAAGATGCGCTGCAATCCCGAAGCTGATGAACAAAAACAAAATTTTCAAACAATAACCCTAGATCGAACAAGAAACCAATAAAGAAAATGACAAAGGAGCAAAAAATGAAATCAAGTATCAAATGGTTTCAGATTTGATTCACGATTACAAGATATCATATAACAAACGAAATTAGAACATATCAAAACAAAATTTTACCTCAAATCTGATTTATTTTGCAGATGGAGATGATAATATGAAACCGATAGGCATCAGTGAAGTGAATTTATAGAGGCTTTTGCAATCGAGAGCGCATTGCAAATTGAATCGATAATCGATAGACGGCTGGAGATGGCGTAATATGATTTCAAATGTGGCAATCGAGAGGCGGCTGGAGATTACCCTATCAAGGGTGAGAGACGGTTTCAATGCCAATCAATGGGGAGAGAGACCAGAAGCAATCGAGTGAAATCGAGGGAGAGACGCACGCTGAAGAGAGAGACGTCGAGACAATCGAGGGCGGCTGAAGGATGTACACGCTTAGGAGGGCAGGGGTTTAAAGGTTGGTTGTCGGAGGGATAAAGGCTGTACACGCATGCTAAAGAGAGATACGTTTAAAGACTTGTACACACCGCTTATTTTATTGTACGCGTCTTAAAAATTCAGAAATTTTCATGACGAGAATACCCTTAAGACCAATATGTATTATATATAGTAATATATATATATATATATATATATATATATATATATACATATATATGAACTCTACGTTTTTAGCCGACCTTCTCAACACATATTATTGGAACAATACACTCGCGTCGAATTTTATAGATCTTAGTTTTGTTTTGGCTAAAGGTTGTTGGAACTAAAATCTATGTGACTGACGCCATCAAATCTGTTTACCGAAGCATTCGACTGAAGATTCCATGTGAATTGATTCAGAGACTGGGTAGTGATGCTCGAGGCTTGCAAGATTGGACCGAGTATCGTTTTCTAGAAAAGTCAACCGTTCGGATCAACGGCCAACGTAAAAGTCAACGGAAGATAGGTTCGAGCGAGTCAAGCTTCAGATTAATTTAATGAACTTTGATTTAATTAATATTTATTTTATTCAAGTTTAATTGTATTTTGTTCAATTTATTATGTTTTTCACTTGTTAGTCACCCTCACTATATATATAGTGAGGGTGGCCTAATAAAAAAAACAGAAATGCTCCCATGATGGATGATGCATTCTTTAGAGTGGTGTGAGCTTCCATTCTAGAGAGAGAGAGAGAGTCATGGATTTCTAATCTTGAGAGATTGTTGTCATGATTTCTTGTTCTTGTAATCATTCGGATCAATGAAATCATTCGACTAGTTCACCATCTTTCTTGTGTTTTGATTATCCTAGATTCTCCTTCATCATCATCATCTCTCGGGGTTTTCGAATCCGACCCTCGTTCTCGCTCAAGATCGGGATTCTTGATGTGAAATCGGTCCTTACAAATGGTATCAGAGCGAGTTAACCGATCAGATTTCGTCTCACGATGAATTTGATCACTCGAATCTTGATTTTGAACTTGAATGAAGTGAAGCTTTGAAAACCCACTTAGGAGACTTTTTTTCTATTTTTTCTTCATTTTAGATGGATTCTGGACAGATCTGATTTTGTTTGATGTTAGATTCGTGTTCATGGAGTTCATCTTGATGTTATTTCATCTTCTACATGTTCAGATCAGTGAATTTTATGCAGATCTTAGAGCAAAAATGTAACTGTGGAGTTTTTCCCGTTTTTGGGGTTTTTGAATATTTTCGAGTTTGAATCTCTATTTTCTGGGCTATTCTTGATGGATTTGGATGAAACGAAGCATGATTCTGGAAAACGCGTTCCGGATCCATTGGAAGCATTGGTTTTGTCTAATTCACATCAGATTTGAAGATTCTGGAAAAACACACACTACTATGTGCGTTCTTGGTGTTCTTCAAATTTTCCAGAAATGAGGGATATTGCGGGTCAGATTCGATGAGCGTTACTGCTATTCAGGAGTTGCTTGTGGCCAAAATAGCTTCGTGGATGGTTTGTCTACATGATTCCATCATCAATCTGTGTTCTCCTCAAGTTTTTGGGTCGATTTAAGAGCATCAAAGTGGGTTGTACAGGTTTGTGTTCTTCATGTTCTTCACTGTTTATCGAATTTTCCTAAAATTTATCAAGTTTTTGAAGCTATGAAGTTTGCCTTAGCGGACTTCATCAGTCTTAGCGGACTTGGATCAGTTGTTAGCGAACTTGTTTTTGTGCTTAGCGGACTTGGCCTCTGCTTAGCGGACTTAAAATTATGCTTAGCGAACTTCATTATGCTTTAGCGGACTTGAGTCCTTAGCGAACTTCCGGCATGGTTAACGAACTTCAAAAGTTAACGGACTTGTTTCTGAGTTTTTGTTCGAGGATGTTTCGGTGGCTTTTGTTCGTCTAGGATGATAAAGCATCGATCCACGAGTTCATTGGTACAAAAAAACATCAAAAACGATTGAATATTATGGGAGTTATGTGATTTTCATGGTTTTTCGGCGGACCCTCGATTTTCTGATGCTTTCTCCGATCAGCTAGGGTTACGGGAGGGAGAAGACGCAGGTGGGGCACAACTGGGTGATGTGTCAATCTCTTATTGGTATGCATGAGAGTTTCTCTCTCCTATTTGTCGTATAGTCTGGTCAACCTTTCTTTCTGTCGAATGTTGATTGGTGATGAAAGAGGAGTGTGGGCTCAGCTGGAACAAAGAAAGCGCTTAATTCATTCCTTGCTTTTGTCACCGCGTGGACGCCACCTGCCCAAAGGAGCCGTTGGGCTTTATTTGATGTTGCCATTTCATTGGCTGATGCCAAAGCGTGTAGGCCCTCCTCCTCCAAAGATCCGTTGAAAGCTGTACTCGTTGTCTCCTCGTGATTGGCTGTTGCCACATACACACGGATCCTTTATATCAACCGCTGTATTTCTTTTTCCTTCACCGTTGGATGGCTTTCAAGATTGTATCCTGATTGGCTCAACAGCCTCTCACACGGATCGAAGCTTTGAGCCTCTGAATGCCAATTAATTGTAGATTGTCATTGAATCTCCAAATTTGATTGGTTGGTTTAACTTGACATGAATTGTGCTTCTTCTTGAAGGGATTTTACCACTAAATAATTTCAGAATTTTTTCGATAAATACGGGTATTTTCTTATCAGTTTCTCAACGAGACTTACTAGATAATGCCTAACGAAATTATGGAAAATTTTAGTGGTCATGGATTATTCCATTTATTTATTGGGGTTCTCGTTTATTGACGTCATGCGTACGTTGGCTATTGACCACTGACGGGTTAGCTTATATATCCGGTTAATTATGCAGCTTTTCTCGTTATGTCTTACGGTTTTATCTTTTAGCTGATGCAGCGCTGATGTCAACTAACCAGATTAACTGGAATCTTAGTTGAATATTGGAATTGTACATTAAATCTCTCGAGGGGCCTCTCCATGATGAAAATTGATGGATTTTTCCCAGATTGCACTTTTTGACTCAAAAATCTTCACATAATATTTTTTTTGATCTCGTTTTTGTTCGCCCAAAATTACGAAGACTCCGGTTATGATTATTTTCGCTCGGGATCTCAGATTTTCACTGATTTGGCACTTATCTTTATTATCACATCCAACCTCAGTCACGTGGATTATTCTCAACTGTTAGCATCCGACTTCCGGTTTTTCGCGAGATTGTCCGATTTTCAAGATTTCTTATCCGGTTTCTCTAGGCAACCGATCGCGACGGTTCGACTCTTCGCATCTGATTTTTACTTTTCCGGCTTAATGTTATTGGAGAGATTTAGAGAAATAGGAGGAATTCTTATGTATTTGGATTATTGGGTCGATTATCAGAAGTTGGAGCATGTTCGATAATTTACTGGTTTATCTGATTCAACTTGTTGCGGTTTTGACTTCGATGTTCGACATTCTTAGTATTGTACCCGTGTGAACCGAGTGAACTGCAGCACTTAGCTCTCAACTGGAGAAACGAGAACAGAAGAAGCTTATTCAGAGGGGGAATCTCTACAATAGATTGTCTCCGGTTTATCAGTTTCTCATTGAAGATGTACGATAGAGCGATTCTTCAGCAGTTGAACAGATTTGAAAGCATCAGTCATGGGGGAATATGTTGGAACTAAAATTTATGTGACTGACGCCATCAAATCTGTTTACCGAAGAATTCGACTGAAGAATCTATGTGAATTGATTCAGAGACTGGGTTGTGATGCTTGAGGCTTGCAAGATTGGACCGAATACCGTTTTCTGGAAAAGTCAACCGTTCGGGTCAACGATCAACGTAAAAGTCAACGATCAATGTAAAAGTCAACGAAAGATCGGTTCGAGCGAGTCAAGCTTCAGATTAATTAAATCAACTTTGATTTAATTAATATTTATTTTATTCGAGTTTATGTGTATTTTGTTCAATTTATTATGTTTTTCACTTGTTAGTCACCCTCACTATACATATAGTGAGGGTGCCCCATTCACCAAAAAGAGAAATGCTCCCATGTTGGAAAATGCATTCTCTAGAGTGATGTGAGATTCCATTCTAGAGAGAGAGAGAGTCATGGATTTATAGAGAGAGATTGAGTGTTGTCATGCTTTCTTGTTCTTGTAATCAGTCGGTTCAATGAAATCATTTGACTAGTTCATCATCTTTCTTGTGTTTTGATTTCCTAGATTCATCTCCGTCATCATCGTCTCGGGTTTACGAATCCGACCTCCGTTTGAGCTCATGATCGGGATTCTTGATGTGAAATTCGGTCCTATCAAAGGTCATCTCCAATTCATTTCGGATGAACGATTTTTGCCACGTGTTGACGATTGTCACGCAAACCACATTTGAATTTATTTATCACTGAACCGTCGACTAGGCTATGTTACTCATGTGCGGACACACACTTACGTATGTAAATTTGATAGGTGCTCGGTAGTCACACAAGCCTCGAAGTCCTACTAAATCGTTGCAGAGTACCCTAAGGTGAGTTACACAACCTCTTACGTTACGTCCGGGTTTGGACGATAACACGCAAACACGTTACACCGGGTTTGGGTGATAACAAAACAAATTTTGATGTATGATTAAAGTAGAAATCCAGTATATATCACATGTTCACGTAAAATGCTTTATCTTTCAAGTCCTTACTTTATCGAATCGTTAATAGCAAATAGCGAGGGGATATTGGGTAGTACTACTGGGGTCTAACAAACCCCACTCAGCAAGCACGAGATGCACCACCCGACTGGCGGTCGGACTGAGGACAATGTTAGCCTAACTTACCGTGATCGAGTAGATATGGTGTCGGATCGTAATTAGAACAGGCTAATCAGTCAAGTTACTTAAAGGTATCAAACAAGAAAGGCGGAATCAGACTTGTTTGTGTTTATGTTTGAAATGCTGTTGATCGATAAAAGTAAATAATAAACAAGAAGTAAAGAAGTTGAACGCAAGATATCAATTCCAAGCACTACAATATTATTACTTCTCAGATGTTTACAAAGAATTACAAACAGATGAACAATAAAATTTTTCAATGTCTAAACAAGAGAAATACAAGTAATATATATAGTGCAAGGAGGAAATAAAAGATAGTCTTTTATTTCCATTTAGCTACTAGGCTAAATAAACTAATCATATCTACTCCAAAAGTTGTTGTACTACAGGCATGGGCGCTGTGAACAGTTGAGCAACTCTATCGGTGAACAGTGTAAAGCATGGCGGAAAGTAAACTGCTTTCTGACAGCTTTACGGCCTTGAAACTTGAACCGAGTAGATAAGTTAAACTTCTGGAGTAACTTAGGAGAAGTTCCAGAGTAACCTCTTAGTGCAGAGGAAGTTCCGGAGTAACTTCCTTCGGAACTCTGACTTTGAGAATTTCAGTCAAACTGAATATTCCCAACAGTCTCCCCCTAAGATGTTGCTACCAAAAATTGTTCTTCTTGCTGAATCTTCTTGATGCCTTTACTTGAGCTCTACCACAACCTTAAGGCATGTAGACATAGTTGGGAGTTCCCATTATGGTCATGATGTCCATCTGATGCAACTTATCCCAATCATCCAGTCTTAAATCTTGTTTCTTCCTTACTTCCCCATTGCTCATGAAGAAGTAGTGCATGTCTTCACTCTTATGTGATTCAATCCTTAAGATACAAGGATGAGTGACTTCGACATGTGGGTTGGGAGGATCTGAAGGCTCGGGTTCTTCTTCTGATTCACTCACTACTATCTTCTTCCTTTTAGCCATGGATTTCTTTCTTCCCAAAAAGGTGAGCAAGATGGGTGGTATGGCTGAAGGTTGCTGAGATGAGGATTCAGTTGCAGGTTGTGTAGGCTTTGGATTTATAGGAGGCGGTGAAGATTGTGGAGATGGAATTGGCTGGTTAGGAGTTTGAAATGTGGGAGCAGTGGGTTAAGGTGTTGAGGTGAAGGGTTGTGATGATGAGGATCAAAAACAGTATCAAACATTTGTTTCACAATGTTGATCCTTGGCTTCTTTTGTTGAGCAGTTGAGTCAGGAGCCTTTCTTTTCTTCTGTTTATGGTAGCTGAGACCTTCAGGATGTAAAGTGTCAAAAAGAGCATACATACCTGGTGGCTTCTTCTCACCAGTAACTTTTTTTTTTGGGTAAAGGGATACCCCGGTGATTCTATATATTAACAAACACGCTGAAAAACAAGTAGAGTGCAGGAAACACCCTAGTTCGTAAAAGGGACAAACCCCCTTAAACGTCAACAAAGAAACACACAAACATCAACAAACAAGGCAACCAACTAGTCAAATGACTAGTACAAACCAGGATATCTACGTTGTAATATCTCGAGCACTCATACGGCCAGCTTCAATTCCCCAAGCAGCCATGCAGCCCCTTTTCAATTTGACTCTTTCTGATGGCATCATAGTCAAGTCTCAGCCTAGGCAATTTGCAAGAGTTGATTCATTTGGGATTCTCCATTACAATTTCTTTGTAGTACCATTTGTGAATCAACAGGTCATCCTCAGTTTATTTCTGATACTTTGTACCCTGCTTCTCTTGTGCCTTCTCCTGCTCAAAAGTATAATCAACAAATCTCTTGACATTCATCTCTTTGTCTTGATCTGCTCGGATGGCCACGATCATATACATCCAGTTGATTAGATCATCACCCTTCATTTCATCAAACCATGCATCAGTGAAACACTCCTTGCTTCTGGGCATTACACTGAACTGAGCTAGGAAAATTTTGTTATCTTCAGTCTTTTTCATTTGATTTTTCCTATACTCATTTCCCAAGACCCTTCTGTACTTGTCAACCTTGTCTGAAAGACCTTGCTCTTCAGCTCTGGCAATCCTTTCTTCTATGTACAGATCACATCTTCTCCTTGCTCCATTGATAAAGAACATCAGGTCTGCATTGTTGATGACATACTCATAGATGCCTCCCTCTATGAGCAGTCGTTTTTGTTCTTCAAACACAACAGCCTCCTTCTGTTCTTGGAACTTCTTCTGTACTTCAACATTTTCTTTTTTCAATTGATCAATCAGAGCCTTTGTGGCAGGATCCATATCTTCATTTTGGCCTCCTGTGCTCTGATTATCATCCTCCATGTCAGTGAAACCAGAGATGGTTCTCTCATCAAGAGAATCACCATCGGAAGGCTTTGGAGATTCAGGAAGTGAAGTTGCAGCATTGAGACTGAATTCCGAGGTAACTTGCTCAGGAATAGTCTTAGTGCCAATTTCCGAAGTAACTGCCTTGGGACTATCTTCCGGGACAACTTTTTCTGGAATAGTCTTAGACAATTTCTCGGGAGCAACTTCCGAAGTAACTTCCTTCAGAACATCCTCAGTTGTGAGGAGTTCTTTCGAAGTAACTTCCTTCGGAATTTCCGCATCAGAGATCAATTCCTCCGGAATTTCTTCCTTTGGAATTTCTTCCTTTGGAATTTCTTCAGTTGTTACCTTTGCCGATGAAGATGTGGGATTATGCAAGTTGAGAAGTGCTTCAGTCACTTCAATATCAAAAAGATCCACATCTTTTCTTGGTTCACTCTCAGGTTCATCAACCTGTTCTTCACTGCTTTCTTCTCCTTCAGCCTTAAACTGATCTTGACCCGTTTGAAGATACTCTTCCTCTCTTGCCATGTAAACATCAGACAAGAAGCTCCTGACTTCTCCAATATTTTGAGGATGAGCACCTGAAACAACAATCACAAATCTTATGAACTCCATGTGATTGACCTTGCATTCTTCAGGTGCTACCTGCATCAGCTGATCCATGTGAACATTAAGCAAGCCTTCTATTGGGTTGAAGGGCTTAATTCCACAGATCTTGAATAACTTCTTCTTCATATCAGCAGGTAACCTCTCATTTGGATCAAAGTCAATTTCTACTGAGCTAGCAGAGTCTTCAGTAGGCTTGGTTTCAGCAGAGATCTTCTGATAAGGTGTTGAAGAGCTAGCTTTCTCCCCCTTTTTGGTAGCAACAGCTTCACCAGTTGGGTTTGATGCACTAACCTTCTTATGCTTAAGCCTATTAATCAAGATGTCCTGCTCTTGAACAATTTTAAGCAGTGACTGCATTTGATTTTGCATTTCAGTTTGCTTGGCCGTCAATTCAACAAGTAAAGCACTGCCCTCAACTGATTTCTCAGTATCCTTGGGCAAAGAAGAGCCATCAAGCTTAGCTTGATCAAGCTCAGCACCCTGGTTTTCTTGGCGTCTGGGATTCTCTGCAGGCACAGTTGTTGCCTTTAGGTTCCATTTCTGGTTCCTTTGGCACAAACTGGCTGCTGGTTGCGATAGATTGGGTCTTAGAGATGTTACTGCTGTCCAATTGTTCCAGTGGGGAACCAATTGTAGTAGCAGCCCTTTCTATATGAACATTTTCATCACTCCTGATGTTCAACTACTTAGGTGGTGAATGGGGGTTAGGAGAGACATAATCAATATCCATCCAATCATCTCCATGAGGTGAGGTAGATGTGAAGAGATTGTTATTTGGATATAGATCAGTGTCTGCTTCATTCACAGGTAAATTCAGGTTTAGGTCTATGGAGGTAAACAAAGAGGATGAGGGTTGTGCATCCAATCTAATAGAATATGAGGTCTCAAGTGAGAGATCATCAGCAATGTGGCTAAACCCTTGGCTTTGATGTTGAGCAGACAGTGGGTCATGCTCAAGGTTCTCAGGTTGGGTAGGTTTGGGAGACACAGGTGGAGTAGACTCTGTTTCCCTGTCAACAACTTTTATTTGAGTAGGTGAGGAAGTTTTGGTGGAAGATTTTGAGTGCCTGACCCTCTTTCTTTGATAGGTGATATTGACATTTAGTTTGTCAAGAGGGTCAATTTCAGGTGTGGGTTCAACAACTGATGGTGTAAGTTCAGTGTTGTCACCTGGAGCAACATGCTCAGTTGGTTCTTGAATCTCAACTGCTTGTTCTTGCACATGTTGTACATGAACAATTCTTGGTTCTGGTAGTGTATGGTCATTTTCCACACCAAGACAGTTGGCAACTGCATTTTTAGAAAGCAAATAAGAAAAGATTTTCTCAGTTAAATGTTTTTGGTTGAAAACAGTGCCTGCTCTTGGGACATCAGGGAATTGTGTATCCAATATGTGTTGTAAAAACCTTGGATACATGTTAAAAGGTTTTGCACAATTTTCCCTTAGCCGATCAAAAAATCATTATCGAAAAGTTAAAACACTCTCCCTTGATCACAACATGAAGAGCAGTTGCTTGGGCTTCACCAAGTTCTTCATGTGATCGCCTTGGGGTTAGGCATACTAGCAGAGTGTGGGCTAGAAATCTCCAAACTGGTGGAATGTGACATTTCTTCACTGTCTTGCTTCTGGGATTTCTACCATAGCCTATGCCCATCAGGGTGAATTGGTAGTCCTCCTTGGAGATAGTGGAGATACCTGCTTCATCCTGTAACTTTAAGTGATTTCTGATCATGGCTTCACTGATGTACACATCTCTTCCGTGTATTTTTCTTTCAACTTGCATGACTTGCTCGCCGTCTTCATCACGGGCACCCACTACTGCGTTAGCCCAGAACTGTGTAATCGTCTCATAATAAATGATTGGACTTACAGTTAGAGCAAAGTGTAGTTCCGACGCAGTAAGGAAGTCTATCTTCATGTCAAACGGAGCCGATTTCTGTGATTTCTCCAAATATCCTCTTTGATTGTGCTCGTTGTGAAACGCGGATACTGCCATTGTTCTGTATTAAGTGATTTCTTTGGTGAAATAGAGGAATTTTGATGAAATTTAGAGGAAAGTGAGAGTGATTTCTGGGTATTTGGGAATTTAGGTTTCTTAAGTGAGGGGTTTTCTCTGGAAGTGACAGTTAAAGGGTGAGGAGAGAGGGAATTAATGGTAACGAGAAGGATGGAGTTAGTGGGGCCAGCAGTTAACCGTCACTGTTAACACATTGTGCGTTTGTACGGTGCAACAGTGAAATAACTGTGAAGGGACCCACTTAATCCAAAATCGATTAAGTATACATTAAAGTTCCTCCGGAACTTTTCCTTCGGAAGAGTGAAGTTCCCTCAGAACTTCTTCCCTTAGAGATTTTCTCCTCATTTCTCCTGAAAAACTTTTCCTAGGAAGTTCCCTCAGAGTTTTAAATTACTCCGTAATTCCCTAAAAAACATAGAGAAACACTTGAAACACATTAGAAACCTTAGAGAGTTCCCTCGGAACATCTCTTGTGAGTGAAATTGCTTCCGGAGTAAGTTCCCTCGGAACAATTTTGTTCCCTCGGAACTTTACTCCGGAAAGCTCAAAACACTTAGAAAATCTCATAACATAACAGATTTAGCAAATTTTGTGCAGTTTTGGTTATGAACAAATTACAGTGTAATTTTTAGAGAATTTTATTGGTTTTAGAAGAAGAGGATTAAAAGACACATAGACACTTAAGAGATAAAAATATATATACAGAGAACAACCATTGACAACAAAAGTTAACCAAAGTTCATCATCCCAATAGCTGTGATAAGGAAGAAGAATCTTGCCTCATCAAATGCCTTTGTGAAAAGGTCAGCTAGTTGAAGATCAGTATGAACTTTGTGTAACTTAATCAATTTCTTTTCTGCACAGTCTCTAATAAAATGATACCTTATCTCAATGTGCTTTGTCTTTGAGTACTTCACAGGATTGTTGGTGATGGAAATGGCACTGGTGTTGTCTGCATGCATAGGAGTTTCTAGAAATGTGATTCCATAATCCAGCATTTGATTTTGAATCCATAGCACTTGACCACAGCAACTTGAAGCAGCAATGTACTCAGCTTCAGCAGTTGATGTAGAAACACAGGTTTGTTTCTTGCACTTCCATAAAACAAGCCTATGTCCTAGAAATTGACATCCTCCTGATGTTGATTTCTTATCCAAGTAGCAGCCACCATAGTCACTGTCAGTGTAGGCAACAAGAGAAAAGTCATTATTCTTTGCATACCACAAACCCAGTTTTGGTTGTCCCTTGAGGTATTTGAATATTCTCTTCACTGCCTTCATGTGGGATTCTTTGGGAGCAGACTGATATCTAGAGCATAAGCATACACTAAACATAATATCAGGTCTACTTGCTGTTAAGTACATTAAAGAACCAATCATTGCCATGTAAGTGTGCTGATCAACAGGTTCACTTTCTGACTCTGAATTCAGATTGTGTGATGTTGAAATGGGAGTTTTTGCAGAAGAAGAAGATAACATATCAAATCTCTTGAGCATATCTTGAATATATTTGGATTGGTTCACGAAGATGCCCTCTGCAGTTTGCTTAACTTGGAGACCTAGAAAGAAATTAAGTTCACCCATTGAACTCATTTCAAATTGATCTTGCATCAGGGTCTCAAACTCCTTTCACAACTTAGGATTGGTTGACCCAAAGATGATGTCATCCACATATATCTAAACATGTAACTTGTCTTTACTAACTTTTCTGATGAAGAGAGTTTTATCAATAGCTCCTCTCCTGTAACCATGGCTAAGTAGGTAATTTAAGAGTGTCTCATACTATGTTGTTGGTCCTTGCTTGAGGCTATAAAGAGCTTTGATAAGTTTGCACACCTTGTTGGGATGGTGTGGGTCTTCAAACCCTGGTGGTTGACAGACATAAACTTCTTCCTTCAATTTTCCATAAAGAAAAGCACTCTTGATATCCATCTAATAAACTGTGAAGTTCTTGTCAGTTGTATAGGCAAGGAAGATTCTGATTGCCTCTAATCTTGCAACAGGAGCTAAAAACCTCATCATAGTCTATCCCTTCTTCTTGAGCATATCCTTGAACAACAAGCCTAGCTTTGTTCTTGATAACAGTTCCTCTTTCATCCTTCTTGTTTCTAGAAAACCCATTTTGTTCCAATTGGTTGAGCATCCTCAGGAAGGTCAATCAGTTCCCAAACCTGTTGTTTGTTGATTTGGAACAATTCCTCTTGCATAGCTTCAATCCAGTGATTGGCTTTCAGTGCTTGCTCAACTTTCTTTGGTTCTTCTTGGGACAGGAAGCATGCAAACAAGCAGATATTTGCATCAGCAGCTAATTTGCTTCTTGTGAGAACAGGAGCAGTCACATCACCAATCACATTCTCAATTGGATGAGTTTTGCTGACATTTGTGTTCTAAAAACTTGGGAATTCGTGACTCTGAACTTGCCTAGTTGGAGGGATAATTGGGGGTAGTTGGATACTAAGCTCAATTCCTGGTATTCTTTGTGAAAGGGGTAAATTTGATGGAGACTCAGAAGAAACATCATGATCAACATACTGATTTTCATTTGGAGAACGCTGCACACTCCCATCGTCACTGGTATCTGAGACATATCCATCCTTTTGTGATTGTGAATCACTTGACTCAGTTTCAACCAAGTTCACTGGAGTGGGATCATCAACTTGTTGAATTTCAGCAGTTGGCATGGTAGATGGTTTGTAAGGTTGAGTGCTGACAGAGGAGTAGAAGTGACCAAAGTTGCAGTCACCCTTCTTTGCATTTGAGTTCTCCCCCTGAGACTGCACATACTCACTAAAAGACTTATCAACTGTAAAGTTGAAAGAATTGGCTAGTGAATCAATATCAAATAACCATGAGGGCTCAGAACTAAACTTATTTGTAGATTTTTCATTGAAAAACACGTTTATTGACTCTTCAATAATTTTAGTTCTGAGATTGTATACTCTATATGCCTTAGCAACACCAGAGTATCCAACCATATAGCCATCACCTGCCTTTTCAGCAAACTTAGCTAAATTCTCATTGGTTATTAATATTGTAACAAGACAACCAAATACTTTGAGAAAATGTATGCTTGGTTTCCTTTTTCTTTAAAGTTCATAAGGTGTCTTGTTCTTACCTTTAACCAAAAGCACCCTGTTCTGAAACATAGCAGGCAGTGTTCACTGCTTCTGCCCAGAAAGTTACAGGGAGCTTAGAGTCGGCCAACATAGATCTAGCAACCTCAATCAGTGTTCTATTTCTCCTCTCAGCAACTCCATTTTGCTGAGGAGTTCTATCAGCTATTGAACTGCCTAGATATCCCTTTTTGTTCACAAAAAGAATTTAAAACATGGTTTTTAAATTCAGTACCATTGTCACATCTAATTGTTTTGACTTTTAAATTTGACTGATTTTCAAGTTGTGTAATTAGAGACTTTAAGATTTCAGGTGTTTCATCCTTAGTTCTTAGGAAGAAAGCCCATGTGTATCTTGAAAAATCATCAATGATAACAAAACAATAAGATTTTTTTCCCAGACTCATTACCCTTGTAGGACCAAAGAGATCCATATGCAGCAATTCTAAGGGTTGAGAAATTGAATTTTCAGATTTGGACTTATGAGAAGACTTGTGCTGTTTACCCTTTAAACAAGCAGTACAATGTTCATTACAATTAAAATGTTTCTTTGGTAAACCATTAACCAGCCCTAAATTGACAAGTTTATTCATGGTTTTGTAATTAACATGTACAAGTCTTCTGTGCCAAAGGTCATGAGATTTAGCACTTGCCATATCAAGTAAGTACAAGCCATCTTGTCTTTTTTCTTTATTCAAAATCATTTCAGCATGAATTTTGAGACCTGGCTTAAGTACTAAAGCTTCTTCATCATTAAACAGAACTTCATGTTCTTATCACAAGTTTGTGATACACTCAACAGATTGAAATTCAGAACATTGACAAGACTTACCTTGTCAAGAGTAAAACTTCCATTTGATACATTACCCAGTGTTGTAATATACCCTTCATTGCTTCCAAATGCAACGGGACCTCCATCATGTATTTTGTATTTTCTAGAAGATTTTTATTACCTGTCATGTGACTGGGGCACCCACTATCTACAACCCAAACATTTTCTTGAGATTTATTAGGTAGCCCCTACACAGGTAAACAACATGGTTAGTTGGAGTATGGGACCCAAGCCTTTGTGGTCTTGGGTCTTCCCATGGCATCATTATATGAGTAATTTCTTAAAACAAGTTGATTTTCAGTGATAAAGTCATCATGCTCTGAAAAGTCACTCTTTTTCTCATTTACATTCGTGTTATAATTTTGCCATTTGGGAAAACCATGTTTCTTGATAAATGTCTTCTTTTCCCAGTACTTCCTATTGCTTCTTTGTTTTGAATTTTCAAACTTGGGCTGAGAAGCAACAGTGGGAATTTCAGTATGAGGGTACTGAGTTCCGTAGGAACTCACTTGTGCAGGATGATCATGCACTTCATATTGTTCAGAAAATTGTTTTCTTTCACGAGGAGCAGATTTTGCTCGTGAATTACCTTTGAAATTTGGGTGTGATTGATTTATAAACTCAGTGGATTGAAATTTAGGTCTTTGCCTAGAAGGCTTTGAAGACCTGATGTTGTTTAAATATTCCAAGGGAACTCTACTTCTTCCGGAGGAAAGTTCTCCCGGAAGAAATGAAGTTCCTGCGGAATTTCGTTCCTTAGGAAAATTGTTTCTTTTAACATGTGAGAAGCTGTTATTCTTCTTCCAACCCAAACCTTTTGAGTTTTTCCAAAAACCCTTTGATCACCCTGTGATCTTCTTGGTGACATGTTCCTGCTATCCTTTGGATTCTTTGAACTAAACAGATTTTGGTTTCTCTTAGGAGAAATGTTAGCATTGTTAGTTATATGTTCAAAAGGATTGTAGGAACAGTGAATTGCCACATGTCCCAACTCACCACAAATTATGCATTTCGTCACAGAAATGTGAGAGACCTGGTGTTTTGGTGATACATGTTTGAAAACTGGGTTTGATGTTCCAACCTTTTGAGTAGTAGAACCCGAAGACTGAGATCCTTCATGATCTAAACTCATTGACTCAATGATATGTGAGGTTGGTTTTGAGATTTTCAAATCTTCAACCTTAGCAGAAATGCTGGTTGATGCTTTTGTGACATCAGAAAAACCAATGTGATTTTCAAACAGTATGTCATCATTCTTTTTAACACACTCAATTTCATTGGATAGGTCCTCAATTACAGGACCATTCTCCTTTGGGTCAGCTGTCAAGGAAACATTTGTTTCCTTGTTGGGTAAGGTTACAAGACTGGTGTAAGAGTCAGGGTTTTCAACACTTTTAAAAGATACCTTTCCCTTCCCATGTGTGTGCTCATGCCATAATTTTTGAGCTTTTTCACTTGCAATTTGAAATTTATCAGCATTGCATATGGCTTCTCTCGGCTGATCTTTTAGGGTTTGAATGTCAAGCACATATTCCACATTTTGTTTCTTTGAAATTTTTAGTTGCTCAACAACATCATCCATTTGTGTTATAAAATCAGTTTGTTGATGTTTCAAAACCCCTATTGTTTGCTTGAGTTCATCTGTTTTGGTTGAATAAGCTATATCTGCCCTTCTTGAGTACTCTTTCAATGCATTTAAGTTTGTTATCTCTTCTATTAGTGACAGATTATGCTTTTTGTAACTCTTAACCAGTTCAATGCATTTAGGTGTGCATAACACATTTTCAGATTCAGTTGTGGGATTTGAGTTTACCTCTGCAGTTGCAGGTGAAGAACCACTAGCCATCAGGGCATGGTTGGTTGGAGCAAACTCACTCATCACTTCTTCCCAGTCAACAAACCCCGTCTGGTTTGCCACAGCAGCTATTGCATGGTTGTTGTAATAAGGCTTTGGTGGAGTAGGGCTTGAAGAAGAGCTGGGTTTGGTATATTCTGGTTTCTTCTCAGCATTATAACCTCCATCTCTTCTTGGCTGAGAACACTCCCTTGCAAAGTGTCCTAACTGATTACAGTTATAACACTTGACTTTAGATTTGTCAAGGCCAATGGGAGCATTCTTGGCTCCATTATACTTCCTTCCTGTTCTCTTGTAGAACCTTTGTGCCCTCGGTGATACCATTGCAAGCTGTGTTGTGATGTCAATTTCTTCTAGATCATCAGCACTGATGCATTCAAGATCTGATCTAGTGAACCCTGTGTAAGCATTGTTAGCAACATTTGCAAAGTTTTGAAAATATGAAACTTCATGTCCTTTAGGAGATTCAGGAAAGGAAATGTGTGGTTCATGATCATAATAGTTCTCTAACTGAGCAGTGATGAGGGCCAAAGTGACTTTGGAAGATGATGTCTGGTTAGATGATACACCATACTTCTCATTCATTTCCATCTCATGTGCACTCAGCATTCCATAGAGAGCTCCTAATTTCAAAGTCTTGAGGTCTTTGTTGTACTTTATGCTAACTGTATAGACAGTCCAAACTTCAGGTAAAGATCTTAAAAACTTTCTGATTATATCAACATTTTCAATTTTGACATCTAGACCTTGTAGCTCATCTATCAGTTTCACATATCTCAAGTATTGTTCAGACATAGTTTCACCTCTTTTGTGACATAAATTTTCATATCTTTGTTTTAAAACATCTTTCTTATTTTACCTAACCTCATCTGTCCCCTCATACATTTCAATGAGAGCTTTCGAAAGATAATGTGCAGTTTTGCATCTCTTAAAGCCTATAAGTATGGAATTAGGAAGAGCTTCCTGGAGTGCCCACAAAGCTTTGTAGTCACCTTCGCAGGTCTTATGGTCATCCTCAGAGTAATTCTCATACGTTTTGATTATATCAATAATTGGTTGAGTTACAGATTTGGTTGTAATGACTTGTGATCCTGAGTTTACGGAGTTCCACATTTTGTAGTCAGTTTTTTTGCAGAAAGTCTCCATTCTGAGTTTCCAGTTGTCAAAGTCATCAGGGGTAAATGTAGGTGGTTTGTTAAGGCTGCCATTCCTTTGTTCACTCATTTTTAGAGATCAAGAATCATAACAGTCTTATCTAAAGCAAACAGAAACACCTTTAAGTAAGAAAACTTTTCAAAAATTCTTTAAAACTTTGAAACACACGAGCCAAAGCTCTGATACCACTTATGGGATCGTGATTAGAACAGGCTAATCAGTCAAGTTGCTTAAAGGTATCAAACCAGAAAAGCGGAATCAGACTTGTTTGTGTTTATGTTTGAAATGCCGTTAATCGATAACAGTAACTAATAAACAAGAAGTAAAGTAGTTGAACGCAAGATATCAAT
>JBCNJP010000010.1:37918929-37981514 GCA_039602395.1 Deinandra increscens subsp. villosa
ACCCCTCCCATTAATTCCTCTCTTTACGCTTCCCTTTCTCCTCCTTTTGCCTTCTTCCCTTCGACTTCCGCTCCACCATGTCTTCCTCCATGAACTCCGACAGCCCTCTTTCCATGACTGCCCTTCTCCACTCCAAATAAAATTTTTATAGTTTTGGTCGAATAGAAAAGAAGAAATTGTTTATATGATAAGCTGTGAATCCAGAATACAAATGGAAAAAGAAAGAACAATTATATAAAGGGTCTAAGTTTCAAAAGCTGTATTTTTTTTTAGTTTAAGGTTCAATTTTATTACGAGTTGGATTTTAAGGATGGCTTGTAACTTTTGAGACTCATATCTTTTTAAAACTATATGGCACAAACAATAAACATTAACTTAACCAACCACGTACATAAACCATCTATGTAATTAACACTTACTTCTTTTTAGATACATGTCACTCTAAGTTTGAAAACTAGTTACTACTTTTTAAAATACATAATTTCATGTTACGTAATTTGAAATAATTTTTCAATATAAATACATATTAACATCTTAATTAGCACAAATCGATATAAAAAGTTAAATACATTAAATCAAAATTATGTAATTAGAGTATTTTTAAAGGTACCGTATGTAACCATCAGACCTCTCAACACGAAGCTCCATTTTAACAACCTTAAAAAATTCCTACCTCATATACAAATGCATAGTACTGGCAACATGAGCAATCATTTACAACTTCATAGGAACCCGCTAAAAATATAAACAAACTAACTTATAACGAATGATAAAATATTTGAACGTTACAAACATCCACAATGAAAAATATACTTACAAATCGTGTTGGAGCAAACTTAAGCATCCTATAAGTATCAACCTCATCAGCAACATTGGCATCATCATCGATACCTTCATCATCGTTAACTTCATCAGCAACGTTGGCATCAACAACATGAACGTTATTAGATAATCCCTCATCATCTTCACATTTATCATAAACACCAACCACATCATCAACTGCTTCGTCATCTTCACCTTCATCATCAAAAGCAACCACTTCATCATCAACAACTTCATCATGAAGACTAATAACCTCAACCAAGTGAACATCAACATCTATCTAATCATCATCGTCCTCAAAAGCTTAACATCAACACCCTGAGCCTCAATATCATATCATCTTCATTATCATCCTCATCATGATAGTCACCTAAATTACATCCAGGAAAAGAACATCCAACTGAGAATCTGGTTTCCTCCACAAGAAAAAATACCAAGAAATAACCAAATTTAATTGGTATATCACGAACAACATCTCTCTAGCCATTCTCAAAACAGAGTATACTACACATGATACAGAACTTGACCTAGCTCGTGACCCGCATGATGACCCGGGAATAAACATGTTATTTTTTCGCGATTAAGTAGGCTCAGGTTAAAACCGTTTCCCCCCAAACCGACCGGCCCTTCCTTTATTTATAATTTATGTTTTATTTTTTTAAGTTATTTCTTGTTGGTTAAGTTTCCCTTTTCAATTTTTATTTGGATTTCTATTTTATAAATAAAAAATTTTGAGGTTTTCTTTAACCCTAACCTTAAGGCCCCTGGATTTTGACAATTCTAACACCTTGCTCGGATTCATCTGAAGTTTTACTATGCTTCCTTATCAATTAGCATTAGAGCCATGGCCCGGTTCACCCTTGATCTTCTTCGTAGATTTGCTGCTGGAGGCAACGAAGATCATCACCATGATCACCGGGATGTAGAGATTGAAGAACTGTGATAACGATTGCAGGAGTATGGATCGGGTGACGAAGAAAGATGGGAGAGAATAGAAACCGATGCAAGTGTCTGGGGCGACGGGGAGGATGAATTTTCCATCCCGTTCGCCGCCATCGTTCGGCTCGGTAACGCCCCCCACCCACACAGCCTAAAGATCATCTTCGAAGTTTAGGGAATCCGTATCGAGATTCCCGAATTCGAGGGCTAGCTTCAACCCGATGATTTTATTGATTGGCTCCATACGGTTGAACGAGTATTTCACTTTCGGGATATACCCGATAATTTGAAAGTGAAAGTGGTAGCTATCAAGCTTCGGAAGTATGCCTCCTTATGGTAGGAACATGTTCGGAAGAAACGAGTCGAGGAGGGAAAATGGAAGATCGAATCATGGAACAGGATGAAGAAAATCCTAAAGGCGAAGTTTTTGCCCGTTAATCACCATTAGATGCTTATCTTGACTATCATGGCCTACAAAAACATTCATTGTCCATCGAAGAGTTCATATAATACTCAGTTTGCTATTTGTTATATATAAGTGTGATGTTTTAAGGTTGTAATACAATCTACTAAATGCTTGATTCTGGAATAATTTAAGCTATGTTCTCGTTTATCAAAAGAGGCGATATATGTATCGTTTCTTAATGTATTTAAAGCATCATGCACGTCACGATCATCAACGTATGTACGCTCATCTATATTTTTCGATAACTATATACGCACTAGAACATTTATAAATTCTACCATATGTAGTGAATAATTATTATAAGTTTTTATTTCTTTTGCACAATCTATCATGTGAGTTGTGATTGAGAAAATGTATCCAAAATATAAGAAAATGAAAAAAAAATGTAAACACAAATACGTCAAAATGATACTTTTATTCATTAATTATCTATGTTGTGTCGTAGCTCGACTAACTAGTAGCTAAGCTAGCTTACTCAATAGGACAACGGGGGAACGGGATGCCTGGAGGGGGGCATTTTGCGACCAATTCAGGAAGAAACTGGTAGTTCTGGGGATGATTGGAGTTATTGATATCGATGTATCCACATAGACAGTGTGTATGCTCTCGTAACTGATTACAACAAACATCACCTGGATTTGCTTGTTTTTTTAATGGATCAAGGCATTCTGGAATTTCAATGTTTGGGTCACAATCATCAGCATGCACCATGCTAACAAGAAAGAGGAGTGCACCAATAAGCAAACTCACATTCTTCATTCTATAAACTTGCTGTTTCGACTCTAGATCGAATGAAAACTCAGTAGATAGTATGTAAGATGTATTAGGTTGGATGATATTTGATAGATATATATACTAAACATATTCTTGATAAATGACTTTAATTAGACTAATTAAACTGAATTTTCATATGAAACTCACGGATTTATTAATGGTGGTTCCCAAAACGTCAAATTAATGTAGTTTTATTTTGTTCCTTTTTTGAACGGCAATAAATAAATGTTTTTTATTGTGTTTGTTAAACCTCCAAATAAAATTTATAGTTTTGATCGAATAGAGAAGAAGAAATTGTTTATATGATAAGCTGTGAATCCAGAATACAAATGGTAAAAAAAAAACAATTATATAAAGGGCCTAAGTTTCATATCTTTTTTAGTTTAAGGTTCAATTTTATAACGAGTTGGATTTTAAGGATGGCTTGTAAATTTTGAGACTCATATCTAAGAGTTTTTTAAAACTAAAGACACAAACAATAAACATTAACTTAATCAACCACGTACATAAACCATCTATGAAATTAACACTTGCTTCTTTTAGATACATGCCACTCTATCTTTGAAAACTAGTTACTACTTTTTAAAATAAATAATTTCATGTTAGGTAATTTGAAATAACTTTTTAATATAAATACATGGGTAAGGTTCAAATACAAAGCATTTTTCTATTTTTATTATACAAACTTAAAAAGTAATGTAAAAACTATTAAATTTCAATTTATATGAAGGTTATTTAGATTATTTTGTGCTTTTTTTTCTCTTTATGTCTATACACAAGATGTCAACTTAATGACCTAAAAAACTAAAAAAAAATCGTTTTTTTTTTGTTTGGCTTGACTATATAGCATATATGCAACATATGAAACATACCATTTTGCATATATGCAACACAGTTGGACAGACAAAACAAAAAATAAAACAAAAAAACCATTTTTTTAAGTTATCAGGTGGATATGGGTGGATATACGTGAAATTAAATTAAAAGAATATCAAATTGCCAAAAAAACTTCATTTGATATAGTTTTTCTTTTGATTTTACAAGTTTGTAAAATAGATAATGGTTTGTACATGAACTTTACACATAAATACATATAAACATCTTAATTAGCACAAATCAATATAAAAAGTTAAATACCTTAAATCAAAATTATGTAATTAGAGTATTTTTAAAGGTACCGTCTCGTATACAAATGCATAGTACTTGAAACATGAGCAATCATTTGCAGCTTCTTAGGAATCCGCTAAAAATATAAACAAATTAATTTATAACGAATGATAAAATCTTTGAACGTTAAAAACAACCACAATGAAAAATATAGTTACAAATCGTGTTGGAGCAAACTTAAGCATTCTAAAAGTATCAACCTCATTAGCAACTTTGGAATCATCATCGATACATTCATCATCGTTAACTTCAACAGCAACGTTGGCATCAACAACATAAATTTCATTAGTATTACTTATAAATAAACTTAAGGGATTAGAATTGTACTTTTGTAATTTATTTGTACTATGTGTATCTTACTAGCTTATATATTATGCATCCTCACATTGAGGATCACTTGATTCTTCATATCATCTTCCTTATTTCTAGATGGTATCATACGCCCAGGTAACCCCTCCCTTTAATTCCTCTCTTTACGCTTCCCTTTCTCCACCTTTTGCCTTCTTCCCTTCGACTTCCCCTCCACCATGTCTTCATCCATGAACTCCGACAACCCTCTTTCCATGACTGCCCTTCTCCACTCCAAATAAAATTTTTATAGTTTTGGTCGAATAGAAAAGAAGAAATTTTTTATATGATAAGCTGTGAATCCAGAATACAAATGGAAAAAAAAACAATTATATAAAGGGTCTAAGTTTCAAAAGCTGTATTTTTTTTAGTTTAAGGTTCAATTTTATTACAAGTTGGATTTTAAGGATAGCTTGGAAGTTTTGAGACTCATATCTTTTTAAAACTATATGGCACAAACAATAAACATTAACTTAACCAACCACGTACATAAACCATCTATGTAATTAACACTTACTTCTTTTTAGATACATGTCACTCTAACTTTGAAAACTAGTTACTACTTTTTAAAATACATAATTTCATGTTACGTAATTTGAAATAAATTTTCAATATAAATACATCTTAATTAGCACAAATCTATATAAAAAGTTAAATACATTAAATTAAAATTATGTAATTAGAGTATTTTTAAAGGTACCGTATGTAACCATCAGACCTCTCAACACGAAGCTCCATCTTACTACCTCAAAAAATTCCTACCTCGTATAAAAATGCATAGTACTTGAAACATGAGCAATCATTTACAGCTTCTTAGAAACCCGCTAAAAATATAAACAATTTAACTTATAACGAATGGTAAAATATTTAAACGTTACAAACATCCACAATGAAAAATATACTTACAAATCGTGTTGGAGCAAACTTAAGCATCCTAAAAGTATCAACCTCATCAGCAACATTGGCATCATCATCGATACCTTCATCATCGTTAACTTCATCAGCAACCTTGGCATCAACAACATGAACGTTATAACAGAGTCTAAGAAAGTTTTAAAAGCAACATCTTTGAGTTTGAGGTTCAATTTTTATAACAAGTTGGATTTTAATACCGGCTTCTAACTTTTAAGACTCATATCTAAATGTTTTCTAAAACTAAAAGCACTGTTGTAGCTGGAAGCGGTCTCCCAAAATAATCAAGAACAAAAAACTAGCAAATGTAAATAAAAAACTAAAACACACGTAATGTACATTTAGATTTCTGCAACTTTTCATCTCCCCTTCATTAAAATCAAACTTGGTTCTTAAATACAATTGTAAAATGAATATGAACGTGGAGGTAATGTGAACGTCTAAATGAAAACGTATGTGGGACTCACCGTCACTTGAACCGCTTGCACAATCACCAACACTTATTCCGCCCCTTGAACCATTTGCTTCACCAACCCAATACCGTATTCGCTACTGAATCCGTCCCCGTCCTGAAGTGAACCAAAATTGATAGAGACAGATCTAATCGATTAGGAATTGAACAAGTAAACGATCTAACTCGAACGATCAATTACAAATTACAGTAGTAGCAAATATGGAGGTAAAGTAGTAACAATTAAGAAGGGGGTGAGAATCAGGGGATAACTAGGAGATGGGAAGAAGAACACATTCAACAATAATCATTCTTGATGTCTCATACGTTCCGTGCTTCTTTTTCTTATATTGGGATTAGCGGGCCTTTCTCTTTGAGTTTGGCAGCCTATTTGGACCACCAAAATATATCATGCATGCATCATCATAATCAAACATCACAAAATAAAATAGTAGTTTTACATACATCATGATCTAAACAAAGAAAAACTAAACGAGACATCACTAATGATCCACCTCATCCTCCTCACCATCCTCCTCGTCAGCATCATCCCCAGCCTCATCCTCAACGTTGTCATCAACAACCGGTGGATGTGGAAACGGAGGATGGTCATGATACCCCATACGTGCTGCCATCCCCCATCAACATCTAGCTCTGCTAGCCCTGAATCTCAACCACTCGGTCTAACGTCTTCCTCAAACCCGAGGCATCTTGAGTGCCCTATATCTATGACGCACATCCACCACCTCGTGCGCCACGTCCCCGGCATGCATCCCCTGCCCTCCCTGCCCCACTAGCATCCTCCGGTACCCAAATAACACCATCCCGTACCATCCGGTAATAAGCATCCGTACCAGCACCAAACGTTTTGATGATCTTCATGCTGCTCATGGTGACCCTGCTAAGTGTTCTCGTTGGCAGCGATGCGGGCATCTCGTGCTGGTGCTCGATGAGGACACCTATCGACGATGCAATGCGTGTAATGTAGGGCCCGCAAAATATATCACTCTTGTCCTTCCTACTCTGGTGATTCGCTAGAAACCTAGCCAGATCATGGGCTAGGGCGACACTCCTCCCGTTCATCAAACAATAGAAGTAAAATAGATCGGTCAACGTGACGTGCTCCTTGCTAAAGCCACGAGATGCAATGGATGTACTGATAAGCTTATGCAGATATCTAAACAGCGAGTCCCTAATCTCTGTAGCCCGGCATGAATGCCCCTTGAATGGTGCATCGGCGATCGTTGCCCACAACTACACCTCATCATCCTGGGCAACGACCTTTACGGCCTCAGTGTATAACGGGCTAACAGTCCCATTCGGAGTGTATAACCCCGACAAAATTGCAAATGCACACAGTGAGTACTCATACGCCACCCCGAAAAGAGAGAAACGTACCGCCATGGGCTCAGGTTCCATGAGGTCGTGGGGGGCTTGTGGAAGTGCACCATTAACCTTTATGTAAGTAAAGAGACATAGAAACTCGAATACTAACAACGGGTACGTGGGCTACCCGGCCGTATCAAAAAGCCGCCTGAATGGCGTATCCTGCCCGACGATCCCGTCATATCTCCCAATGGCGTCAATCTGTATCAAAAAGGCGCGTCTACCACATCTGATGGCCTAATTTGCCACCCCCTGAACCTCTCAAGTCTATCTCGTGCAGTCGACCCCGGGGGCAAACTAGAGATACTGACACCTATCTATATCAGCCATAACACCTAAAAAAAATAAAAAACCAAAATGTTAATAAAATAATAATGTTATTAAATAATAATAAGTAATAATAGTAATAATTAATAATAATAATAATGATAATAATAATAATAGTAGTAATAATAATAATAATAGTTTTTAATAATAATAATAATAATAATAATAATAATAATAATAATAATAATAATAATAATAATAGTTTACAATATTAATAAATAATAATAATAAGTAATAATACTTTTTAATAATAATAAATAATAATAATAGTTTATAATAAATAATGATAATAATAATATTAAGAATAAATAATAATAAGTAGTAATAATAGTTTATAATAAATAACGAATAAATAATAATAATTATAATAATAATAATAATAAATAATAATAATAATCTATATATATATAAAGTTGAGCAATGTTAACAATTTTGCATTTAAAATTTATTACAATCATAAATGCATTTATGATTTTTACACATACTAATACTAATTCATATTCATATACAATATATAGAAATTCGTTTGGTTTCATTCCCAATGGTTAAATTCAATTGTTTTCCTTAACCATTATTACTCGATTTATTAAATATGACATTTAAAATATTTAAACACATGACTATTCACATTTTCTCAATTCCCACACCATTAGTTATTATTAAAAAGGGTTCTTTCCAATTCTCTAACTCCATGCTAATAAACCCTATTATTATAATCCTAATAATAAACCCAGCCTCTTCGAGTTCTTAAGCTCCATCTAATTAATTAACAAGGTTCTCATAATCCTATATAAAGCCAGACAGCCCTCCGTTGGTCCCCCCGTCCCTTGCCATCTCAACGAACTGTGTAAGCATTTTCTTTTTTTCTTCCTTGCTCAGGCTCTATTTTCATACCTCTCCACCGACGTGAATAAAATGTAAGGCCGGTGGTTCGTTGACGAACAACATGGTGCTAACGCCAGCGTGAAAAAAATGTAATGTTGGCGGGTTCCCTCTAATTGTCTAGGCCTTTGTGGTGCTGCCCAACGTGAATAAAATGTAACGTCGGCCACTGCTGTTGAACCCATTAATTAAAGTGGTCTCCTTTGTTTGTGATTTCATATTAACAGTAATGTTGGTGTTTTTTCCCGCAGTTTGCAATTGCCTTCGTTTTGGTGTATTTGAGGATTCGACGAATCGCCTATTATGCTTTCGTGTTTGCCACCGAGAAGACGACATTATTTTTTACGGTTGCGGTTCCTATATGTAAGCCCATTTGAGGATTTGACGAATCGCCTATTAAGCTCATTCATGGAGGTTGACAAGAAAATACGACTGTTCAAGAGCATTACAAATTTTAATAATCTTTAAACGAGATGTTTACCCACCCCGCGCGTTGCTGCGGGGTTAAATTTGTATACGAAAGGAAAAAAAGTTAAGTGGTATAAAACGTAAAAGTTTTAAAGTCTCGTGGTGAAAGTATAAAACTATAGAGATATATTAAAAGCGAAAGTAGAAAAATGAAAAGTTTCGTGCCCCAAAGTAGAAGACAAAAAAACTTAAAACAAAATTACAAAACTTTAAAAGTTAGAGAATTAAAAAATTAAGGAGTATAAAATGTAAAAAGTCTAAAAGTCTTGTGGTGAAAGTACAAAACTTTAAAAATATACTAAGTTAAGTGGTATAAAATGTAAAAGTTTAAAAGTTTTGTGGTGAAAGTATAAAAACTATAAAAATATACTAAAAACGAAAGTATAAAAGTTGAAAGTTTCCTGGCCAAAGTAGAAGACAACAAAACTTAAAACAAAAAAAAGTCTAAAAGTTAGAGGGTAAAAAAGTTAAGGGGTATAAAACGTAAGAGTCTAAAAGTCTTGTAATAAAAGTATAAAACTATTAAAATATACTAAAAACGAAGGTAGATAAGTTAAAAGTTTCGTGCCCAAAATAGAAGACAACAAAACCTAAAATAAAAAAAACTTTAATAGTTAAACGGTACAAAACGTAAGAGTATGAAACAATGTGGCCAAACTATAAAAACTAAAAGTTTACTATTTCGTTAAAAAGAAAAAAAACAAATCATAAAAGTATAGGGGTAGAAAGCGTCAAAACATCAAAGTCACGTGGCCAAAGATTGAAAAACTAAAACTTTACTATTCATCTATGAATTTTTATTGTATAATATAATAATTTGTGAAACAAAGTCTATAACGGATCATATAAATTGTGCATAAATCTATCTCTACAAACTGAATGTTCGTTTTTCCTTTGTTATATAGGTAGGTACCTAATTTCTCTATTTTGAGAACATGCCAGGTACATCTTTGAGGCGTAGCAAAAAGAGAAGGTCTAAAAAAAGGATGCATATATTTGTGTTTTAGTTCTTCTTACTTATTATAGTATTTTAACTGAAACTTTCTTTTGAGGTTTGAAGTGAGAATTTTCTTTTTTAAGATTATGGTTAATGTTTTGATTTATTAATCTTATTTTGATCAAATCAAATAATTTCCAATTTTGTATGGTTTGTTTATGGATTAAAGAAATAATGTTCAATTTCCTTATGTTTGTTTCACCGTGTAAAACATGTTTGTAGAAAATTAGGGGGTGTCAAACATTCCTTCAAGGTTATTAGAATAGTTTTTAACGGTTTGGATGTCTGCAAGTACATGCGGGTTCTGACCCGATCCGACAACCACTTATAACTAACATGCTATAACTGCTGCTTATGGTTGTGAATACGCGCGGATCCTAACCCGACCCAATGAGTGGTTATAACCCATGTACTGTTGATCATTTATGCGATCTCGTGCGGATCCTTACCCGATCCGCTGCCATCTTATAACCCATATGGTACAGGTTTTGGCATGACTACGGCGGCGAATCAGGTACCCGGTATTGACGTCATTTCTTTATCGAGCAAAGGAAAATAGCTTTAAGAACCCTAAGATTTTAAACGTATTCGTGTGGCCGGTCAGTTTCATGTGTTGTGATCGTTTCTTTTATAAAATAGTCTTTTAGTGTGTTAAAGAAATGAATAATATATCAAAGTATTATTAAATTTTTGGAAAAGCAGCCCGCAAAAACTCGAACATTACCTTGCTTCTAATTTTACAAGTGAGAATCAATTAGAAATTAGGCGTTTGGTAATTCGTCTTTGTGGTTTATTGTTTCAGTCAAGTCTAATTCTGTTTAGTATTTAGAAAGCCTTTTTGGGTAAACAATTGTGAATCCTTGCAATCAATGCATGTGTATCTTCGTCTGTAAATTGTGAATTAGCCTACATATGTTGATTAATAAGAGTATAAAGCTTATTACCTTAAGAGGACCAAAAATGGAGGAGATAAACCAAGCTATATTTGAAAACATCTCGGATCAACAAATCTCATTACATCATACTTTAGAGTGACATCTTTAATCGAAGATGCTAGAGGGTTACATGGCTGGTGATTCGATCGTGCTTAATGGGATTGAACAGCGTAACGGCTGGCAACGATTTGGCAGTGGAAACCCTAGATGTAAATGATACATGTGACGAAGCAGTGATAGAATTAGATTTGGGGGCAAATGGAAGTGTGGGGTAAGGGTTTGGGGTGTTAGCCCGTATATCTGCTTGGCCCGGGTTGACCCGCGTCCCCAATTTAAAAGCTGACCGGGTATTTTAGTTAATAAGTTTGATTTACAATTAAACCAAATTATTGTTTGTCCTATTGCCTATCTTTAAATTGGTAGACCAATTTGCCTTCTTGTGTTGACTATTGAAACATTACACCATGTTATTTTTTTGGCTACTTAACATGTGTACGGTTTGTAGGGTAGCCGTAGAATAGGTGTCTGTTGTTCATTGAAATGTCTGAGTCTGTGTTTGGCTTGCTGTGGCGTTTATAGAGAATTAGAAGGCGCATGCATGCTCAATCGTTAAGTTTAGTTGATAGGCTTTTGTTATAGTCATATGGGCTGTTTATTGCCATATCGTGCTTTATCTGGATTAAAATGTTTTGCTCAAGTCTCACATAATGGATCCTAAGACTACTTAAAACTGTTGTTATGTATTGAATATCTAGTACAATGTCATAGGTGTTAAGGTTAGATAATACATAACAAATTACAAAACATTGGATTAAAATAAACGGTCTTTTATGTGGGAAATTATATATATGGATATGAATATTTTATTTCTATTTATTTTATGAAGTACACAAAAAAATTAGTAAGGTAACAAAACTATGTTAAAATCAAGATATTTCATATAAAATATATAAAAAATGCTAATCTGTTTGTAAACAAAGATAAAAATCCTAAGACGGGTAAACACACATTTGTTCCTATTTTTCCCGGCTTCTTCATTCTTCCTTCTTCCTTCGTAGAAATAGAACTCCAAGTGTGGAGAAGGGTTACAAAATAAATAAGCAATTGTGCTTGCGTTTCGTCCATCGTAGAGTTTATTCATTGGTTCTATACGTCCTTTACTTATATCAGTTGTTTTCTGAAATTAATGGACTTTAAATATCCATGAGTTATTGAGCCTTCTCAGTTGCCTCCATTACGTATTGTTACTGCAAATTTATTGAGGATGCAGTTAATGTGCGGTACTTCCTTTCTTCCATATGCTTATAAATTACGTGGAGACGAGTCTCTAGTTTCCTTACACGTACAATATTTCTTTAGTAATTCATACAACAGGACAGTGAAATAGATTTCTCAATGTCTAAGCGTCCCGTTGAATCATCTTCACACCCGTCCCCTCCATTAGGTTTGTGTTTTAAAGAGTTGACGTTAGGGTATTCTGGTCCTCTTTTCGTAATGGTTTGTAGAATGTGGGATTGCAACAATGTTCACGGTCGTTATATGAGCACAGACTACATCCTGTCTGATAACGATGTAAGTGAAGTTATTCTTCTTACTATAATTTTAATATCTAATATTGACTTTGTGGTTAATGGTGTGCCATGAACTTATGTTCTTTGCAGGGGCATTGTATCCAAACCGCTAGGAGCAATATTGCTCATTTCTTTCTGGACAAACTCAAATAAGGCTGTGTCTATTTGTTGAGGGATTTTACTGTTCAAAAGAACCGTAACGAATATCGGATATTAAAGGGCAGTCAGTTCTTGATTGAACTGCAGGGCTCGACGGTGGTCAGGAAGGTTGGTGGGGAGCATGATGGGTTTGCCCGACATCCTTTCGCGATAGTACAGCTTGAAGATTTGGAGGTTACTGGTAACAGTTACTTCGTTGGTATTTTCCTAAAACTGCCTACTTTCTGTATCTAGATTTATCTGTTGTTTTTTATTTCGTTTTGCTATTATGTTGTTGAGGGTTTATAAGTAAGTGATAGAAAGGTCATGGTTGTTTCGTGTGCTTATTATTATTTTCTCTGTTATAATGTTGTTTTAGTCCCCGGTGTCTATGCTATGTGTCGAATATGGTTATTTATTGGCTGCTCTCTTTAAATGGGTGTTAAATGTTGCCGCAGATGTCATTGGATATGCTACAAAGGTCGGCCTATTATAACGAAGTCGACCGGGAGGCAGACGCTCGATTTCCGCCTACACAACGAATGGTAACATATACAGCCCTGTCAGATAGCTATTAAATAGTCCATGTTTATCCTTCTTTTTGTTTACTTCCCAAGGGTAAGTACATTACTGTAACACTATGGGGGAAACTAGGTGAGATGTTTATTCAGAGGACGGAGAAGAAGGTTAGTGTGTATACCGTTATATTAACTTCAAAGAGCGTGAAGCAGTGCCTTGGTATGTGTCCCGACATGCACCGTCCATGGTAGGTTGGTGGTATTTATCTGATAGTCAACTTCCTTTGCAGGTGCACTTACACTGTCAAGCTCATCATCAGTGATTATTGTAGACTCCAACAGTGGACCACAACTTGAATCATTTAATGCTACAATAAGGTAATAGTATCTAAAGAGTTATGTGTATGGGGTTAGTTGCTATTTTATATGTTCTATGTGACCCTGTTGTTGGTATTGTCAGGGGTGTTGACCTGCTTGAAGAGCCAGAACCGGTTGGTGATAAGCCACTCCAGGTTGATACACTGGGTGCACTTTTACAGTTGGCTAGGAAGGATAAAAACCAGGTTTATACTTCTGCAACTGATTTACCATAATTGTACTCTGTTGCTATAGCCTGACCACCACTTTCATCGTGCCTGTTTATTTTAAACAGCCAGCCTTTTTTAAGGGGCTGTACAGGTCATAGATGTACGAACGAAGAACAGCTGGTTCAACTTCACGTGTAACGGTAGACGCTGCCGGAAAGGTGTAACCCGCAAGGACGGAAATTTCTGGTGTGACGCATGTGACATGCTTGTCATGTTTCCACGTGCAAGGTACCGAGAGATTGTTATTGTTGTGTTGTGCAACAATTGATGTTGCTAATTAGTGTTACCAAATACTGTTTACTGCAAAACACAGGTACAGGTTGCAGCTTGAGGTGAAAGATACAACAACCCATGTTGTTGTGGTTTTGTTTGACGAGGCGGGTGAGCAGTTAATCAAGAGGACAGCGAAGTCATTGCTCGATGACCAGGAGCTGGTTTGTGTATATTGTTTGCTCCCTTTGTATAGATCATGTCCACTGTTTATTTCAGTTCACTTCTCATTGTGGTTTTATAGGACACGTCAACCGATGACACGGTCCTTCCCAACGCTATCCGTGAGTTAATTGGCGGGACATATATATTTGAGCTCAAGGCACGTACTTATTACCAGTATGGGGAATATGAAAGCTTTAACTGTGCCCAGGTCATGCTTCCAGGGATGGACCAGTACACGTCTAAGGATCTTAGTGAAGCTAATGATGTAGTTAAGCAAGACAACTGTGTTCCCTTCGGGTGCCAAGGAAAAGACGGATTTGTTGTGCTGACTCCTACGAAGAAGGCTGAAAAAAGAACCATCTGACTCTATGTATCGGGTAAATGGTTTCCCTGTCTTTGGTGAATCATCTTCTTCACCTTCTGGTCATTCTTTGTTGCAACGTGCAGTGAAGCAGCTCCTGGGGATGGCTCTGTGAATGGTGTAGCTGTTGAAAGAAACCAGCCTAATAATTCAGATGCAGGTATTGCTGTGGAGGTGGCGGTGGCAGGGAATGAAGAGGGTAATGTATCTTTCAGGCAAACACCAGCAAAGCGGTTGAAGCACGTAAATAGCGCAAGTATGCCTACGTCAACAACAAGGACTGGTGAAAGTAACATGTACGTAATGTTCTTCGATGTATATGATGCGCATCTTCAGGTATGTTTATCATGGCATGTCTGTCTTACTTTGCTGCATGGGTAGTGATGACTCTGTAACAGATAAATCTTTGGAAGTTGATATTGCCGATCCACCTTCATCGGCTTATGCTAAGGCGAAGACAAGGTAAACGATATTTTGGTTTATGGATATGTTCTCAGTCCTACCTGTTGTTGTGAACTCTGATTGCTTACGAGCCATGTTCTACCCGGTGATATGTGTAGTGCTTGCCACCTGTTTTATGACATTGGTTTCCTTGGAATTGTGTAGGCGTGCCGTTATTGTCGAATCTGATGATGAAGCGTGAGGCGTTGGAAGCGGTAAATGGTTATTGTTTATGGTTGTGCTAGACCATGTTGAGAAGCTCATCTGAAGAAAAGTTAACATATTTACAGTATTTTACGCGACAAAACATTACAAATTTAAAAACTTTGATGTTCTTTCCCCGTTTTTCCCCTTTTGGGAGTTAGGAATTTTGAATGTGGTTTTTATACTTCATTTCTGGTGAACATATTTAAATACATTTCCGGTTTCTTATTTTCATGTTATTATAGCACATGCCATGATTTAAAGAAGCTTTGTTACATTTTACACCATCAGTTTAGATGCTTCGTATTGTTACCCGTGTTTAAAAACAATCAATATGTCAACACTTGGCTGATTTACACTGCTGCAAGAGTAGATTTTTTATTGTAGTGCACCTGCAGTAACGCTGTAGACCAAAGCATTTGCTAACATATACGCTGTTAATAACCCGACAACATCCCGAGCACGTTAATCAATTAAAGTTGTACTATTCTTCACTTATGTATTTTTACTTCTTAGTACACCAGCTATCTGCATGTTTGTGTTACTAAAAAATGACAATGCAAACACCAAATTTTTAACATCACGTCGCGATTGTGCTATTATCATTTACAGTCTTTGACTATAAAGTGTATACATTATAAGAAATAGTTTATGAATGTCGATGCATATAGGATTATCTGAAAGTAATATAATGGAAATAATGCCCCATGTTTTCCATGCATGGACCATTTGTAGATCTATGTATGACAATATACAGTGTTGCTAATGCTCCCCGCCGGATTTTTATAGATCTGAGGTTATGTTTATGAGTGGCCTCTTCTTCAGTTTGCAGATACAAAACAGTCACAGAAGTTGCCTTTGCTTTCCCCCCATTCTCTTCTAAGAAAGTGGTATGTAGTGTGGGTAACTGTATTGTGGATGTTTCCAGCATTGCGTGCATGTTACACCAGGCCGAAAAAATTGCTCCTATGTTATGTTATATTATGTTATACAGGCAATACTAGTATTTAAAGGTTGTTTGCAAGCACACCAAAACACGTGCGTACATTGTTTTTATAATGTCCCTATATTAAGAGAAGTATATCTTTGGACTTAAGGTTAGTGGTGTATATGAGGTTCCCATATAAAAAGGTGTTGCAGCTCCGCAGCAGTAAATGATTAAATCAACCAGAGTACACCTATCATTATTGCAGTGGTTAACTTTCTACCTCTTTACTTCCCTGTGTGGCTTTATGCCTACTACTGTGAGGTTTAAGGTTTATAGGTCCGGAAATCTCCCAAACACACGATATCTAATCAAACACGAGTGCGGAATCCTCGTATAAGATCGATTCAAGAAGAATAGTAGTAGAAGAGACTAGATCTATGAGAAAGATGAAGTCTTGAATGAATAATAACTACTATTGAAGCTGATCGTAAACTAGAAGCAACAAATAAATCGTAAACTGCCTTGTAATGTGTTGAAAAGCTTCTGTTACAATCATAATCAAGTGGGTTTATATACTACCCACTATACAAATCGTAAACTATATGGAAGCCCACATGGCCCAATCATAAACACTAAACAAGCCCACTAACTAGTAAATTATAAGCCCAAAACTAATATAAACTAAGCTCAACACTAATGTTCATGCCTTACATAAATATAGCCCTACAATCTTCCCCTAGGCATGAATCATTAGATCACTTACGGCAGAAGCAGATCAAACCTGAATGTGCTTTATACGTTGTTGGACCACCATCCGTTCTCTACGATCCGCTTTGCAGTTCCATCAAAGATACCAACCCTTATAGCATTCTCCATGTCGTTTTCATCTCCAAGTATGGGTTGGGTGGCTAGGAGCTTGATGTCTCGCTCTCCAAATCTTAGCAAGTCCACTGGATCGTAAAATCGGAATTGCCTCATCGGCTTGCAGAGCACCACCACTTCATGAGTTGTCGGATCGTAACACCAGCAATCAAAATTTCTGACCAGTGTGCCATCTTCGATCTCGTCCAACATGTTAATGACTCTTGTACGCTTAGTGGGTGGCCTCCTAGCTTCACCAATGGGCTGCCCTGTCACTGGGTCAGTCCCTGTCTCTATCCATCTGACCTCTTTCAACTCAAACTCTGCAAAGTCGTTTTCTTGATGGCTCAGCAGGTTGTTGCGGATAAGATTTCCTTCGGGTCCATTCCACCTGTTTATGAAGGGAGCTCTCAAAAGGCTTCTGATCTCAGGCTCAGTCCAGGAGTGGAATTGACCACGCGTTTGATAATACTCCACATGACTGTAGCCGTCACGGATCACGGCAAAGAGTTTCTTCTCGGTGTCATAATGCCAACACAAGATGGTCTCACGACTCCCACGTTTGTCAATTGAGCTCTCACCCACATCAATGGTGTATTGAGTGGGGGCTGGTCCCTGGAAGAACTCCCTGAACCAGTTTTCGTGGCATCTTGGTGCCTTGGAGATGATTCTGCCACTGCGGGCGTAATCAGGCATATCAATGTTCTCATCTCCTTCATCTGTCTCCATAACATCTGCAGCTGTGCACCCCCTGTGACGAACCTTGACCTGGGGCACCTGAGGAGTTGGACCCCACAACATCCTTCAATTCATCGAACTTCTTCCTCAGGTCCACCAGCATGTTGTACAGATATTTCATTCGGTCTTTGTCCGCCACCTCCTTCTCTCTCATATACTTGTTTTCTGCTTGAAGAGCCTTGATCTCATTCTCTCTAGTTCTGTTTTGAGAGATCAGGAAATTGATCTGAGGATCAGCACTTATCCTCATATCTATTGGAAGCTCCGCTGCTTGAAATGGTCTAAAACTTGGTGCTGCAAGTGGTTGGCTTGTCACAGTAGAGAGATTCACTCGTACTAGACTTGGAACAACAAATGTGTTCTCAACCTCCAAGAATTGCCTATCTTCCTGAACAGGGCTTTGTTCATTCAGAATAGGGCTGGCATTCTGCACAGGGGCAGGTTGTTCTTCAGCAGTTGTTGTTGTTGTTGTTGTTTCAGCTTGATTGGCTTGGCCTTGTGAGCTCTGACCCACTTCTGGTTGAACAATCAGCACACTGGAGCTAGTTTTCTTGAAGCTAAATCTAACAGTCCTTGGGTCAGTCCTCTTCCTCGGAGAAGGTTCACGAGCAGGCATTGGATCTTCTGATACCTCAGTCAACTCAAATTGAGTGTCAATGTCTTGAGGTACAGAATCACCAGAGGAAGAGGCATTCATCACATCTCTTGATCTTTTCAGACTCAAAGGCCCCAAATCTCCATATATATCATCATCTTCTGGATCAGCAAATATGTCATCCATGACATTTTCTTCGTCTGAAGGGATTGCCTCATGATCCTCGACCACATTCACAGCTGGAGTCACTGCAATGTCTTGGTCTTCAGCCACTATAGCATTCACAACTGGCACGTCAGCTTCTGGTTCAGAATCATCCATCACTTGTTCCCTTGCAACCTCTGGGAACGCACCCCTCTTAGCCCACTCCAGTCTACCTTGAAAATTTTTCTTACCCGGTCTATCTTGGGTTTGCAGGCCAAATACCCCAATATCCATCACCTTCACATCCAGCTTCTCTACCCTCTCTTCTATCATTGGGTATTTCTTCATTACCACCATTTGAACGAACCTTGGTGTCATTAAAAACTGTTCTCTGGCACTCAGTTCTGCATTGCCTATCCAATCAATCAGCATCATCTTTGAGAAGTTAAAGTCCCAATCTAAGGCCAATGCTACGAAGGCAGTTCCATGAAGTTGGTTTAACTGATCGAAGCTCGTTCTCTTGCCAAGGAAAGATTTCTGCATGTAATGCGCCAGGCACCTCCAGTAGTGCGGCAGAAGCTTCTTAAAGATGGGCGGAAATTTTCCTTCATACCCCATTGATTGCGCACCCGCTAGAACTACCTCCTTCGGATACTTGATAGGATGAGAAGCATCATCAGTAATATTCAGACCTTGTCTGATATCTTCTTCCTCAATCACTATTTGTCTGTTCTGGACCGTTGCGGTAATCCTTGTCTTGTCGGAGTTTGCCCTAGCAGTACCCCAAAATTCCCTGACCAGCATCTCATCAATGAGTACATTCGTCCTCAGGGCATGGTTGATTTTACATGTGTTCATCCCGGCCACCAGAGAGTAGAATAACTCCATATGTTTTTCTGGCGGGTCTTCCAGATACGCCGGCATACAGTGATCCTGTTCATACTTTATGTCTTCAATAAGCATCTCTTCTGCCATCTGAGAAAGACAAGACATATGCATCAGACATATTCATCAAAACTATTTTGTTTGGAAACAACTTGAAATTCAATTGATTAACTCATTTAATTTGATAAATTCTGAAAAATCTCAATTTAAACTGTCAAGGAAAGATATTTGAATTAAACACACAAAATTCACAAACACCATTAATTTTAACTTAAAAACGATTAAGTTTAACAAGATTTCAAAAATTAGGTGTTTATGATTTTTCAATTTACATTTAATTATGTTTACGATTTAACATGTGAGTTTACTATCCAAATTATCGAGATTACGATTTCTTAAATGAGTTCACGATCGCTTAAATGAAGCCCAATCGTAAACAGAACGACCGATCGTAAACCACCACAAAATCTTGAAGCCCAATCGTAAACAGGATCGGTATCTCCGATCGTAAACGTCGATCGGAAACACCGATCGAAAACGACGAAGAGTCGTCTTCCTCATCGTGTCAATCGTAAACCCCATTTCTGCCATAACCGACACCTGCAAAATCTCGTAATCTCATTAGAACACCTCAAAATCACAATACATTCAACCACCATTACCTTTATCGTGCACTAAACACAAAAACGACTTCAAATCAGTGCGGAATCGACTCGAAAACACAAGAAACCTAGGTCGGTCTCGAAGCTTATAAAACCCGAGAAATCACAATCAATCTCAGTCGAAACGAAGGGGGTTTTGGGGTCCTGGAGATCGGAAAATGATTACGATGAAGATGGTGTGGTCGGATTGTGAAAACGATGACCGGAGAAGGTCGAAGATGAGATTCTGGCGAGACGTTCGGCGGTTAGGGTTTGCTGTGGAGGTAATCGTAAACGCAGAAGAGATGGGGATCGTAAATAAGAAGAAAATCTCGGAAACAAGGTTATATCTAAAGGAAATTTCATTTTGGCCCCTCTAGTTTCAAAAACCTTTTAAAAACACCCCAAACCTCATAAAAAGAGTAAATTCTCTAAACATTGGTTAAACTTTTAGCACTTGAAAATTTTTCGAAGCTTCCCCTCAGACTCAAAACCCCGAGTATCTGATCTAGACCAATAAAGAAAAATTGAAAAATAAAAATTTTAAACATTTAAAGATAAAACAAAATTGAAAATGCATAAAATCAAGATAACCTAAATACTAGGCAAAAACATACTTACCTTGAGATTGATGTTATTCACGGATCAAACCAGACAAATCATTAACCGAGGAACCCTTTTCAGCTTCCGTTACTCGACGCTCTAGACGATTGCTTAAAATAATTTGAAATCATATAAACTCACATCCAGTTAAAAATATTTTAAGTGCTTAAATATGGTACATAATTACCGTTATGTTTAACCGTCCCCACACCCAATTGTTCATAGCAAAACCTACCCAACCTCAGAGTTTATTGAGGATTCACAAACCCCCAACTTGAGGAACCATGCAACACTGCTTTGACAACCACTTATTTCTTATTTTCATGAATTATCGGTTGGTGATCAGGTCGGCCGCACAAGCACGCAGAGAAGACCAACAGAATAATTTTCTTTTCTTTTTCTTTTTCACAATTTTCATATATATATATTTTTTTGAATTCTTTTCCTTTTTCTTTTTCTGTGGTGTTGTCATTTACAGTATAAACATGGCGTGTGAGAGAGTGAATACTAGGTAAATTACCACTCTCAACCCATTTTTGCTGGGTCTCAGTTTTTTAAACTATGTAAACTAGGATGGAAACCTAAACATATATAAGAGTTAAGATTACTGCACTTACAATGGATGATCATTGTTTTTGATTTAGCTTACCGAACATCATCTTTGAGACGTCTTTCACTTCTGCCTTACACGTGTCAGTCTCCGATCGTCATGGAAATTTATATCACTTCCTACCAACTCAAGGCAAAACAAAAGACATCATAAAAACCTCAAACAGATATTTTTTGAATTTTCTGAGACAATTATATTTCTTCCCCTGTTTTTATGAGGCTTTTGAAAACAAACACTATTTTTGTTGTTTTTAAGATTTCTTAAAAAATGAAAAATAAAATAAAAATAAACATTTGATCAGATCATTCCTCGAAGGCAATCATCCGAAGGCCTTCGACACACATTTCAAAATTAGGACGCGGGAGGGGTTTTGTGAAAATGTCCGACACATTCTGATCGGAGCTTACCTTTTGAAGCTGAATTAGCTCCCGATCATAGCAATCTCGAATGAAATGTACCTTTATGTCTATATGCTTGGTTTTAGAATGTTGGACGGGGTTTTTCACAATTTCCAGAGCAGCAGCGTTATCGCAAAAGATAGGAGTGTTAACGAATTCCATACCGTAATCTGTGAGCTGGTTTTGGATCCATACTACCTGTGAAGTACCGGCAGATGCTGCCACGTACTCAGCTTCGGCAGTTGATTTAGATACGGTATGCTGCTTCTTGCTCTGCCAGGAAATGAGTCGATCGCCCAGATATTGACATCCTCCAGTGGTTGACTTCCGATCCAAGTCACTGCCTCCATAGTCACTGTCAGTATATGCATACAATTGAAAGTCAGTGTTCTTTGGGTACCAAAGACCAAGCCTAGGCCTGCCCTTCAGATACCTAAAAATACGTTTAACAGCATTTAAATGAGAAAGTTTAGGGTTAGCCTGATAGCGGGCACACAAGCAAACTGCATGCATAATATCTGGCCGACTTGCTGTTAAGTACATCAGCGAACCAATCATTGATCGATACGTGAATTCGCTCACTGACTCCCCGTCTGCATCTGCTGACAAAAGAGGTCGGGATGCCATTGGAGTTGAAATTGGCTTTGAGTCTTGCATCTTGAATTTTTCTAGAATCTCATTCACATATTTGGCTTGGTGAATAAGAATCCCAGATTCATCTTGTTTTACTTGCAAGGCTAGGAAGAAACTCATCTCCCCCTGATCGCTCATTTCAAACTTCTTTCTCATAATCTCTTCAAACTCGGTGCACAAATCTTCATTGGTTGACCCGTAGATGATGTCATCTACGTAAACTTGCACCATGATTATGTCATCCTTCACCCTTTTCCGAAACAATGTCTGATCCACCACCCCTCTCGTGTATCCATTCTCCACCAGATGTGTTGATAGCGTCTCGTACCACGTTCTTGGAGCTTGATGTAACCCATACAAAGCCTTGTCCAGAAGATACACATAATCTGGATGCTCCTCATCTACAAACCCCGGTGGTTGAGACACATAAACCTCTTCATTCATCTCAGCATATAAGAATGCTGTCTTGACGTCCATCTGGTGTACCGTGAAATTCAGATAAGATGCAACCGCAAGAAATATACGAATAGCTTCCAGTCTTGCCACAGGTGCATACACCTCATCATAGTCAATTCCATGGATTTGTCGATGACCTTGAACTATTAACCTTGCCTTGTTTCGAACGATTATACCTGTGTCATCCTTTTTGTTCTTATACAACCAACGAGTGGGTATAACCTTCTTGTCGTCTGGCCTCTTGACTAGTCGCCACACTCCCAGCTTTGAGAATTGATTTAATTCATTGTGCATGGCCTCTATCCAATTCGGATCTCTGAGAGCAACCATCACATTCGGAGGCTCAATCTGGGAGATAAAACATGAGTACATGCAGAAATTGATATCCCCTGTGCGGCTTCTAGTTGAAACTCCTGCAGACACTGGTCCAAGTATGTTGCTGACTGGATGATCCTTGTTGATCCTGGATACCTGGACATCTGGCACAGACACAGAAACAGGCAGATTAGAAGAAACAACATTATCATTTATATCATTTATACCTGAACTTTGTGGAATTTCTGAATCATTATCACAAGTTCCTGAAGTTCCCGGAGCATCTGCGTTGACATTTGTGGGAACTGGAACTGGTGCCTTCTCACAGACTCTTTCAGTGTGAGGTCTTGATTCAGATGGCTGAGTGATAATCTCTTCTTCTTCACCCAAATTGTGAAGCTCATTCGAAAACTTGAATCCTTCAAACAGAGACCCATAATTAAAAATCCAATCAGGTCCGGTCCCTGCATCCGACGGATTGTCCTCAAGCCAGTCCACGTTGAATGCTTCAATGATCAAACCGGTGGTCTTGTTATAGACACGATAAGCACTATTTCCCGAATAACCAACGAAATAACACTCATCAGCTTTCGCCTCGAATTTCCCCACGTCGGACTGTATCAGTACCGTGCACGGACATCCAAATGTCTTAAAATATCCCACCGTTGGCTTTTCTTTATAGACAATCTGATACGGAGTTTTCTCATGACGCTTGTTCAACAAAACGCGATTCTGCACGTAGCACGCCGTATTGACCGCTTCAGCCCAGAAGAAGATTGGTAGTTTAGCTTCACACATCATTGTCCTTGCCGCTTCAATGAGTGTCCTATTTCTTCTCTCAGCTACTCCATTTTGTTGAGGGGTGTAGGGCGCACTAAACTGTCTCTCAATCCCCTTAGCCCCACAAAACATATTCAACTCAGCGTTCTTGAATTCCGTTCCGTTATCCGATCTGATAGCTTTGACCTTCTTGTTCAGCTGATTCTCTATGAGAGTGACAAACTGTTTCACTAAGGCCGGAGTTTCATACTTGTTTGACAAAAAGTAGACCCAAGTAAAACGTGAGTAGTCGTCCACAATCACGAGACAGTAGGAGAATTTGCTGATGCTCTGAACTTGCATAGGCCCAAATAAATCCATGTGTAGAAGTTGTAGAACTGATGACATAGAATTTGCTATCTTCGGGCGGTGTGGCAACTTGTGCTGCTTCCCCTTCGCACATGCCACGCATTTTTCCACAGATGAGAAGTCTTTGATGGGCAGCTTTCTGACATGCTCTCCCTTTGCGAGCTTGGTCAAATTCTTCATATTTGCATGCCCCAGACGACGATGCCACAACATAGCCAAATTTTCGTTTTGTTTTGAGATGAGGCATGCTTCTTCTGACGTTGGAGGATTGCCCATGTTGAGAAGATATGAGTTTGAACGTCTTGGAGTACGCATCAGTATGCACTCCTCGGGAATCTTCACGCCGGGCTTCAAAATAATGCATTCCTTCCGATTGAACATCACAGAATAGTCTTTGTCACAGATCTGAGAAACACTCAGCAAACTGTGAGACAGTTCCTCCACATAGTGTACGTCAGAAAAAGACAAATTTCCACTTCTCACAACTCCTTTCTTGCTAATTCTACCACCCACACCACCTGCAAATGAAACTCCTCCACCATCGAAATCCTCTACATCTTCCAAAAGGGACAGATCTCCGGTCATGTGTCGGGAGCAACCACTATCAACGTACCAGAGATTGTTGATAGATCTTCTTGGCTGTCCCTACAAGAATCAGAAATTAGTGAGATCCAGGTACCCAGGCCATAACAGATCTGGGCACACCTTTTGCATCAATGTAGTTAACTAATTGAAGAATCATTTCAGACTTTGATCCAGACACATTCTCATTTTGAATGTTGACTTTTGGTTTCCATGTGGTGGTTTTCTCTGGTTTCAACACAGTTGTTGAATTGTTCACAGTCACAGGTTTCTTTTGTGGTGAAATGACCTTTTTACCAGTTGGCTTTTTAACCGGTGTCCACTCAAGTTTCAGTTTAGTATACACAAGTTGTTTTGTTTGAGTGACACCTTTTTGTTTCAAAACCTGTTGCTCGGCTTTCGCTTTGCCATTAGGTTGATTAGCTCTTTTTACTTTAGCCACTTGTTTTTCAACAAATTCTGGTTTTATCTTGTGGTAAACTCCTTTAGATACATAAGTTTGTTTTGGAGTTCTGGTCACATTCCACTTATCAACAACAGGCTTTGTCACAGGTGCCTTTGCGTTTGAAACCTTAGACTGTTCAGTCTTCATTGGTTCAAAACACTGCTTCCCCTGAAACACAGCTTGTTGCTTCTGCTTTTGTTTTTGCTTTTCTCCTGTCATCATTCTCTCCAACATACTAGTCCGTGGGTTTTGCGGATAGTATGGTTGGTAAGGTCTATTCACACAGTTAGCTGCAAAATGTCCTGGCTTTCCACATTGAAAGCAATTCATGAGTCTAGGCCCATTGACATGACTACAGAGGTACGAACGTCTTGGGTAAGACGACTTCCACTCTGGCTTATCATCCCATTTGTGTATAACACGTTGTTTATCCTTATCAGATTGTGTAATTAAACAAAATTGTTCTGATTTAGATTTGTTTGTTCTATTAAAAGCCGACACAACCTGGGGATAAGCAACAAAGTCTTTGGGCTTAGTCTCACGACCTATTTTTGTGTTAGGCACACGAATTTTAAAACCAGACACTTTTTCATTTGATTCAGAAACATTTTTTAACAACGATGCAACTACTTGTTTTGACTTGGATGTTTCTAGTTCTGACACAAGTGCCATTACATCATCCTTAGGTAAACATAAACTAGAGCTACTAGGACTACTAGAACTACTAGACACGTGACTCTCTTCCACTCTCTGACATTCGGCATCCTTCTTCGAAATGTCTTTGATTTCTACTTCATCTGCACAATAAATAGATACATCAGAAGAACTCACACAGTTATTCAGAGAAGTATTTGATGGTCCTGCTTCACACGCGTCTGTCATCACTCTATCCTTATTACCCAACCCATAAGTCATGTGTTTTTCATTTTCCATTTCCTCTTCTGTCAAAGGCTTCACTCCAACCAAGACACTATCTAAAGGAGGTCCTTCCTCATGCATTTCCGATGCAGATCTATCTATCTGATCCTCCTCTAAAATCATTCCTATTACATCTCTAGTTTTATCTTGAGGAACAACGTTCTTGTTTGCAAAGCTAATTCCTATTCCACCTTTGTCCTTACCCATTCTAACCTCAGTAATGCATGTGTCCAGAGATTTACTAGCCTGTAACATTCTTTTGCTTCTCATAAGATTTATATCAAGCTTAACCTGCAACTCATTGTTTTTATGCTTAAGTTCATCTATCTGCTTAGTAAGTTCTGCTATTTCTAACTTAGCATTGTCATACAGATAAGCATTCTCAGTTGCAAGTTTCTTATATTTCACTATGTCTAATTTCTGGGCTTTAACCTTTTCTTCGTTCTTTTGCCATCTACCCTTAAATGAGCTTCTTTCACATTTTACCTCAAACAATTCTAATTGAAAATTTTTGCAAAATTGTCTAAGACCAGTAATTATACGATCACAAACAGGGTTAGAACATACCTTGGTGTGGTCAGCTGCCATAGCTTCATTCTCCTCAGGTTCATCTTCAGTAACAACAAAAGCATGCTCTTCCTCATCATCATCATCCATTGCAGTCATCATAGCATGTGTCAGGCTCAGATCCTTCATTTGGGAGGTCCAGTCATATCCTCCTCCTTCCTGCACTATCAAAGCGCTTGTCTCTGCCTTTGCCTTCCCATCAGCTGGTTTCTTTATCTCTGCTTTCTCCTTCCTTGGCTTGCTACACTCTCTTGCAAAATGCCCATATTCATCACAATTGTAGCACCTAAGCTTGGTTTTGTCAAACCCCATTCTGATCTTGTCTTGATCCTTCCAAACATTTCTCCCTGTAGTCGCCATGAACTTCTTAGCCCTGAACACAGCCATAGCCATCTGCCAAGAGACATCCAACATCTCCACATCCTCTGGATTTATCTGATTCAGCTCTCCTGATAGGATCTCAGTAGGGATTAGGGTTCCGGCCATTAAAGCATGATAACTGTTCATGAATCCCATACCAAGTGCAAAATTGGGATCATTGGCAGCCTCAGAATTGTCACCTCCACTCGAACTAGATTGAGGTTGTGCTACAAATGCATTCGTTTTAGTCACAGAACTTGATCCACCTCCAACAGACTTTCCTTTCTGCTTCACATCTACTTCTTCCGACAACAAAGCTTGATTCAGTTTCCCAGCCAAACTAAGAGAGCTTATATGATTCAACTCACGCTGCTTATCATCAATAAGCTTGGACTTCAACTTGTTGATCATTTCATCAAGAGACAGCTCACTCAATTTGTTGTTGTCCTTAATGATTGAGATATTGGTGTTCCATGACTTTGGTAAACTGTTCAGCAGCTTCAAATTCTTGTCTTCCAATTCCGGCTCCACACCATAGCTTGACATTTCTGCCATCAGAGATACAAACCTTTGCACTTGCGCTTCAAAAGATTCACCTTGGATATGGTTCAACAAATTAAATTTCTGTTTTAACATTTGCTTTCGACTTGCCTTAATGTCCGGATTTCCCTCATAGGCGACAATCAATGCATTCCAGAGTTCCTTCGCTGTCTTGCAATGCTTAAATCCTTGAGCGATGTCAGGTGTTAGTGCCATGGTCATAATTGCAAACGCCCTCTCAGCCTTGTTACACCTTTCCCAGTCCTCATCTTCAAACTCTTCTTCAGTCTTAGCCTTTCCTGCTTTAGCTCCTTCTCCATGAGTAGGTATGTGTGGTCCATTAATTACTCGCTCTCCACAATCTCAAGTCAACACTCTTCAAATGGTTTTCAAACCTGTACTTCCACTCCAAAAAGTTATCCGCCGATGTTAGTCTAGGTGGCCGAGTGATAGATCCGATCTCAAAGTCCAATTTCTGATACATACTTGGTTCAAAATCCATTACGATAGCTTAGGGAACCTAAATCCAAAGACCAAAAGTCCAAAAACAAGAGATTACGATAACCAACCCTTGATTACGATCGTAAATGACTAATTACGATCGAGAACGCCTGATTACGATCCAAGCAAATCGCAAACACTGATTCCGATTGAAAATATCGTAAACACCGATTACGACTAACGATTACGATCTCCGTAAATCGTAAACACCCGATTACGATTAGAATGATGATCGTAAACTACCTGATTCCGACTCCGCGATTCCGACGATGCAAGATCGTAAACGTTGATTACGACCAAGAAAAGTCGTAAACACCAAAAGTACAAGTCGTAAACACCTAAAAATCCTATCTTGATGTCGTAAACACACAATAAACCCAGAAATGCAGTCGTAAACCCGAAGAACACCAGCAGCGTACAGTCGTAAACGCCTAGACACACCTTCAAATCTTCAAAAACACGCACATAAACCCAGAAAACTGCTTGAATCTATATCGTGAGAGCCTCGAATCTAAGATTCTTGGCTCTGATACCAATTGTAGGTCCGGAGATCTCACCAAACTACACGATATCTAATCATAACACGAGTGCGGAATCCTCGTATAAGATCGATTCAAGAAGAATAGTAGATAGAAGTAGACTAGATCTATGAGAAAGATGAAGTCTTGAATGAATAATAACTACTATTGAAGCTGATCGTAAACTAGAAGCAACAAAGAAATCGTAAACTGCCTTGTAATTGTGTTGAAAAGCTTGCTGTTACAATCATAATCAAGTGGGTTTATATACTACCCACTATACAAATCGTAAACTATATGGAAGCCCACATGGCCCAATCATAAACACTAAAAAAGCCCACTAACTAGTAAATTATAAGCCCAAAACTAATATAAACTAAGCCCAACACTAATGTTCATGCCTTACATAAATATAGCCCTACAAGGTTGCTGTTACATTTCCTGTTTTATGATATCTTTCATTGATTCAAATTTTAGGATTTTGTTTTTGAACCATGTCATAGAATACCATTGAGGAATCATATACAATACCGAGTCCAACTTACTGAGCTTTTAGGGAGGTCAGGAAACGTTGGGTGTTGCAGGTTTGAAGGTTTAAGGTTTACGTAATCTATACTACAAGAGTGTTGCATCCAACAGCTTGATAGGATGTTTGATCAATCATTTAAAGTGCAGTGTACTTCAAGTGCCACATCTGATGGGAAGGTTCGCTATTTTTCTGGCCTACAAATAACAAGCTCCCCGTCCCACTCATTAGGTATGCAGATCGCCTGGTTTGTTTAGTATACATTTTTTCATAAAAAAAACCATCATTTTCTCCATCATTTCAAATATGGACATACTAATCCTACCTATTTTTATAGGTATTTCAGGGGATGTACAGCCGCAACGTAATGTCTATCAAAATATGCCATGTGGCCGCTTAACAATAGAGAGACACGAGAGTATAACATCCTAGGGAAAACTGCAGACATACTGTAGACTTAAAATAAAAGACTTCACTCCTGCAGACCATTTCGTATATCGACATGGTACAGTCAGTTTCCAGCCTACAAACTTTGTCCTGGACAATGATATGGTTTAGCGATATTGAGGCCTAGAATGACACAGGATGGCACCGCTTTGGAAGTAGCGGGTGTAGTTTTCAGCCTATGACTTCGAGTTCACTGGTACTAAATGGAGAGATTGGAAAACCTACACGGAGTACAGTTATCACCAATGCGTGTAAAAAACATTCAAATGGAGGTGTGTTTTGTCTTATGTGCTATGCAAATTTCGGGTACTATGTTGTCCTAAGAAATCAGGTTTTGCTAAATTCTCCTCTCTGTCTGTTATAGATAATGCATGGCCGGGGTCAAATATCTAGAATGTTAGACGACAAATATCATACCCCGTAGTTGGCTTGGTCGGGCCAGCCAACACCCAGCATAAAGACGTTTCCTTGGGCAATGGAATGGCCCAACCATATGTTGGCCTTAGAATAACACCAGGTCAGACTGCAATAGAACTGGCAGGTGTAACTTTGGACCAGCGTGCTCGAGTGTCCCTGCTAGGAAAAAAGGGTATTCCAGAAACTACCCACTATATCGTTACCGCGCCCAAGTGTAAAAGGAACACTGCTAGAGGTCTGTTTGTGTCAACCTGCCATATTGAAATGTTCACTCATGTACTATGGAAATAGTTGCTAATACATTCTCTTGCAAAGGCAGTTTTACGTAATCTATAGTCTTGCTTTGTTACAGATGATGCACGACCTAAGTCAAGTAAGCAGGCGTTTAAACGGGCTACATGACACCGAGTAGCTGACGTGTCTGGGTCAGGTAACTCCCACCCTCCTAAATTTGTCCTTCGTAATGAAATGGCCCCATCAAACTGTGACTTTTGAATAATGCAAAGCAATGTTGCGGTGGCCATGGCAGGTGTAACATCTGTAGCTGCAGGCTCATCTTCAACGTGTGGAGGAAGCGATGTTGTAGGAAGCAGCCATAGTAAAGTCACCATTAGTAGACGTCCACGGCAGGCAAAAGGAGGTTTGTTTCCATGAATGGAGAATATTGAAATCCTGCGCTATTATGTTGTCTTGGAAAGTCAGTTTTTCCTAATTTATAGTGTCCCTTCTTTGTAGATGATAGACAGCCGGATCCAAGTATGCCGCATCTTAAAAAGCCTACATCATATGCAATACTCTCTTTCATATGATGTGTACTGCCTAATTTGTTACTTTATTAGCTTCAAATGTGCCTGTTTTGCAGGTGCGGCAGGCCCATCATCAAATACTACCAAGAGACGGCGACGGAAAACAGGTTCTCTACAAACATTTATGGTGCTTACTCATAATATTGTACGCCATAAATGGGTTTTTTATATAGTGTTCCCTTTGATTACGTTATTCAACACCTATTTAAAAAAGTTGTTATGCTTGCAGGCAATCAAACTCCATCATCAAACAAGAACCGTAGGACCTGTGCTAAGCGAGGTATGCCAACGCGTGTATAGTGAACACCACGTTGTCCTGTCGTTTGACTGTATATGTTTTTGATAAATGCTTAAAGCTTTATCTAATGAAACATTAATACACTCTGCAACTGCATTAACCATACCAATTAATTGTTTCTTTTTGCTTAATGCTTAACAGGGCAATGAGAAAAAAAAGCAGCCTATATGTCTGCAGGTGCGTCGACTTCGACACTACACCTGTAATGAATAACGCCAATACCCGTATTTGCAGTTGCTTTGTTAAACCAATCTTATGTTACATATCCTCACTTCAGCTACCATACTTTGAGCATATGTTTAACAGAAACCCAATGACCAATTACATCCATGCTATATTCTGCTCATTAAAGTTTTCTGCATTACTGATTCAGTACCTCTTTTTATTGTCTGTAGGTGTCCCAGTTACTTATGAGGATCTCGGAATTCCGATATATGTGTGCGAAAACTGTAAAGCTTTGATGTGGTATGCAGAAAGGAGCAGGACAACAGACTCAGATGGTGAACTTGCCTTTTCATCGTGCTGCCAGGGAGGGAAGGTTCTATTACCCGCACAAATAGAATCTCCTGAGCCACTTAGAAGCCTCTTAAACTATAATGACCGAAGATCTGCAATTTTCAGAGAGAAGATACGTATTTACAATAGTGAGTTTTGCTTCACATCTTTCGGCGCTAAAATTGACCATTCTGTTAATGATGGGCGGGGTATATACCCATTCAGAATTAGTGGGCAGAATTATACCTCATAGGGTCCCTTTTGCCTGCTCCGGGTGTCTAGCCAACGTATGCGCAACCAGGTTTTCATGAAAACATACGGTATGCATCTAATACCGGCACGAGGAGAACGAAAAGAGTGTGTCTTACAATGAGGGTGTATTACTGCTACATGATACATGAACGTTAAAATGAATGGAGTACTTTGTTGCGGGGTGGCCACCTATTCCAACAGTATCTGGTGGATGCTTATACAACTATTGAGGAACAAAGACTTCGTTGGACACGAAATAATCGGTGATCTGCCTGTTGAGTTGTATAACAATCTCTGTGATGCAGTTAGTCGGGGGGATACAAAAGCTGAGGCTGCAGGGCATGCAGTTAGTCGGGGGGATACAAAAGCTGAGGCTGCAGGGCAGCGAATTGTACTCCCTTCAAGTTTCACAGGAAGTCCATGATATATGGTTCAGAATTACCAGGAAGCTATGGCTTTATGCCAGACATATGGAAATCCTGATTTGTTTATAACGTTCACCGTAGATCCAAAGTGGCTAGAAATAGAGTCGATGCTAACAATGACGGGTGGATAACAGCTGCATAACGGCCACATGTTGTAGCACGGGTTTTCAAGATGAAACTTGACTCTTTACTGAATGATGTAATGAAGAACCGTATCTTTGGGAAGTGCTTGGCAGGTGATTTTCCGTATACAATTCCTCTCTAGAGTACTCCGTCCTCTGCCCAATCATTACTGCTCATATCAATCCTGCTTCATCTTTAAATTATAACATAAACACGCTACTTTAGTTTTGCTTTTAAAAATTTACGCCCTCTTAACATGATGCATGTGATATTCAGCATTGGATTCTATGGACAGAAAAACATACAATGTCATACAATCTATAAGACTTTGTTGCCCAAAGTAGTAAACCAAAAAGAAAAAGTTGAAAACTTAGAGGTTATCGATCGGAAAACTGTGAAAGTTTTGTGACTACAGTAGAGACGACAAAATTAATAAATAAAGAAAGTTGAAAATTTAAAGAGTAGAATATATTAACAAACTTATGTGGCCAAAGTATGAAACTATTAAACTATAGAAGCCACTAAAAAGTCAATGTATTACAAGGAAAGCTATATAGTATACTATGCTCAATATGTAACACAATTAACATATTTATGCCATGCTTTTGCAGCCATCTATACAATTGAGTTCCAGAAACGAGGCATCCCGCATGCCCACATTTTGATATGGCTAGATGCTCCGTCCAAATGTAAGACGCCCGCTGCAATAGATGATATTATATCCGCTGAGCTGCCCTCCAAAACCGATGACCCGGAAGCCCACAGAATCGTTACTAAACACATGCTACATGGACCATGTGGAACTGATGTGAGGTCCGCTCCATGCATGGTTGAAGGGCAATGTTCAAAGCACTACCCAAGACCATATTATGATGAAACGACGATAGATTAAGATGGGTACCCTTACCGCCGAAGAATGAACAGATGATCTGTAGCTAAAGGGAAGTTCTCTCTTGACAATAGACATGTTGTCCCGTACAACCGCTACCTCCTGCTCAAATATGAGTCTCACATCAACGTAGAATGGTGTAATCGTTCAAGAGCAATCAAGTACATATTTAAATACCAAAACAAAGGCCTGGATAGAGAGACTATGGTCATTCAAGAAAATATTACCGTGGATGGTGAGAAAAAAAAACAAAAGATTATTAACGTTAATTGATGAGATAGCTAATTATCTTGACTGCGAGGCGCGAGGAGTCCAGATGCACACAACACTAATAATGTTGCGATATTCTTAAACAACCCACTTCATATACATCCAATGAAAGTCACAATACAAGGATTAAACAATAATATTCAACAAGTTAATTCTTTTAATTTAGGTCTCGCTAAGTCTGCATGCAACCTATGGTATCATCAACAAGCAATCACCATATAACAGCAAACTTGCAACATGTACAAAATAAGGTCAACTACGAATAGTTGGTGAGTAATCATAGGTTTATACAGATATACGATCATAGCTTGAACATGCAAATCAATGTTAAATCAATGAACACGAGTATAGCAAACAAGTAATGAACTAAGCACATGGGGGTCGACATAACCCAAGCCCTCGGCATTAGGCTTTCAATCACAAGGCGCCACACGCGAAGGCAGGCTAAGTGGGTTGTCTGACCAACGGATCCATTATTGTAACCCTGGCTCAAATGAGTTAATGAGAATACGTCTATGAACATGAACATGAACATGAGCAACACATAATAATACAACACACACAACATAATCCATAGCAATGATCCAAACAAGTTCACGTATAAAAGGCATATAGATCAAACATAGAATTCACATGCGTTTTGTAAATGTAATAAGTTTATAAACATGAACATGGGTTTATACGGTACATGTTGTACCCCAAAACTTAAAAGAAAAAGGGGCTATGATACTCACCTGATATGGAGACACAAAGGAAAGAATGACACTCTGACTCGAGACGAACAAACTCGAGGACGAACTCGAGAGCTAAACCAGATGGAGGAATAAACGAATAAATAAATAATTAAATAAATAAATAACTAATTAAATTAGTAATACTTCCACCACTCGACTACTTGATGGAGATATAATTTGGCGAATTACGTTCGATCAAAGTCGAAGTGATGGTTTATTCCGAAACCATCTACAAATTGATAAATAATCAAATAATTATAATATATAATTTAAAATTCTTAACGGTAAAAGTATATGTATAATTATATGATTTATAAGGAAAACTTAACCATATAAAGTTATGATGACCCTCACGTAGATACACACAAACAAAGTCATTATAACATTTCAAAAATCCAATTTATCCAACCGAGTGTCGAGTTTAGCCTTGAAGTCCATAGATTCCAAATAATAACAGTGTACATATATTTTTGATGGAACTCGGGCTTTCCGAATCATCGATTTATATTTTAAAGATCGGTTCACTGAGTTTTAATATTAGTAATATGCTTATCATTACCAAATTAATGTATTCATAAATATATATATAAATCGTCCCATTATTGTTATATATATAAATATTCTTTTATGTATTATGATGAAGAATGTTTTTGACAACAATTAATGATAGCACAATGACATTAAAAAAAACGACGAGGTAATGAACACGGTATACCTTCGGTCGAAAGTCGAACCCGTAACCGGTTAACCGTAAAACCACCACGTCACCAAAATATATAAATGAGTAGTCTATTCCGATTGATTTTTCTCCACCAACAATAAGCCGAGGTCGGTTATTGAGTTTGAGTTCATTAACTAATTATTCAGTTTGACCAGATTCGAGATTGAGTCGACTCGGTTTGACTCGGTACCGAGTTAACCCCATTTTAGCTAAAACTTGTACCCAAACACTCTTTGGAGCATTAATAGCCAATCACCTCAACAACAACATCATAACCAACAGCTCCAGTGGCCAGAGGCCGTGGCCGCCGCCGGAAACGTCGCCACCCCCGTGAACACCAACAGATATACCACCACGCCTGCAGACACCCGAAACATGTCTTAAACGAGGGGAAATCGGAAGCTCAGAGGGAGGAAACGATAAAGAAAGTGAGAGTAGAACCTCGTTTTTGGTCCGAGCAGTCATAACCATTGCCCAGAACGGCTCTACCGCCACCCGCTACGGCGGAACCCTAACACGCTGATGCTACTGCCCTCGTGAAGCAACTGAAATCGCGAACCCGGAATGGGGGTTTGGTGCCGCCACCCGTCGTGAACGAGGAAGAAGGAGTGAGGGAGACGGAAACCAGCGATGGCCGGACGGCCGCCGGAAACCAGGTGGTCATGGTGATCCACCCACTCGGCTCTCTTTCTTAATCTCGGTGTCACACACACTTGTGTGTGTGTGTGTTACGGCTAAGCAGCAAGAATGAAAAAGGGGGTTGTTAACCCTAAATAAAAAAATCAGATTTTATTTATTTTTATTTAAATATTAGGTTTTAAAGTGTGTGATTAAATAGGTAGGTTTATACCGCGATGACTAAACACGAGGATTCTAAAGTCTCGTTTGTAGACCGACTTAAAATGAACATTTATACAAGTGTTTATCAGATAAAATAAATATAACGTTTTAAACGTTTTGAGGATGTTTATAAGGGTCTTATAGACTTTAGTCTTACATGGATATATATAAATAAATAACAAAAACGATCAAGATTATTATTATTATCTATATATATTTTTAAAGTAATGGTTTTAAATGATAAAATCTTATAATAAATGGAACAATTATTGCAATACAATTGGTTAATAATTGTTAATTATGATAACAGAAAACGGTTCGGGTTAAAAGGGTATGGGTTGATCGAGTTGTCACAGTCTCCCCTACTTTAGAGAATTTCGTCCCGAAATTAGAAGAGGCTAAAGTAACTTTTAAAGAAAGGAGGGAGTTAAAAGGAGTTTTATTAAAACTAACATGTTTGACATAAGGGACCGATATAGAACAATCATAAGAGATTTCACTGAGAACATGAGTATATCCTTGAATACTGAATCAACCATGATAAAGCCAAACTTAACCCGATCGAAAGGGTTAGGTTAGGAATAGCGACAAAAGAGAACGGTGTTTGATAAAATCAACCATCAACGATATACTCATACACGCACACACACCATCCCCTGTCCGACTCCCAGTGCAACTTAAAGACACTACCGATGCTTATATATAGGGTGTACCGCAGCCAACCCACCACATCTTTAATATCTTTAAGAGAGTACTATTCATCTTCGGAGAATATCCTATTCTATACATCCATAACAAATAACCAAGGGCACACATCACAACCAAACCAAGAACCAATCAAAGACTAACCAAGGAGATGACCACAATCTCCCCTACTTTAGGAACGAGACTGGGGGATCGAGAGACACAGGTGAGTAATGGGTGAAACATAAGTACCTTCAATCCATATAACATAGGTCCAGATATAGCAACATAATCTATGATAAATGAAAATCTAGAGTTTCTGGAGTTCTTTTCAAGGCAAGGCATCAAGTTCTGGTGAACTAGATGGGTAACGACCCACATCCGGTTTACCTCCCAGGACACAATACCCAGACGGAACCCGAATCAACTCTCACTGAAACCCAAGACTAATACCTACGACCAATTCCGATTGCATACTAAGCTAGCATCACACACAATCGCTGGTAGTGGCCCGTACGAGTCTCTGATTCAGTAAGAGTAGAATAACGACTAACGCTCGAATTAACGGTACACAACCAAAAATTCAAAGCGATAAAAGTCAAAAAGAGAGAAAATATATCACAACTATCAATAGATCAGTACCAAAACAAATAGAGTACAACGAATCTGACGGAATACTCTGCATTGAATACCATGAGTCGAATAGCACTACATGCATGTCACGACTAGTATGGCTAAGCAGTACATTTCAAACACATGAATCCGCTGACGTGAGATGAACCGCATGTTTCATGATATATGACACGTATCAGGTAACATAACTCCGAGTACCTGAATCCGATGTCATGAACCAAATGACATGATTCGAGATACACGTATCCGATAATATGAATTGAGCATCATATCTCAAAGTACATGATTCCGATAACACGAACCAAAAATGTGCCTCAAATGCATGCACCCTATATCATGAATTAGAGGGCATGACTCGAAATGTATGAAACCGATAGCGTGAACCAAAAGGATAGCTCGAAATGCGCGAAACTGATAACATGAGCCAAAATTATAACTCAAGATGCATAAAACTAATAACACGAACCAAAAGCATAACTCAAAATACATGAAATTGCTACATGAATCGGATATCATGTCTCTAAGTATATGAATCCGACAACATGAGCCGAATACATGACTCGAGGTACATGAGTCCGATAACACAAACTGAATAACACGACTTGAAGCTCATGAATCTAATAATATGAACCGAAAATCACGACATCAAAGTACATGAGTCCGATAACATGAACCAGAAATCATGACATCAAAGTGCGTAAATCCGATAATATGAATCGGAAATCATGGCATCAAAATGCGTGAATCCAATAACATGACCCGAAAATCATGACATCAAAGTACGTGAATCCGATAACATGAACCGGAAAACGTCGAAGTGCATGAATCGAATAACATGAACCAAACAACATGTTTCGAGGTACGTGTATCCGGTGACATGCATCGAATAATACGACTTGAAGTACACGAGTCCGATATATAAATCGGGGATTATGAAATGAGAAAATAGACCAAGAAACAAGCATCATCAATAACAAAATAACAGAACCACATAATGAAACCATAAATCATGAGTCGGTGGATACAAACAACGATTCTAAGACAGAATAACTCAATAATCGAACAACGAGCGCCAAAACCAGAGATAGGGTAATAAACACCAAATCGGGATCGAGCAAAATCAGGATCACGCATCAACAATGAGACAAGCCAAAAATCAACATCATGATCATGAGGAATGAAATCCGAGCTCATTGCCAGAGTTACGAATCAACTACAAGCACCCTTCTAGATGGATCTGGGTATCGGATGGCAGCGATTTATCTCACGATCCGACTATTCCGTTTAACGACAGTCGAATCGTGCGCTTAAGCAACCAACCATTCCCCATTATTTATTGGTCAGATTAGATATGAGCTTCAGATTTTTAAAATCAAGAGCGAACCATGAGCCAACCCACCTATCGCCAACGAAGGCATCGTGAATTTGAAGACATAGAATGGAACACATGATGGAACCAACAGAGAATGGAACACACAAAGGAACCACCAAAATCAAAGGAGACCAGAGCCAAACATAACTATACACCCGAATGAAAAAGAACTCAAACATAATACAGAACTCAGAATATCCAAACCACTTACGACACACAGTTTGGAAAGCATCACCACGAAAAGAGAGGGGTCCCATAACGAGAATCGAGCACGCGAAAGTGATCGGTTCTCAGGGCTGAAACATGAAGATAAGGGTTTCCAACATGAAGGGTAAATAGACCATAGACTGACCAAAGGCTACGTGACGATAAGGTGACTTGCAATAGGAGTCGCTCATGCCGCGAGGTCGATGCGAAAGTCATTCTGGTGAACGGAAGGAAGACATGTTGCATCGTCAGGAAAACTTTTAATGGTAAATCTGGACGACTAGGATGTCTTTCACTCCCTATTCTTTCTTTCGGCTCCCACAATTTAGACCAAAATTGCATGCGCTCCAATATAAAGTAATTGTGGGCTTAATGCATAACACAAAATTGAGCCCACATACTGGTTTATCGTCGAGGATTGTCGGGACATGATCTCCCAGGCAGGGTACAAATGAGTTTAACGGACGTGCACAGTTCAGCAAAACTGTGGTAAAGATGCAGGAATGAGAGGAAGAAGGATAAGAGGTGCCAATGGTGAACTATACCGAAGCACAATGATTAATGAGTCGTGTCGCAAAGCAGACATAACTCGGAACCATAAAACCCTACTCCGAACAAAAACTTCTGAAAACCAGGACACGTGTAGAGTTATCTACTCGAGAGTTCGTATAATCATAAATTCGTACACAAGCAATCCCGTAAACATGTGGAATCGTAAATTCGTACATTCCCAAACGGGTAGATTCCTAGACACACGTCCCTTGACAACACACAGACAACATGGAAAATTTTATTAGAACGGACAGTCACGCGCACTTAGGCTTGTATACCCGCTAATGTGCCTATTTGTTTCCATGTGCGTATGTAATCCGGTAACCATACCACGTGGAAACTCGTGAGCCTGTCAACGAGCAGTCACCCATAATACACACGACGACCCAAATGTCATGAGAGATAAAATTATTTAGAAACATGAGGGACGAACATCTGTCTAAAACATAAAAGCACAGTTGACACAGACGATTAGGGCTTTAAACACCGACTAGAGGAAGGTAAATGATTGACACAAATCCCAATGATCAAAGGATAACAACATAAGAATATCCAAACAGCATAGCCTCTCTGTTGACAAAGGTGTTAACGGTGACTAACAGGGGTATTGATGCGGTAAACGCCTAAGATTTCCACGATGATAGAAAACAACACAAGGGTGGAGACAAACGGATGCATCATTGCGATTTGAACACTCGCCGGTGCCCACGGTTGGACCGACCAAGGCTGAACTCAGCTGGCTAATAATGAGTGCTCACGAGGTGGCCAAAGTGACCACAGTTGTGGCATAGCCGAAGCTCGATTGAGGGATGGTGATGCTAGCATGACATTCACAAAACGGGTGAAACCTGAGATCAGGCTTCATAGCTGGGCAAGGGATAAGGGTCACCTTGCAGTCGTTACATCGATTGATGTAACCCAAACCAAGAAAATAGAGGCCATAATCATGAAATAAGATATCACGAAAGGTCAAACTGAGACCAAAGGGTAGATGAAGAGCACATGGGATACCCGAATCTGAGTATCACGAGGCTCCAAAATGAGATAAGTCAAATCAGATACCATGAGATGACAAGACAGAATAAATCAAATCGTGACATCTTGAAATGACAGGTTAGAATAAATCATAAGATATCGAGTTGTCAAAAATCGTTAAATCACACTCACAGAACAAAAAAAATCGAGTTGAAAATTAATCCAAATTACGAGAGGTGGAATAAAAACATGTACGTTAGTGAACCGTAAGGTAGTGTGACTCGGAATATCAAAACCATCAAGAACCATAGTAATCTTAATAACGTGTAAAATCATGAAATCTAACGGTCGAGATAAAACACATCGGGGTGGTCCTCATCTCCCGATTGGGAAACTACAACCGTGACAAATCATAATATGGTTCTAGTGATGACATGCTTTGGCCTAATAGGTTTCGGCACTCTCATCGGGGCGTCCCAAGTGGATGTTCAGGTCCGTCAGTTCAATTGAACGCTTTTCTTGACAGAGACCCCAACTCCTAGTGCTTTCACCCTTCCAGTTACTACACGTCAGTCATTAGCGCCTGTCTCCGACGAGATCATAAAATCGAAAATCAATTTCCTAACTGGAACGTAAGGCTCCATTTCTAAGGAAGGAGGTTAGGAAGCCCCAAGTGATATGTGTACAAGTGGGTGCTAATCAATCAAAATCAAGGAAATAAGTGAAGTAGGCACGTTTAAGAAGCATATAATGGACATACAATTCATATAGGCATGCTATGCATGAGGTACTCGTGCAGGACACCTAAGACAATAGTCTAGGTCAAGCTAGTTCTAATAACCTAGATCCCTATAGCCGTGGCTCTGATACCAATCTGTCACACCCCAACCGACGACGACAGATGTCGGGGCGTGATGATTGTCCAGATGCACTCAACACTAATAATGTTGCGATATTTTTAATCAACCCACTTCATATACATCTAATAAAAGTCACAATACAAGGATTAAGCAATAATATTCAACAAGTTAATTCTTTTAATTTAGGTATCGCTAAGTCTGCATGCAACCTATGGTATCATCAACAAGCAATCACCATATAACAGCAAACCTGCAACATGTACAAAATAAGGTCAACTACGAATAGTTGGTGAGTAATCATAGGTTTATATAGATATACGATCATAGCTTGAACATGCGAATCAATGTTAAATCAATGAACACGAGTATAGCAAACAAGTAATGAACTAAGAACATGGGGGTCGACGTAATCCAAGCCCTCGGCATTTAGGCATTCAATCACAAGGCGCCACACGCGAGGCAGGCCAAGTGGGTTGCTAGACCAACGGATCCATTATTGTAACCCTGGCTCAAATGAGTTAATGAGAATACGTCTATGAACATGAACATGAGCAACACATAATAATACAACACACACAACATAATCCATAGCAATGATCCAAACAAGTTCACGTATTCAAGGAATATAGATCAAACATAGAATTCGCATGCGTTTTGTAAATGTAATAAGTTTATAAACATGAACATGGGTTTATACGGTACATGTTTTACCCCAAAACTTAAAAGGAAAAGGGGTTATGATACTCACCTGATATGGAGACACAAAGGAAAGAATGACACTCTAACTCGAGACGAACAAACTCGAGGACGAACTCGAGAGGTAAACCAGATGGAGGAATAAACGAATAAATAAATAATTAAATAAATAAATAACTAATTAAATAAGTAATATTTCCACGACTCGACAACTAGATGGAGATATAATTTGGCGAATTACGTTCGATCAAAGTCGATGTGATGGTTTATTCCGAAACCATCTACAAATCGATAAATAATCAAATAATAATAATAAATAATTTAAAATTCTTAATGGTAAAAGTATATGTATAATTTTATGATTTATAAGGAAAACTTAACCATATAAAGTTATGATGACCCTCACGTAGATACACAGAAACAAAGTCAAGATAACAACAAAAATCTAGCTTGTCCAAACCGAGTGTCGAGTTTAGCCTTCAAGTCCATAGATTCCAAATAATAACAAAGTACATATATTTTTGATGGAACTCGGGCTTTCATAATCATCGATTTATATTTTAAAGATCGGTTCACGGAGTTTTAATATTAGTAATATGCTTATCGTTACCAAATTAATGTATTCATAAATATATATAAATCGTCCCATTATTTTTATATATATAAATATTTATAAAGTATTACGATGACGAAGGTTCTTGACAACAATTAATGATAGCACAATGACATTAAAAAAATGACGAGATAATGAACACGGTATACCTTCAGTCGAAAGTCGAACCCGTAACCGATTAACCGTAAAACCGACACGTCACCAAAATATATAAATGAGTAGTCCATTCCGATCGATTTTTCGCCATGAACAATAATCTGTCGTCGGTTTTTGAGTTTGAGTTCATTAACTAATTATTTAGTTTGACCAGATTCGATACTAAGTCGACTCGGTATGACTCGGTACCGAGTTAACCCCATTTTCGCTAAAACTTGTACCCAAACACTCCTTGGAGCATTACTAGCCAAGCACCTCCACAACAAGATCATAACCACCAGCTCGGGCGGCCGGAGGCCGTGGCCGCCACCGGAAACATCGCCACCCCCGTGAACATCAACAGATAGACCACCACGCTTGCAGACACCCGAAACAGGTCTTAAGCGAGGGGAAATCGGAAGCTCAGAGGGAGGAAACGATAAAGAAAATGAGAGTAGAACCTCGTTTCTGGTCCGAGCAGTCACAACCGTCGCCGAGAACGGCTCCGCCACCACCCGCTACGGTGGAACCCTAACATGCCGATGCTGCTGCCCTCGTTAAGCAACTGAAATCGTGAACCCGGAATGGAGGTTTGGTGCCGCCACCCGTCGCGAACGAGGAAGGAGTGAGGGAGAGGGATGCCGGAACCTCATGTCGCTGTTACGCCATCAGCAAGGGTCGGACGGCCACCGAAAACCAGGTGGTCGTCGTGATCCACCCACTCGGCTCTTTCTCTTAATCTCGGTGTCACACACACTTGTGTGTGTGTGTGTTATGGCTGAGCAGCAAGGAGGAAAAAGGGGGTTGTTAACCCTAAATAAAAAAAATCAGATTTTATATATATTTATTTAAATATTAGGATTTAAAGTGTGTGATTAAATAGGTAGGTATTATACCGCGATGACTAAACACGAGGATTCTAAACGTCTCGTTTACAAACCGCCTTAAAACGAACATTTACACAAATGTTTATCAGATCAAATAAATATAACGTTTTAAATGTTATGAGAATGTTTATAAGGGTCTTATAGACTTTAGTCTTAGATGGATATATATAAATAAATAACAAAAACGACCAAAATTATTATTATCTATATATATTTCTAACATAATGTTTTTAAAGGACAATATCTTATAATAAATGGAACAATTATTTGCAATACGATTGGTTAATAATTGTTAATTATGATAACAGAAAACGGTTTGGGTTAAAAGGGTATGGGTTGACCGAGTTGTTACAGCTGGGTGGTGACTTCAGATAGATTCTACCCGTTATTTCTACAGGCAAACGAGAAGATGTTGTACAATCATGTATCAACAGATCTGTTTTGTGGAACTCTTGCCAGATGTTTTCACTAACACATAGTATACGCGTAAATGAGTACACAGCGGGGGGTACAGTTGACCTGGCAAAGCAAGAGTTTAATAAATCGGTTTTGGACATTGGTGATGGTGTTGTTCTAGAAAAAAGTAAGGAGGGTGAACACAAGCCCACGTGGATTAAAATCCCAGATCAGCATGTTGTGAGATATACAGACTCTATCTCAACAACATTTCCAGATTTCTTAGAATGGCAGGAGGATGAGGACTATTTACGTGAACGCGCAATTCTCACACCTAGAAACGATGATGCCACTGAAATAAATAGCTATACGTTTAATAAACTTGAATGACCAGGGAGAACGTAACAGAGTTCGGATGAAATATGCAAGGCCTCAATAGATAGTTTACACCAAAATGAACTCTATCCAACTGAATTCTTGAACACCCTCAATTTTTCAGGATTGCCACCACATATACTCAATCTAAAAGAAGGGCTACCTGTTATGTTACTAAGAAATGTTAACCCTGCGGAAGGTTTGTGTAACGACACCCGTTTAATTATTACGGAACTTGGCAAATTTGTAGTTAAGGATATAATTATAACAGGATCAAGAATAGGAAATACTACATTGATACTAAGAATCAATCTCACCTCTACAAAATCAAAGTGGCCATTTATACTTAAACGGCGCCAGTTTCCACTCAGACCCTGCTATGCCATGACGATTAACAAGAGCCAGGGACTGTCTTTGAATTATGTTGGGGTCTATTTACCAAGGCCCGTCTTCACTCACGGGCAGTTGTACGTAGCTACTTCTCGAGTTACATCCCTAGAGGGACTCAAGATGGTCATTGTTGAAGACTCAATATTGTATATAAAGAGGCGTTTAAGAACCTGCATGTCGTGGAAAATACACATTGTGAACATATATGTGAGTAGGAAACCTTTATTTAATGTTTTATAGCAAATAAAGTTGCACAGTGTACAGGTTAGCTTTTATGTGTACAAATTAATGTTTTACAGGTTCAACATTGAATTAAACATTGCATAGTTTATGTGTTTCTATTTACAGACAGATAAGAAACCATTGGAGACTGTAAATGCTATTATGCCTTATTTGTTATTGACGGAACAATTCAGCAGCCCTTTTTAATCGTTCAGTGTCTATTGTGAGAGAATATTTATGTTGCGCGGGTATTCATTCAAGGCATAATATTGATGTCCTACAACTTAGCTTCATAACATAGTTACAATGCCTCTTAATTGAGTAGCTTACAGAGACATGCAACCTGCATACCTGCGTAAAATACCCGTTTTACAATGATAATATTACTGAAACATAACATTGTCAACGTTTATGCTTGATAGAACGTATTCAGTTTGATGAGGAATGGCTGTTCACCAAACAAAATTATAATAGTTATAACCAAATAAGGATGTGAATACTTCGTAGATCACATTGGTGCCTGATATATTGAAGTTTTGACCCAGCGGATGAAAAACTTCTAAACTCTACAATATCACATTTAAATGACAATAATTCCAACTGACACTAACTAATTGCTAGAATAGAGGATGGAAACATTCCAAACCATGAAAATAAGAAATTAAAAAACTTATATTTTAGTTATTGTATTTACACTTTAGCTTATTATGTAATATGTATTTATCATTTTATTTTATATTCTATTACATATCATTTATTATTATTATATCATTTTCTCCTAGGTGTTAAATAGATTATTTATTATCTTATGAATATTTTCAATTATTAGAAATACACAATAGTGTCATTTTGCCACTCAGTTTCTAAGAACCTATCATTTTAGAAAATATAATTCCAGGTTATTGTATTATACGTTTTTATTGTTCTATTAAATATTTTAGATCAGTTGTATTATTTTCTTATAGTTTTTTACTATTAGATAGATTTATTGTTATGTTAGCATTGTTTTGCACCCACTATGTAAATCAACTGCATTTGGTTTGTAATTACATAAAGGTCCAAGATGTGATTCTGCCACAACCCAATAGGCTTGCCAGTTCGTGTAATGATCAGGCCCGGGTGTAGATTGGGCCTCAGACCTCCTCCGGGAAAAGTGAGGGAAAAATATTGACGATTAAGTAGGTGCTAAAAAGACAGGACCTTTATTACAACATCATTTCAACATGCACCTACAAAGTCGCCTCCCTATCTTCCCTTCTTGCCGTCGCCGGGAAACAAGTCCGGAGCCTGCATCTCACCGTACATAAGTAAGCATCCCGGTCTTTCTACTCTATTTTAATCGTTTATTGTCTATGCATACCTACATTTCGTGTTTAGATGGTTGCGTTTTTGAATCAACCACTACAAACCCCAACCTCTCCCTCCCCCCCCCCCCCTGTTTTACGGTTCTGTGTAACACGATCTTCGTAGGTAACTCCGTAAAAAGGCGAAATTTCCCATATTTTTGGATGTCCCAGCCCTTCAGCACATACATTTTCATAGTCACACACTATGCATGATAACAAAATGAGTGTGGACTACATCATTTACTTTCCTTCCTTTTAGGGGCTTTGAACAGCTATGAAAGTCGCCACCATATAAGCTTTTAGAGTTCGAGCATAAATAACTGACCTCATTTTCTTCCCAATTTAATAAAAATATGTGTCCTTTCCTGATCTACTCTCAATTACTATTTGTGAAATGTGCTCCTCTGTTTTAGAGTTTTATTAACTGTACACCTAATATGCGTGACTAGGCACGCCCAAGTAATGGAAAACATTGTACGAGGTTTCTTAGCGAACTCCCAGGTGGAATTCATCACAGGGATCTAGGCACTGATGCACCAGCTTGAAAGCAACATAGCCGAAAATGAAAGGATCTTCACAGCTCTACTTGCACAGCCACCTTCACTATTCTGGTATGCTGTCGGTTTCCTGCTGTTTGAAGAACTCCACTTTGCTGAGGCGAGGCTCGAAAGGTTGCTGAGGCTGCTGAGTGACACAGAAGCGAGGCGGCGTGATGTGGCGCGGCGTCTGACATGGATGTTCCCAACGAATATGTAGATGTTCGTTGTTGTTTTTTTGTTGATATGGCTGTTAGGGAGCAATCGTTGTTTACGTAAGCTCTTTTGGTTATGTAAAAATCAGACTAATCATATTAATAAAATATTCCCATCTTCTTATGGTTTTGTGTCATCCTCTCGAGTCGGCATAGCGCCACATTCCATGTTTGTGCACATACATTTTTTAATGTGAAACTAAGTTGTATCCAAATCATATACTATAGCCTCTGTTGCTATTTAGTTCCCGCTTACGTAGCAAATTGTGAGAAAAAACTTCTTACGCGAGTTCTATAGTAATAACATTGAATAGCTCATATATGCACTACAAACTAATATGTATGCTCAACGACTTCATATGTGTATGTTAACTTAAAATGGTGTCATAATATCAGCTACATTAACTATGAAATTTGTATTTTACTGATGTATCTTTGACCCATTACTTGGTTGCACTAAGACCTATAACAAGAAAATAACCTACCTTTTGATTCTGTACAGATGCCTTATAAACTGCCGGTTGATCTTATCCCAGGGAGTGAAGGCCCGCGTGGAGTGATTAGTTTTTGGTTTAAATAACTCCCTGCTAACCGGATATCATAACACACATGTACTTATATAATGTCTATGTAGGTTTTCCCCATCGCTTTCACAAGCCACTTGCCGAAAAACTGCACAAGTATTCGCTTGGTCGACTACCTGAGAAACAAGTTTATAGTCAACATTAGTTATCTGGGTAATAGTGTGTGGGAGGTTCAGGTTGCCACGTGGTTGGATTTTGTAGATGCATTCATTGCCCGCGGTATACAAAAGATTTGTTTCAAATGGAAGAAGCTTGACAAGATTGATGTTGTTGCCTTCGACAGACACGGCCTAGAAATCAGGAAGAAATGGAATGGACAGGAGTTTGTCCATTCCTGTATTGTTCAAGCAATGGAAGAATCATACTATACACAGGTTCTATTCTCCTAACCTAAACATGTAATCCGTTACGCTCCACATTAACCACAGATTTAAATCGTACTTAGGCGCCTGCTTATTAACTCAAAACTTAATGTTTACACCCCAGTTGCTGCCACGACAGATTGTTGGAAAGTTCTCAGCAGACAACAATGAGAAGCACGCATTGAAGGTGAAGGTTGAGCCACCTGATGAAACGGAAGAACCAAAGGTGAGTGATCTTCATATCCTGTGCATAGTTTCGTTTCTGCTACTGGTCTTAAGATAATAACCACTTTCAACTATTGTTGTGATCGTAAGCATATCCTACACTTTAATAAGTTACTGTATTTCTTATTGTAACCTCAAACGAAGCCAAAATGTTTCGGATATAACTCACATGTCGCAGGCTTCACTACCTTTATACAGACTTGCAATACATCACTTTAAGTTTACTCATGCTAATTGCCACCTATTATATGTCATGAAACACATAAAACAGTAGCAAAAAAAACGGATATCTATATAATATACATCTCCGAAATTCCAAATAGTCATTCATCATATTTTCACACGTAAGCATATATATATATTTTTTTGTGGGTAAAGGGTTATAACAATAAAACCAATCTTAGAAGAAGTTTAAGAAAAGAGGGCACGACATGTTTAGGACAAGCCCCTAAACTAATGTCATATCCAATACAACTTATACTACCAAGTCTATCAAGATGAAATTCAATAAAGACACGTAAAAATTGAGATCCCCTACTGAGGCCTGTTTCATAGTTCTCCCTTTCAAATCTTGTTTCCATTAATCATAGAAGGTAAAAAAAAATAGGTGCTATTATTTTAACTAATTAGTTCGTGTTGGTGTTATCGTTTACTTCACCGGTTAAGGATTTGTTAAGGAGTTGAATATTCTGCCCCTATTATGTTATGGTCCTTCAATTAGGTTCGTAATATTAAACATTGTTAAACTATAGGTTCTACCCATACAGTTTCCGCAGTGGAGGTCACGAGCAGGGATAAATAGAGTAAAACTTCATGCGGTGAAACAGGATGTGGTGGTGAATGTGGTTTCGGAAGTCGAGCTAGAAACACAGCAACGGCTCCCAATAGCTTTTGGCGGTCAAAACTGGCCCCTCTTTTATATTAAAAACAAGATTGAGCCGGGTAGTGGGTCCTTTTTACAGACCATGGAAGTCACCAACACCATGCTTACAACTGTGGAGTCACCGTGTTCAACAGTTGTGGCTTAGCACTCTACGAGGAACACGAACATTGATGCCCCGTCTCCATGCTCACCCATGTTCACAAGGATGACAGTCCCTACTATTTCAAATAGCTGTCAACTCACAACATGGACAGCTAGCTGCTGGTACCTTGACTGAGAAAATAACTGCTTAGTTATATTTTTAATCCATAAGTATGATTAACATTTTAGTTATATGTTACAATAATAACTTATTGTTGCAGTCGATCCCCAAAGCAATGTTTCGGCAACACACCATCCATCTCCAGAGCGAAGCAATTCTTAAATTTGGACTAACAGACTTCCCAATGAAGATCCTATGGGCGGGGCATGATGGCATTGTCACACCCCATCCACAACGGCATTCCCGCGGGGTCATGACTTCATGGATCATCACACACATGTTACATGAACAACTCTATATGAATAATGAAAGACATACACAAATAACCATGCGGTTCAACGGTTACAAATTTATGTCTCAAAATGCGGAAGCTAAGTGGAATGAAAATGTTTTTTTCCAGAAAATGACATAACATGATAATAAATGTCCTAAAATATGCACCCTAGCATGGTGACTCCTGAATGCATGTTGACGTATGCAGCTGCCTAGTTACCTGAGAAATACATGCTTAAACGGTCAACAATAATGTTGGTGAGTTCACAGGTTTGTAATGTAAATGTAAGTGTAAACAATTTATAATGGACCACAATCAATACTTTACATGACATTTGTTGGCATACACAATAACCACTACCATGAGTCACTGGAACCGACGCTCGACTGAATGAATGCCCCCGTGCAACATGTTATCACTGACATGAGCATGAAAATTAGGCCAATAATATACCCATTTTGGCCTACAACCAAAGCTAGTGCGATTAACGCGGGTAGGGTTTGTCAAACCCGATAGTACTATCCATCACCACCTCGCTATAATAACGATTAACGGTCTAGTTATGAAAGGACTTAACGTGATATGTAAACGGTCTCAGGTAATCGGTACGTATCATTTAAGTATATTGTGTCCAGATACAAATGTAATTTGAAATGCATGTAATTCTCCCCCAAAGGAAACAATGAAAAGGGGCCGTGAAACTCACCTGGAACTGTGACAGACGGAGTGTATGTAGCAATGAAATGTATGCCGACCTAGCGTGCCCTAAAACAGTATTTAGACACCTATAGTCTCAGTATGTGAATATAGGTAAGTAGGTGATGTAACCTTTCACCCAACACTACCCAGGTTGCATGTGATTGTAAAACGTTTGGTGACGACACGTTGGTGATTTGTATACGTGTACCAAAACATAAATATATTTAAGACGCTCAAAAAAAATATAAACTATATTTCCTATGTACGAAGTTTATGAATACTTTGACATGACCCGACTTGTCTTACGTCGTGTAATGAAATAAGTATATTTAATATATATATATACTTATGTATTTTCCAAGAGTTAGTCAATTACCCAAAAATATCATATTTGGATATTATAACTCTAAAATACAGTTTTTCTTCTAAACATCCCGGTTAACTTATGTAACCCCAATTTACCCAAGTGAACCAACACTTATGTATATTTTGTAACATAAATTTTATAACATAAATATTTATGTAAGCTCAACCAATTATCATAAAATACTATTTTATCAAGTTTTCAAATATCACAAAATATCATTTTATGTTATGAATTTCATGTAACCCGACAAAGTCAACAAAAGTCAAACTACTCGTTTCAACTTGTTTAACCAACTTTTCATATTTTATACGTTTCACTAACATATTAAAATACAACTTTTAATATCTAAACACATACTATAACAATATATCACCAACTTAAACCATATGAACCATTGTTTATGTTTTTACCAACTTGTCTTAAAACCGAGCATTTTAAGCAACAAAATTTTATGTTTAAGCAACCAAAGCATGTGTAGTGTGTTAGGCTCATCAAGATCCTTAATATATAACATAAATAATCAACTTAAAATATCATGATAAATATGAAGGAAAAAGTGGGTTTTCTCACGTAAACGAGCTACGATGTCGAAGGAAGGAACTAAGGAACTCGACCAAAGCTTAGGGAACTTTCCAAACGACTTATGGATGCTTGAAGAGTGCTTGAAATGAGTGTTAGGAGCTGCTGTTAGAAAACAGTGGAAAACAACATAAAAACGTGAGTTTTTGGTGCCGAAACGGGTCCGAACGGAGGTGTTTTCGGTGCTGTTTTGTAACCGAAATGAAAGAGGGTTGAGGGGTGAGTTATATACCTGAAAAACGAGTGTTCAGGGGCTAGGATATAGCTTGAAAATCTGCTGAGTTGCTGCTGTGTTGAGACAGTGAAAACAGTGAATAAATATGGGTTTTCGGTGAAGATTTTCGGTAGTTTCGAGGCTGTTTTGTAACCGAAACGAAAGGGGGTCGAGAGGTTAGTTATATACCTGTAATATGAGTGTTATAGGACTGAAAAATGGAACCGAAACACCGCTGAAAGACAGCTGCGAGCTGGGTCAGTAAGTGGGTCGAAAAATGGGTTTCTTCATGATTTTATGTGTGAAAAACATGAGGTAAAGGGGCTGCTGGGTGTGCACGAGCTGGGGGGTCTTTGGGTGAGTTTTCTTGAGGGTTTTATGGTTAGAACAAGGGTGTAATGGGCTGTTGTTAGCTGCCTTCGAAACTGCAACTGTGGAGCAAAACAAAGGGGTCGAAGTTGATGGGTTTTGGGTGAAAACGTGAAGGACTTCTTGCAGGGTTGACGTGAGCTTGGAGGGAGTCTTTTAGGTGTGTTTTGTGCTCAAAGAGGGGTGGTTAAAGGGCTGTGAACATTGGACAGAAACTGGGCAGGAAGATGGTGCATGGGTGAGGGTTCTTTTCGTGATTTTCAAGTGATGGCCATGGGGGTTATTTTGAAGATACTTGGTGAACCAAATTAGAAAGAAAGAGAGGAGGGTGGATGGTTGCTGCACTTCGACAGAGGAAGGGACAAGATACTTTTATGTATAATGTTTATTTCTTTTGACATGAGTTCCAAATAAGGTTAGTATTTTGTATGGGGAATGGATGCCTTGTACATGTATCACATAAAAGTGTTCCTGACATTGATATGGGTCGGTAATGACTAAAGGGGTATATGAGTTTGACATTGTTAGGATGTGGTTAAAGCATGGTACGATGGATGAAAGGGTGTGGATGACAAGTACTTCAAATAAGGCTAGACAATTTTGATCACTTGGAAGGTTAGCATGATCTTTCCTTCATGCGAGAAGAAGACAGGAACTGGGAAAATATATATATATATATATATATATATATATATATATATATATATATATATATATATATATTGGTTTTGTATAAAGGGAAAGATAAATGGGATGAGGGTTTTAGATAACCAGGTATTTATCTAATTGCTTTGATGAGAACCGTGTATATTTCGGGTATAGTGGGTATAAAAGAAATGAATAAAAATTATTCTTTTACTAAACCACTTTAATAAAAAAAAAATAGTGTTTGATATTAAATGGTCCATTGGTGATAGTTGAATATGTTTAGACTCACCCAAGTAATAATGACACGCAGAACGTTCGCATAAAAATAAAATGAAACGTAAATATATTTTAGTCATTAAAATATATCTATAGGCATTTAATATTTAACGAAATATATATTTCACCTATTATGGAAAACGTCACCAACGTTCGTGTGTGCCGGTTAGACCGCGTGTGTGACCCGGTAATTCACCAAACTACCAATGCATGATGTGAATGTAATGGATGTGCTATGTCATGCAACTCGTTAATTCATGCAAAATAAATTCATGAAATATAATGTATGCTTATTGGATATATCAGGAGCGAGAATGACCTGGAAGTTTGACGGTTGTCACAGGCATCCACCCTCGACTAAGAATGAAAGCAGATTAGGCAGCATTCTTCTAGCTAATAGGGCTCCCACGCCACAAGCTGCTGTAGTTCTAGATTGATGAGGAACATGCCTAACTGGATGCCACCACCATCTTCTATGTCTGTTAGTATCTGTCACTTTCCCATCCTGTAACCGGTGTACTTTCTAAAACTTCAAAGAACTTCAATCATACTTTTGTTCTGCTATCGTTACCAAAGACAAGTAGTATTATTGGTTCTAAACCAGTAAAGTTTTTAAATCTAATCTACTTCTTAAATTATTCCGTTTACGTACATGCTAATTCTATCTAGATAGGAAGTTGGTAAATTGGGCTGATGCCACAGAAGAGAGTTAAATTCCTAATTACTTTTCTTCATGTGCTATTGTTTATAAATATTGGAGGTTAATGTGAAATCTCAATGGTTTACACATTAAAAAATAGGCTGCTGATCATCCATAGCCGTGTATCCAAACAAATTGCATCTTCTAACACATTGAAGTACCATTTAGAATTACCATTGTATAACGACCACCCCGGTCTTTTGGTGAACTTTCAGCCTACTACACGATCGTAATATAACTCTGTCACGGTAGCCTTTATAACCCAGTGCATTAACTTATTGGAAAGAGGGTACGTATAGAAAGCGTTGAACCGGAAGCTTCTATTAACCTATGTTTCCGGGAAATTATATATGATGATTACCACAAATGTGAAAAAATGTTGGCAACTTTTCATAATACATCAGGTCTATATTTACCAGGCAACAACCACTGAAAAAACAGTAACCTATTATACTAATTAGCAGGAGAGTGAACTCTATTAATTGCTTTTGTAATTGGAAAATTTCAAACCCCATGAAACTCCTTCGATCGTGATTACATGTATTATGGTATGAAAAATGTTAGAGCCAAAGTAAATAATGACTTTCGCTAAAGAATCCTAACTCACTATAGACGCATATAATTAATAAGTATTCCAACATAAATTTGTAACATAAATTATATAATATACCAATTTTTTTTAGGAATTATCTATCCATAGTCAATGATACCCACAAATTGTATGCGGCAGTCCAGCCCACTTCCCTTTTTATTCTTCCACGCAGCCAACCCTTCTACACATTGGGCTTTAGGCCGCTTGCTTAGAACAAATAACGAACACAGACAACAGTTAGAAGGAAACTGAATCGACAGGCGGTAGACAGGCGACCATTCAAATCCATATCCCTATCTCCTTTCTATAGAACCGTCAGAAAACCAGGCGTCAACTCCATCTCGCCAGCGAAAGGTAAACCGTCCATTCTCAATTCTTACATGCTCTGAAATCAGCGGTTACCCGATAACTAACAGTGTTCGTCTTCTTCATGCAAACAACCCTTGCAGTCATACGGAGACCAACAAAGATCGTTCAGCTCCCTGGCAAAAGGTACGGAACCAAGATTCTGTATTTCGTTTCGTTGAAGTTATTTTGGGATGCACAATGTCAGGAATCCCAATCTTACAAAACAGATACATGAAATTCTTGGTTTTTGAAGCATATGCCTTTATGTTTTTTTTAATAAAACACTTACATTGAAACATCAAGGCCGTCAGATACTGATTATCCCTTACATTGCATTGTTGATCTGCTGCATGTGTAAATTCTACTTATATACCAATTTTAGATAAAAAGTGCCGTTTACATTTGAAACATTGATTGTGTACTATCAATAAAATTAGTGTTTCCAAATCACGTCATCTTAATTGGTAAAACATGATATGTATCCCCCAGCATTTCCTTGATAAATAAAACTGCCCGAATAACCCTCAATTCTAAATCCATAAGAAAATTCTAAAACTTAAATGAACACAACCCCAATTAATCTACGTAGGCAAGTGTAGTCATGGACAGTACATATGTTTTTTGGTTTCCTATTCATTCTGCTATATATAAAGTTCTAAATTGCATACAATGGGATCTTATCTATTTTTTTAATTAGTACCCGTTAACGAATATTTATGTTTTGCTACATCTGCTTTCAATCCGCGGTGTTATTTCTCTACAACATGTTAAATGGGATTATATTATTACTGGGGAAAACAATTGGGTGTTAGTTAGTCCAAAACAATTTTAAAACCTACTTCATGAGTCGCTTTTATGTTAACAATTCCAAGAGCATGAGCATGATAACAATAATAATAGGGTATGGCTGAAAAAGGATTAGTGAATTTATGCATCAGGTGGTACTCAAAATTGATCTTAGGAAAAAACGCAATTTCAGTTTATAAGGGGAGGAGGTATGGTGGTGGTGTGGCTTCAAGAAGCCATGTTCAATAACCAATCATCATCGGCCATGTCAAATTTGGTGTTTTTGAAGCCATGCCAAGCCACACCACATGGTATGGTTGTGGTGTGGCTTGGAGAAGCCACATAGAATCCATTTTTTTTTTTTTAATTTGTACAACTTTTAATAAACAACTTTCATAAATAAAAAAAACAAACCACTAATATTAAAATTAAAAGATACAATACTTGAAATTAAAAAGTTTATTTATTTTCTTTCATTACCTTGTCCCATATTGGTTTGAGAACAAAAGTCTATTTTTTTTCTTTCATTTAGCTTGTCCCACATTGGTGTGGGAACTAAAACATTGCTATCTTATATATGAAAACCTACATGACATGTTAAGTTCTTATGTTGTGTTTTACTCGAGTATCTACCCGCGCGCAGGGGGGGTGCAAATTTGGCAAAATTGCCTTCCCGTACGCACGACCTGCGGACACGAATGCAGCTCCAAACACCGGGGTCGAGCACAAAACTAGTTTTTGTTTCGGTCGGTAGTTGGTTTTTATATCTTTAAAGGAAAAAATTATATGTTTTTATAAAAGAAAAAAGTTAGTTTTTGTTTCAGGGGACAAAACTAAAAAAAAAAAAAGTTTTAACGGATGTTGGCCCCGGCTCAGGCGGGCTTCTGGGAGCCATGGAGAACCGCGGAAGGAGGAGCCGGCATAGGAACCGGGTGGGACGGTATCGAGAACCAGCGGAGCAGGGCGGCTCCCTTTGGAGCCGGGTGCCGGTTTCATCACGATACCGCCCCCCCTAACAATTATCTACATTCACTTTAAGGAATCCTAATAGAAATAAACACACAATGATTACTCATGAATCACAGATTCTACCTAGACGGCTACACCTGTATCTATGGTTTCTAATGTTGTTTTATTATCTTATGCATGTTGTTTGTACTTAGGAAATGGAAGACTATGTGCATAACTTCTTCATCGCCAGCCATAATGAGACAAACGCTGAACTGTCCGCCATGATAATGGTGGTGGAAAGGTTGATGGCAGAAAACAGGCAAGCACTGGACGCTTTTCTTAGCCATGATCCCTCTCCCTTCCGGTATGCTGCTGCCTCCATGTTAAATGAGGCGATTCATACCAAACAGGCACTGCTACGGAAGCTACGGTCCGTGCGCAGGGATGCCGAGGCTGCAACACGTGATATCGACAACCGGATGGAGTCCAGTTTCAGACTAAACATGTAACCATTATTTGTGGTGTTATTTTGTTTATATGATGTTCGGAGAATGATGGTTAAGCACCCCATCAAACTTTAAGACTACTAATATCTAATGAATCTTTCTTACTTTATTATTGTTTTTTGTCTCCAATTATGGTTCATTACACCTAACTTGGTGGCTCTTTTATACACTAACGCATACGTATGATGATTGGTACATGCTTGCATGCACTAACACTTATTCGGTGTTGCTTTAGTCCCACCAGAAACTGTTGCATGCCTAATGACTTAGAAACTGTCACCATTACAAAGTTAGCCTACTCTCATTTTCTTTTAATCTATATATTAACAAACAACAACTCACCAACCAACTAACAAAACGTAAGGTAACTACACCATAGGTCTGTGGAGCTTCTCCCTTAACCATCCACGTGCATCACACATTACAGGATGACGAAGACTATCTACGTGAACCGGCAATTCTGACACGCAGAAATGACGATACAACTGAGATAAACACGTATATGTTTAATAAACTTGATCCACCGGGAAGAACGTACCAGGGTTCCAATGAAATATGCAAAGCTTCCACATATACATTACACTAAAATGAGCATTGTCCTACAGAATTCTTGAATGCCCTCAGGCCTACCTGTTATGCTACTAAGAAATGTTAACCCTACAGAAGGTCTGTGTAATGACACCCATTTAATCATCACAGAACTTGGAAAGTTTGTAGTGCAGGCTAGAATTATTACAGGGTTAAGAAAAAGGGAATACTAAATTGATACCAAGTATAACTCTTACTTCTACTAAATCAAGTCACGACCAATTGTATGTTGCGCTTTCACGAGTCACATCTCCCGAGGGCCTGAAAATTGTTATTGTTAAAGACAGTGATTCAACCCTCAAACAATATACAAGAAATATTACATACAAAGAAGTTTTTAAGAACTTACATGCCATGCAAGACACAGACAAGGGACCTACATGAAAACAACAATTCTTTGTTCACTGTTTTGTGGGAGATAAAGCCACATAGTCTAAAGGGAAGTTTTGCTCAGCTCACTTACGTGTTATGCTAACAAGTTCCTTTAATTTGTTATTGTCGTAACAATTTCTCAGGTTACGTAATCCTTTAATTTGTATTGCGGATGAAGCTTTATGTCGGTCGCATGTTCATTAGATACATAATAACCATGCTCTCTTGTACACTCAATGTAATAAACACAACTTACCACCACAGTATAATTACACCGTCTCTTTATTAAACATGTTACAAACACCCTTAATGCCTCTTCCTGCATAAACCAATAGCGTTAAAATATTTGTTTAAAATTATGCTATTATTACTAAAACATAAGATTGCCAATATTTACCTTTCATAAAATATATTTACTTTGATGAAGCGTCTTTATTGAGCAAAAGTTAACCCGTCATAATTTCCACATTTTATATGAACATTAAAACCTCGGAACACAAAAATACCACCTTCCTCTATGATCACTATCTGTGTCTAATACCTACCTCCTAACAAAAACGATACAAGTTTATTATTAACAACCTAAATGTTGCCTATACAAAGTTATCGGCTTTATTTGAGCCCAACATGAACATCATTACATACACCCCTTTTACTTTGTAATTATATGAAAGACCCACATCGATGGCCAAAACCCTTGGTAGTTCGTTGCATGATAAGGCCCACATTGATAGTGGGCTTCAAACCCGTTCCAAAAAAGGTGGGGAAAATATTGACGGTTAAGTAAACTCTTAAATGTCACACCCCGGCCGACGACGGAAGATGTCGGGGCGCGATGATTGTCCAGATGCACACAACACTATTAATGTTGCGATATTCTTAATCAGCCCATTTCGTATAACAGAAATATAATGATACAGTACAAGCTTAGAATATCAATAAGATACAATCAATTTGTTTAATTAGGTCACAGTAAGCCCACATGCAATCCTATAGCGTCATTAACAAGTTAAACATCATCTTTCAGCAATCCTGCAACATGTACAAAATAAAGATCAACTACAAATAGTTGGTGAGTAAACATAGGTTTAGTATGCTACAATAAATTAAAGCATTGCGATTCAACGAGTCAAGTGTTATATCCAATTATTATCAACAAGTATGAGTGATGTGCACCAAACCTAGACAAGTAAGGGAGCAATCACCCTGACGCCTAAACCAAGGCAGGCCAGTTGGGTTGTCAGCCAATAGATCTATCATTGTTGCCACCGCTTGATGATTAATGGTACACATGCGATTAGAGACTAACGAATAGCGATTAGAGAATACAACAAACAAATCACAAGTATCACATAATCAGAGAATCACACATAGAGCACATAGAATCGCATGTTTGATTTTTGTAATAAAGCGATTAGAGATTTGAATATCGGTACATGTTGGGGCTATGATCACTCACCTGATGAGGAGACACAAAGGAAGGAAAGACACCACGACTCAAGACGAATAAACCCGTAGACGATCTTGACAGCTAAACCAGATTGAGGAATAAACGAACAAATAAATAATTAATTAAACAAATAAATAATTAATTGAATATATAAATACATAATTAATTAAGTTTTCACGACGAAATCAACTCGTCGACTCGTTGGTGAACAATTTGATGAAATACAAATATTCAAAGTAGAAGTGTTGGTTTATACGAGAACTGACTACAAGACGATAAATAATTATAGTAAATTGTTTATAATTATTAATGCCAAATTATATTTATTTTTTATTCGTAAGGAAAACCTAATCATATACAATTGTGATAGTCTTCCCCCATATTCACACATACAAAGAAAACATATCATTTTAAAGTCAAATCTTATCCCAATCGAGGGTCGCGTTCTAGTCTTTTAGTCCATAAAAATCCAAATAATAACAATTTAAATATATTTTTGAGGTAACCCGAGTTTTTTAAAAACAACATCTTACATTTTAAAGATCGGTACACCGAGATTAAATATTAGTAATGTGATTATTATTGCCAATTTATTATGCATATTTATTTACCAAAACATTATTATCAAATTAGTATGCATATATATATATATATATATATATATATATATATATATATATATATATATATATATATATATATAAGGAGAGGATCATTTGAGAACCAATTTGATTTGAGAACTAAAAAGAACTAATTTGAGCCACAAGTTTATTTACATGTATTCCCCCTCCCATGAATTGTAGTGGTCCCCCCCCCCCCCCCCCTAAAATTTGTGGTTGAGATTTAGTTCTCAAAAGTTCTCAAAATAAAAAGTTCTCAATTTAGGGTACCGCCGTAGCGGCGGCGTCAATGCATTCTTCAGGTACGGTTGTGTTGAGTTTCTCTCTTTTTTTTCATACTCATTTCCAACCCGATGACCTCCATTTCTCTCGGCTTTGTTCAGATCCGATGTGGTGGTAATGTTATTTGCGGGTTTCTGTGGTAATGATGATTTTCCGGCGGCGGCCTTGGACCTCCGGCCGCCGGAACTATTGGTATGGTTTGTTTGGTTATTAGGAGTGTTTGGATTCAAGTTTTAGTCAAAATGGGTTAGCTCGGACCGAGTCTACTCAGTCAACTCGCTGGTCAACGTTAGATCGGGTCAACGGGGTCAAACTTAGAAATGGATCTTGGATTATTGTTCGTGATGAAAAATTGTTCGGATTGGACTACTCATTCACCTAAATCGGACTACGTGTCGGTTTTATGGCTAACCCTGTCCGGGTCCGAGTAATTGACCGGAAGGTATACCGTATTTTCTAACTAATTAGTGTTTTAATGATTCATTCACCGCTCGCCGGATTCTCCTAGCACCTTGAGGGCTTCTACTCGAAAATGGAATGGAGAAGGGAGGCTAGAAAAGAACGTAAATGTGGAGGCATTTTAGGGTTTCTATTAACACAAGTATCATCATTAATTTACTTATTTATTTTATTTATTTATGTAATTATTTGTAAAATATTAGAGTTCGGGTGAAACTAAAAGACAAGAGTTATACCGCGACGACTGAACGCATGAAACTAAAACACAAGAGTTATACCGCGACGACTGAACGCATGGATTTTAAACAACTCGATTGCGCTCCACCTTATCCGAGCATTTACACGAATATTTACAGGTTAAATTGAATATGACGCTTAAATACTTTAAAGATTGCTTATCAAGGGTTTTATAAAATTTTGGTTATGACGGATATATATATGAAAATGATCGGGATTATTGACTTTTATATATATATATATATATATATATATATATATATATAGGGAGAGGATCATTTGAGAACCAATTTGATTGAGAACTAAAAGAACTAATTTAGCCACAAGTTTATTTACATGTATCCCCCCCATGAATTGTAGTGGTCCCCCCTGAAATTTGTGTTGAGATTAGTTCTCAAAAGTTCTCAAAATAAAAAGTTCTCATTTGAACCTAACCCTATATATATATATATATATATATATATATATATATATATATAATATAGTATTTTTAAAGTAAAAATTTTAAAAGACTTCAACTTATGATGTATGAAATGATTTTTTGAATATATAATTGTTTAATAATTGTTAATTACGTTTTTTAAAAACGGTTCGGGTTAAAATGGATATGGGTTGACCGAGTTGTCACATTAAACGACGACGACTTTATAACGCTATCATTACAACCAGTGCCTAAACAATAGCCTCTTCCTCTACCCCTCTCACACTCGCCGGAAAACTAGAGATGATCCTCCATCTTACCGTACAAAAGTAAGTACTCCATCTTTCTACTCCATTTTTATGTCTTACTGTATATGCACGCCTACATTTTCTGTTTAGACCACCGGTTTTTTTTTAATGCATTACTTAAATCTCCCCTGTTTTACGGGTGAGTATCGCCCGATCTTGATAAGTTAACCTGTAAAAAGACGAAATTTCCATGCTTTACAGTGTCCCATGTCTTGAATAGATGCAATTTAATAGTTAAATATGTTGCATGTTCAGAAAAAGGGGCGCATTAGATGGTTTAATTTCTCACCTTTTTGGGAATTCCAGTGAATATTAAATCACGGTCATAAGGGATTTCCCCGCTTTACTCACAATCACTAATTTCATCTTCTTTGCAATTTTTTTATAAAATGTATGTGCTACGGTGATCCAGTGTCCATTATCTTGCCGGACAAAGGTAACAACTTTCTTCTCTTTACTTCCTTTTCCTGTACTAAATGCTTACACTTTCGATTAACATCTAAATCCGCATCATGCAGACAATCTTCTGTCTACACAACAGCATGAGAACCAACACAGTCGCCTAAACACAATGGAAGACTATGTCACGAAATTTCTAGAAGCCAGCAATAACACCATTATCGCTGAGCTCACTACTGTGATCAAAATCGTAAACCAGTTGCTGGCAGAGAACAGGCAACTGTTAGACGTTGTCCTTGACCTTGATCCTTCATCGTTCCGATATTCGGCTTCCTGCCATACTCCATGAGGAAATTGAAGCGAAGAAAGCAAGACTGCAAAGGCTACAAGCAATGAAAAGGGAAGCCGAGGCATCAGAACGTGAGCTGGACCGCCGAGTTCAGTGGATGTTCCCACCACCAATGTAAGTGTCGGCTGGTATCGTTTTTTGGGTAGCATGATGTTTATAAAAAAATTGTTCAACTCCTGAAGTGGAGTGGTTATCAAAATGGTAATAGACTTCTGTTCAACTTTAATGGTTTTTAATGAATTTGCTGTGCTTTGGTATTGTTTATTGTGCCTGATTTTCGTTCATTACATGAATAAGTTACTCTTACTGTTAATGAATAATGCATCTCTATGATGATGAATACATGGATGCATGGTCTGACAGTAAATGGATGGTGCTTTGGAAGTGTATTATTTTAGTATATAATTGTTGTTTACTTTGTAGAGATAGGATTTTAGTTGTACATTAACACAACAATATTTTGGTATGTGAACCTTAATTACAGTGATTTGTACTTATTATATTATAAATGGATTGCTTGCTCCATTTAAAAAACGGCCTCAACATGTTAGTATTGTGTGTAATGTTTGTAATGTTTATTTTTCATAAACAATGCAAAACGATTATTCTGATAGTATTTATTATGTTCTATATAAACTAATAT
>JBCNJP010000010.1:37982014-37998606 GCA_039602395.1 Deinandra increscens subsp. villosa
ATATTAGTTCCATGTATGTCACTAAACGTCATATGTTCATGTTAATCGTCATTAGCATATATTTATCCGTAAATATGATGGTTAACTATTAAAATCACAAGTAACCATTTCAACAATTTATAATCTATCAAAGCATGATAATATCAAGTAATAACTATACATAACACATAATAATCATAACGTCACTACATGATCAAATTAAACCATTTAATTTGTAACTTAATCTATAGGTTTTTGTTCTAAACAAAAACACTAACATATTTGTGATAGAATAATAGTTTGGTGGTTAAGATCGTTTTAAAAAGCTTGGGTTTTAACGGTTCGATTGTCAAGACTCGGGGGATCGTTTGGGACGTTAATAACGTGTTAAAAACATAAACGATAACGGTTAAAAGACTCACAAAAGAGAGGAGTTAAACCGATAGAGAAGGGAGAAAGGTGACGGGTTGCTCGGTGGTTCTCGGCGGTTCACGGTGGCGGCTCAGAGCAGCCCTCCCGCAACAGCATGATGGCGGCTGAGGGTGGCGAGAACAGCAACAGCAGGAGTCTTGATGTTGGTGGTGGCGGGCTGTGATGGTTGTCACCGAGAAAGGAGGGGGGGGGGAAGAAAGGTGGCGGTTGATAGTGGTGCTGGTTCGGTTTCGTGGTGCTCGGGGTTGTGCTCGGTGGTGGTTTACAGCAGTGATTCACAACAGCAAACTGGCGGAGCAGCAACAACAGTTTCCGGCGGTCGCAGTGCTGCTCCGATGGCAGTAGTGGCCGAAGGTGGTTGTGGCAGCAGCCGGCGGTCGCAGTGGCGACAGGAAATAGTAGCAGCACAACAGAGGTGGCGGATTGGTGGTGGTCTTGGGTGGTTCACGACTGCAGCATCAGAGTTCACGACAGTAGCAGTCTCCGGCAGAGAGGGCAGCAGTCCAGTAGCGGAGCACAGTAGCAACAGGAGCTGTGATGGTGGGTTGGCTGCCGTGGACAAGGAAGGAAGAAGAAAAGGTGGCGGGGGGCTTCTCTGGCCGGAATTCCGCAAGGAGGAGTGGCGGATGGTGGGAGTTGGTTCTCCTGCAGAAAAAGAGAGACCAAGGCGGGTGTTTGGTGGGTTGCTTCCGGCAGAAAAATAGAGAAGGGGGGGGGGGGGTTACGGCTGTGGTGGTGATGGCTGTAGGGTTGCCGAGAGGGAGAAGGAAGAAGAAGGTAGGTGACGATGGAGGTTCTAAGGTGGTGGTGGTTGTTTTTGGCAGAGAAAGAGAAAGATAAAAGGGGGTGGTAGGTATGGCTTGTGGTAGGAGGGTAGAGTGAAGGATGTGGCAAAACAATCTTCACAAGTTAATTGGTGGAAATCTCCTCCTTAACATTTATAAAAATTTAATATCTAGGTGATTATATTTTATAAACTTGTCATGCTTTTATAAAAATAAAGTTTAAGTGTTGTGAAGTTTTATAAAATATATAAAGGATAGCAAAGGTGAAAATCATAACTTTTATAAATAATAAAAGTGTAAAAGTTATATAAGTCGGTGACAAATTTTTATAAAAATAAAAGGTAGTAACAAGTTTTTATAAAAATTGCAAAGTTGATGGGCCAATAAATTCAAAATTTATTCATTGGGCTTGGGATTTATATGGAGTCCAAATATTAAAAGAAAGATTGTATTTGGGCCGGTTCGTTAGATTTGGGCCGTACGGGTCCAAACGCAGCACCGGTTCGTGGTCCGAGCCCGTTGTGTATCCGTTTGGTTTGCGGATCGCCACGATTATTTGGTTTATCAAGATGATGCAATGGGTTAAGGGTTCGAGCTCGGTTTCATTGTTTTTTGCTCATTGGGCCTATTAGGCCTAGTTGGGCCCAATCGGGTGATCGGTTGAGGTATGGCTTAAATCTTGACAACGATTTCTGTTTGTGATGCTATTATTTCGTAAAATAATTGTTTGAGTCGGTTACATCAGTTTTTCAGAAATCAGTTTCAGTTTTCAGTTTTTCACAAGTTTTACAGTTAACGTTTTCAGTTTCGTCAGTTGTGACAGTTTTAAGCTCGACCGTCCAGATTGTTTAAAACCGAATAGTTTTAAACATACGATCGCTATCAGTTTGCCGTGTCGGTTATACAAGCGTACGACACCGGTTTCGGATAAAATATAAAAATACATTTTACATTTAATTTTCCTGTTTATTGAAATTCCATGATTAATCCATGGAATCTCTATGAAATTTACGGGTATACGCTTCTAGTACAAACGCGGGATTAGGTTTACGTCATTAGTTAACAGTTAGGCACAATAATTAACAGTTAAACAGAAATCAGATCGGTTAATGCACATTAATACTTAATTAAAAAGTCAAAGTAAAGAGGTTTGACCTAGGTTTTCGGACGAGGTGTCACAGAAGCTCTCACAAGCCAGGTGAATCGTCTAACCACTAAATCCAATGGCTGGGATGCCTGTGGTGGTGCTCACACCTTGGATAAGTGTCCGGTTTTCGCAGCTACGTTAACTGAGAAAGTTAAATCCACTCATAATTTCTATGGTCGTTCATCCGATCAATCTAATCGTCAACCGTTCAACTCAGATAACATAAACTAATCTAGTAGCTCCCGGCGAAACTCAAATTCCAATTATAATAACTTCAATCAACCTTATCGTCCACCTCACTTTAGTCAATGTGAGCCATCTAAATTGGACAAATTGGAAAAGTTAGTCCAAGGTCTAGTGAATGATGACAGTAAACACGATACTGAAATAAAAAATCAGCAGGCTAGTATCCAAAATATGGAGAGATACTTAGGGCAAATAGCCAATCTTTTGTATGAAAGGAATAAGGGTGAGTTGCTTGGCGACACTGAAGTAAACCCTAATGCCAGTGTCAACATGATCTCCATCATTGATTTAGAAAAAGATTCACTTGATAAGAAGCGTACCCAACTGAGAGACCACACTCGTACACTTCAGAAGAAGCAGTTGGAGGAATACTATGAGGATAACAAGGAGGATATAGAAGAAGAGCAGAAATATCAATAATTCATCGACCTCATTCTTGAACGCGACGCTAATGGAGAAGATATCTCACCTTCTTACGAGAGCTATCTTTTAATTAATTCCTTTTTCAAGTTTCTTTCTTCTAATCACAAAAATTCATCGCCGGCCTCTTTGCCCAAAACTGCTTTAGAACTACTGGAAAAGCGAAAGGATCCGGGCAGTTTCATTATTCCCTGCAGATTTGGATCTTCATCCACCATTGATGCATTGGCAGACTTAGGCTCTAGCATAAGCATTATGCATTATTCCACATATAAAAAGCTCGAGCTAGGTCTATTGCAGCCAATAAGTCTCAATATTCAACTGCCAGACCAATCATATATCAATCCCAAGGGGATTGTCAAAGATGTAATAGTTGATGTTGAGAATCTAAAATTTCATGCAGAATTCATAGTGCTCGACGTTCCTATTAATAAATTTCATCCTATCATTTTAGGACGTCCATTTCTGGCTACCGCCATATTAGTTCCATGTATGTCACTAAACGTCATATGTTCATGTTAATCGTCATTAGCATATATTTATCCGTAAATATGATGGTTAACTATTAAAATCACAAGTAACCATTTCAACAATTTATAATCTATCAAAGCATGATAATATCAAGTAATAACTATACATAACACATAATAATCATAACGTCACTACATGATCAAATTAAACCATTTAATTTGTAACTTAATCTATAGGTTTTTGTTCTAAACAAAAACACTAACATATTTGTGATAGAATAATAGTTTGGTGGTTAAGATCGTTTTAAAAAGCTTGGGTTTTAACGGTTCGATTGTCAAGACTCGGGGGATCGTTTGGGACGTTAATAACGTGTTAAAAACATAAACGATAACGGTTAAAAGACTCACAAAAGAGAGGAGTTAAACCGATAGAGAAGGGAGAAAGGTGACGGGTTGCTCGGTGGTTCTCGGCGGTTCACGGTGGCGGCTCAGAGCAGCCCTCCCGCAACAGCATGATGGCGGCTGAGGGTGGCGAGAACAGCAACAGCAGGAGTCTTGATGTTGGTGGTGGCGGGCTGTGATGGTTGTCACCGAGAAGGAGGGGGGGGGGAAGAAAGGTGGCGGTTGATAGTGGTGCTGGTTCGGTTTCGTGGTGCTCGGGGTTGTGCTCGGTGGTGGTTTACAGCAGTGATTCACAACAGCAAACTGGCGGAGCAGCAACAACAGTTTCCGGCGGTCGCAGTGCTGCTCCGATGGCAGTAGTGGCCGAAGGTGGTTGTGGCAGCAGCCGGCGGTCGCAGTGGCGACAGGAAATAGTAGCAGCACAGCAGAGGTGGCGGATTGGTGGTGGTCTTGGGTGGTTCACGACTGCAGCATCAGAGTTCACGACAGTAGCAGTCTCCGGCAGAGAGGGCAGCAGTCCAGTAGCGGAGCACAGTAGCAACAGGAGCTGTGATGGTGGGTTGGCTGCCGTGGACAAGGAAGGAAGAAGAAAAGGTGGCGGGGGGCTTCTCTGGCCGGAATTCCGCAAGGAGGAGTGGCGGATGGTGGGAGTTGGTTCTCCTGCAGAAAAAGAGAGACCAAGGCGGGTGTTTGGTGGGTTGCTTCCGGCAGAAAAATAGAGAAGGGGGGGGGGGGGTTACGGCTGTGGTGGTGATGGCTGTAGGGTTGCCGAGAGGGAGAAGGAAGAAGAAGGTAGGTGACGATGGAGGTTCTAAGGTGGTGGTGGTTGTTTTTGGCAGAGAAAGAGAAAGATAAAAGGGGGTGGTAGGTATGGCTTGTGGTAGGAGGGTAGAGTGAAGGATGTGGCAAAACAATCTTCACAAGTTAATTGGTGGAAATCTCCTCCTTAACATTTATAAAAATTTAATATCTAGGTGATTATATTTTATAAACTTGTCATGCTTTTATAAAAATAAAGTTTAAGTGTTGTGAAGTTTTATAAAATATATAAAGGATAGCAAAGGTGAAAATCATAACTTTTATAAATAATAAAAGTGTAAAAGTTATATAAGTCGGTGACAAATTTTTATAAAAATAAAAGGTAGTAACAAGTTTTTATAAAAATTGCAAAGTTGATGGGCCAATAAATTCAAAATTTATTCATTGGGCTTGGGATTTATATGGAGTCCAAATATTAAAAGAAAGATTGTATTTGGGCCGGTTCGTTAGATTTGGGCCGTACGGGTCCAAACGCAGCACCGGTTCGTGGTCCGAGCCCGTTGTGTATCCGTTTGGTTTGCGGATCGCCACGATTATTTGGTTTATCAAGATGATGCAATGGGTTAAGGGTTCGAGCTCGGTTTCATTGTTTTTTGCTCATTGGGCCTATTAGGCCTAGTTGGGCCCAATCGGGTGATCGGTTGAGGTATGGCTTAAATCTTGACAACGATTTCTGTTTGTGATGCTATTATTTCGTAAAATAATTGTTTGAGTCGGTTACATCAGTTTTTCAGAAATCAGTTTCAGTTTTCAGTTTTTCACAAGTTTTACAGTTAACGTTTTCAGTTTCGTCAGTTGTGACAGTTTTAAGCTCGACCGTCCAGATTGTTTAAAACCGAATAGTTTTAAACATACGATCGCTATCAGTTTGCCGTGTCGGTTATACAAGCGTACGACACCGGTTTCGGATAAAATATAAAAATACATTTTACATTTAATTTTCCTGTTTATTGAAATTCCATGATTAATCCATGGAATCTCTATGAAATTTACGGGTATACGCTTCTAGTACAAACGCGGGATTAGGTTTACGTCATTAGTTAACAGTTAGGCACAATAATTAACAGTTAAACAGAAATCAGATCGGTTAATGCACATTAATACTTAATTAAAAAGTCAAAGTAAAGAGGTTTGACCTAGGTTTTCGGACGAGGTGTCACAGAAGCTCTCACAAGCCAGGTGAATCGTCTAACCACTAAATCCAATGGCTGGGATGCCTGTGGTGGTGCTCACACCTTGGATAAGTGTCCGGTTTTCGCAGCTACGTTAACTGAGAAAGTTAAATCCACTCATAATTTCTATGGTCGTTCATCCGATCAATCTAATCGTCAACCGTTCAACTCAGATAACATAAACTAATCTAGTAGCTCCCGGCGAAACTCAAATTCCAATTATAATAACTTCAATCAACCTTATCGTCCACCTCACTTTAGTCAATGTGAGCCATCTAAATTGGACAAATTGGAAAAGTTAGTCCAAGGTCTAGTGAATGATGACAGTAAACACGATACTGAAATAAAAAATCAGCAGGCTAGTATCCAAAATATGGAGAGATACTTAGGGCAAATAGCCAATCTTTTGTATGAAAGGAATAAGGGTGAGTTGCTTGGCGACACTGAAGTAAACCCTAATGCCAGTGTCAACATGATCTCCATCATTGATTTAGAAAAAGATTCACTTGATAAGAAGCGTACCCAACTGAGAGACCACACTCGTACACTTCAGAAGAAGCAGTTGGAGGAATACTATGAGGATAACAAGGAGGATATAGAAGAAGAGCAGAAATATCAATAATTCATCGACCTCATTCTTGAACGCGACGCTAATGGAGAAGATATCTCACCTTCTTACGAGAGCTATCTTTTAATTAATTCCTTTTCAAGTTTCTTTCTTCTAATCACAAAAATTCATCGCCGGCCTCTTTGCCCAAAACTGCTTTAGAACTACTGGAAAAGCGAAAGGATCCGGGCAGTTTCATTATTCCCTGCAGATTTGGATCTTCATCCACCATTGATGCATTGGCAGACTTAGGCTCTAGCATAAGCATTATGCATTATTCCACATATAAAAAGCTCGAGCTAGGTCTATTGCAGCCAATAAGTCTCAATATTCAACTGCCAGACCAATCATATATCAATCCCAAGGGGATTGTCAAAGATGTAATAGTTGATGTTGAGAATCTAAAATTTCATGCAGAATTCATAGTGCTCGACGTTCCTATTAATAAATTTCATCCTATCATTTTAGGACGTCCATTTCTGGCTACCGCCAAAGCACTAATTGATCTAGAAGCTGAGCATATCACCCTAAGAAGTGGTGAAAATGAAGTCTCATTTGCGCCAACACAGATCAATCTCAAGGCGCTGATTTTCAAGCATAAAGAGGAGACTGTATGCTTTATGCAGTCCACTAACTCGAATGAGTCAGGTCCTTCTTTAGCTATATCTGAAATCCCTCAAGGGGTGTTATCTGAACCAACAACGCTAGTTCCTGGCTTGTTGACTCTTGAACATGTCAACCCAGTCTTTGATTTCAAAAACCCAAAGATTGAGCCACCTTACGATAATGTGCGTTCACGCCTCCACTCTCCAAAAATATGAGTGAAGGTGGGTCAGGCTGAAGACCCTATAAAAACTTAGCGCTTCTTAGGAGGCAACCCAATTTCATTATTTCTTTTCATTTCATTTTTCGTTTTGTTTTTCGTAAGTTGAAATTTGTTAAGTTCTTGTAAGAATACAATCAATTCAGTTGACTTGCTCAATTCAATTCGTTCTTTGTTCATATTTCGTTTCCTCGATTAATCAATTTTGCTTAAAGTTGCATGAAAAGAAGTTTTGTGAAAATTCTGTTTCGAGCTTCATAATGGCCCGTAACGATAGGTTGACCTAACGGCTCGTATCCCCGATATGGCTCGTTTTGACTTGTTTTTGAAACTTATAAATGGAATTCTCCAGACGACTTTTCAAAACCCTAAATCGCATTGGACGGTTCCTGGGGCATTCTTGATCGATCTAAGTAACAAATTTCACTATTCTTCATTGTTTTATCTTGTTTTCCAAGAAAGAACAATTCAAATATCAATTCTTTTCAAGTTTCTACTTTATCTTGAGATCACAATGGTTTCTTTACCACTATTGTGTTCCCCACTCCATTAAACCTTATGATCATCACTTAATTCTCAAATTTTCAAATATGATATTTGTAAAGGATTAAGTGTGGGGATGGCAACAAGTTCCCATCCCCAATTCGCACTTAATTGCTAGTTTTTGATCATGCATTGTCCTGATCAGAATATAAATTTTTGATTTTTTTTTAAAACTAGCCGAAACAATCCGTTACCCCGTAACGCGCCGTGACGACATCCTTTACAGAATACTTGGTAACTTGGTCTAACGACTCGTTAGCCTGTAACGAGCCGTGACGCCAGTGAAGTTTTAATCTTTTGTGTTTTTATTGTCTCGTTGTTTTCTCGTAGATGAAAGGCAAACATCCTGTTGTTGAAGTCACCAACGTGAGGAATTACGATCACGAAGCGTGTCCTTTAAAAATAAGGAGAGGAAGGCCTAGGAAAATACAACCATTGGAACAAAATGACAAGATATTTCAGGTGTCTCCAGCTTTTGTGCATCTATGCAAGCATTTGGATAAAAAGGAGGACACGGCTGACAACTACAGAAAACTGACAAACAACATGTTAGATGTCCACGATAGGCTTGATATTGTTGTCTACCATCTACAAGGCCTAGTCAATCGAGCCGATGACTTGACAGCTCCAAAGCCCAGTGCTAATGCCACTCCAACTCCTCCTCCCTATGGTCAGGCTCTTGCTAAAGAATTGATAGAGACTCTTCGTCGGATAGATGTTGATGATGAAGAGAGTGAACCAGAAGAAGACCCACCATCATAGGGATGATTGAAGTTTTTGTGCTTTATTATGATTATTATTATCTACTATTTAGACTTCTTATGTGACTTGGATAGTTTGTTTACTTTTAAATGTTTGATGTGAACAATGGTTTGACAATGAATGCTTTTGATTAAATACATGGAATGTTTATTATCTATTTATTTTTGGGTAATGCTTTTATTTTTTCCTTTTGCGTGTAATGTTTTTCTTTTGAGTCTTGTAAGTAGCAAAGGAATCAAAGACTGAAGTTCTGGTAGGCAAATGATCGGGAAAGCAATCAATAGTGTTAATGAAGAAGCCATGCTCCGCAATCTTCTAGCAGTCAGGCTCATCTTTCCCCTTTTTCTTTTATCTTATGTTTTGCAGTGTTCTCAAGTACATTAAGGACAATATACGGTTTTAAGTGGGATAATGGGAGACTCGCCTGTAGTTTGCATGTTTTATTATGTTTTCGTTTAAAAAGTGTCAAAAGTTCTCAAGTTTTTGCATGCTAAAATTTTTACACTACTAAAACTTAAGCTATCAACTGATTTTGTGGATCCTAAAGTAAACTTCTTAACTCTGCATGCTAGACCAAAGCAAAGCTTTTTCCACCTTCCATTCATTTCTATACAACTCTAGGCATGTATTTTAGACCCTTATACATAGTTAAGTCCTAAGTTGTTTTTTAGGATAGATTAGACCTGGTAAAACTTAGACAACAATTCCAGTGTGCGAGTACGAGGGAGGAAGCCTAGACAGTCCACCAGACTTAAGCCCTGTTTCCATTCCATTTCCGTAGTGAGATTCTTTTAGCCTTAAACAAGCTTTCTACTTGCTAGGAGCTTGAGCTTTATTCTTGTATAACAATAGAGAGTGCCAGATGTTACCTACTTCTAGAACTTGACATTTGTATACGTTACGAGACTGCATCTTACAAAACAAGCAAACATGACAGAGGCAAGCCCTAGGATAACCTTATTTTGCACTTTACACCTTCTATTTTACCTTATCTACATTTTTATATCCCAATTACCCAAAATTTCCTTTAGTTGACCGATGTTGAGCCTGTATCCATTTAGTTTGATTATCCAATTAACCCAATAACCTTAGCCTTTTTCCTTTCACCTTTATTTTCGGGGAAACAATCTGGTTATTATGTTAGAATAATCCCGGCAAGAAAAGAAAATGTATGATATGCCGATGAAATAATAATAATAATAATAATAATAATAATAATAATAATAATAATAATAATAATATAATAAATAAATAAATAAATTAAAAATGATTGTGTATTATTAAAATAGAATCTATGAGTTAAAAGATTCTTCTTCAAGTTATAGTTAGAATAAAAAAAGGCAGTCTATGTGTTTAAAGACTTGTCCTTAGTACAAAAATAAAAAGGAAATCTATGAATTTAAAGATCTTCCTTAGTTAGTTAGTTTGTTTATTGTGATTCTGTACCCACCAGATCTTGTACACCTAAGTTTCCACATTTGTAAAATCCCAATTCCATTCCCTACACAAACTACAATCTTAGCCCTAAAAGTCCTCTTGATTTGTAAGTTAGTTAGAATGTTAGTTGAATTACGATCATTTGTCAAGCCTATGGTAAGGAAAGTCCATGGTGTTGCAAATTGAGAGCCATATAAAGTCTAGTACATTATTTACTAGTGATCCAAATATAAAGCCTGATTGGGGTGTACATTGTGAGTTAGTCTGGTTGGTTGTTAAGGAATAGTCCTAAGGAAAGAAGTCCAGTGTTTATTGTCCATGCTTTTCACTAATAAAACTTATTTTGTTTGGTCTATTCTGAAAATTTCGACCCATGTGACTGACTATGCCTATGTGTCTTTAATCATTTAGAGTTGTAACCATCATCCATCACTTCACTTTATAAAATTGCGTGAGCATTGGATCGTCTACTCAATCTAGCTAGTTCGGATACAAAACAAGTAATTAAGAATTGTTTTATTGATCAAAGAACAATTACAACTCTAGACACTTAGAACACAGACTCAGAGAATCACACCACAAAAACGCACACTTAACACTCTCTCAGTCTATCACTCGTACACAAAACAACGACCAAACTCCTATTTATACACTGCTGGCCGAACCCTGTCCAAACTCCAAGTTCGGCTGATCCGAACTCCAGGTCGGACCAGGTTCGCCCAGCAGTATACCTAGCCTTGAACTTTAGTCTTGATCTCCACATGACATCGTCTGGTTGGATACTTCACACGACGCACATGATATTTATCAACACTTTAAAAGCTTTGATTGGGAAGGTAATGTAGTAGTTAGAGGTTTGCTCAAGGACGAGCAAAGTCTACGTGGGGGGATGTTTGATGTGCTTTAAATTACACATCATTTTATTAGTCAAACACCCACGAATGTTGATAGTTTATGTATTATTTTGGTCTATTTTACCCTTGTTTGCTGTGAAATGTCATAAACAGGTAATTAGAGGGGGCCAAAGTGATATTTGAGGATTTTACGAAGTTTTGGGGCTAAATTGTATAAGAATTGAATTTGACTTTTTCTCCATGTCACGACCCGTGATAGCCATCACGGCCCATTTCAAAGCTAACCGGAGAAACCCTAATTCGTAAATTCATGGTGGCGCTCACGGCCTGTGGCCGTGTCACGACCCTTACGCCTAGTTTCCAAAACCCTAATCTTTCGCTATAAATACCCAATCGTTTTGTCATTTCAAGAGGTTACACACTTGAGACTAGTAGGGTACGGTACTAGAAGAATTCAGAAGCTAGAAGTCAAGATTCCAAGCCCTAGAAGATCCAAGAAGTGTCCAATCGTTCGAGAGATTGAAGCAATAGAAGATTCGGCCATCGATCGAATTTGGTTTGCGTTTACAATGATGCTTATTTACATTTATTTTGCTATTTTCATTAGTTTAGCTATGAGTGGCTAACTCTCTTGATGTCATTTGAGACAATGTGATCTATTTATTGTTTTACCTATGATTTGACGTTGACAATGTTTTACCTAATGATTTGAGTATAATGATTATGATTCCTCTTACATATTAGAGATGTGTTGTTGAATGATGTGTTTGATCCTTTCCTAGTAGTTATTGATTTGGTTGGTAGGATAGATGTATTCAGCTTATTGGATTGATGCTATTTCTTAGTTGTTATCTAGCGATCTCAATATGTGTTTAGGAACTCTAGCGAGCCTAGATAGGAAATTGTGATTATGCATGTTCAATAATCTGTCCTGCTTGAAGTATGTCTCTATGTTTGATCATGAATCTTAGCTTCCATGTCTTGGGTAAAAGGAATAGTGAAATGACTAAATGTAATGCGTATGTGATGGTATGTAATTGGGTTATAACTTATTAGTCTATCATGGTTAATCAGATTAGGATTGGTCTATGATCCTAGGTCTTAGATCATGTGTTTAGTGTCCTATAGCTAGGTCATTAACTCGTGGATATTTCATTATGGTTGTGGTTTCAATTGCTGATTTGTGAGTTTAGCGACTATAATCCATTAGACAGTTAATATACAATGTAAATGTCAGGTCTAGGTAATGCATGAATAGTGCTCAGTCCTAGATGATATATGTTTCCTTATTCTGATATTATATCTATTTCGTTATTGCTATCAATTTGCTTTTGTATTTGCTTTCTAATAGTTATTAGGAACTGTGACAGAACCCTAGTGATGATAATTAGGTTTAGTTTGATTACACCATTACTTCCTTAGGTCGACCCAGAGTTGCTCTTAATGCTACCATACGATAGGCCCGCTTTCCTATATGTGCATGCCTAGTTACAAGATGATTTAGGTTTATAAATTTAAAGGTCATATTTGCATATTTATTTATATACACTCGTGTGCATCATTGTCTCTTTATGCCTTGGATCTTGGTAGGTGCCATTTTATACGCCGTGTATACGGGTATACGTATCATATTTGAATTTTTAATCACTTGAATGACTAGGGATGTCTAATCGTTCAGTTCTGGAAAAGCAACCTAATACGCAACGTATGTTGACATACGCAACATATTATGTACTTATTCTCTGACATATGCAGTGTATGTAAAAAAACGCATCGTATTAGGTACTTTTTTACTGACATAAGCCCCATATGTCTACATACGCAACATGTCTCTGTCTTTCTCAGATACGGAAGTACGATGAAGACCTGCATATACGGAGCATATCTACGTATACGATGCGTATAAAAATTTACCCAGTTGAATGTGGGGGTAAACGCTATATTTGATTAGAAGCTTCAACTGCTCGACCACACGTATGAGGTTTCTTCAGATTTTTGGCCACCATTTGTTGGACCACTAAAATTGTTTTTAAAGCAGTAGTTTTGTACAAGGTTTTGGTCACAATGTCGTACTGGGATTTTATTTTCCCAGACGAGTATTCGTCTTATGATTCAACGTGAAATCCGTCATCACAACAGTCAACGTGAGATCCTTCATCACAACAGTCAACGTGTGTTCCGTCATCACAACACGTAAGCACTTAATAATATAAAAATTTCTTCTGTAATTTTCTGTATATAATTTGAAGGAATTAAATATAATTTCCTCCCGTGCGTAATTTTTTAATAAAATGTTATAATAATATAAAATTATTTTAAATATGTTTTCTTGAAGGATGCATCTACAATACAGGTGTCTAACCCAGCCATGGTTCGATTTAAACGAGGCAAGAAAAAAACTGTAAAAATGTTTAGTAATTAATATTGTACTTGTTTTAAATTTTTTTAACCTTATACTTGTTTATAGATACCCGATGGTTATTATGGTTATGAGCAAGAAACCCAAGCCTCGTGGGCCCCCATGTTGGTTCTCAATATGAGGGTGAATACGAGTCAGTACCGAAAACATATGAAAAAACTGTAAGCGACGGTGATAGCTCATATGAGTTGGACGGTAAACGTAAAATATACCAACAGGACGTGGACTATACCACCAATCAGGTAATTTATTTAAAGTAATTTAAAATAGTTTATATTATCTTATAAATATTTTTTTAAACAATTTATTATTACATTATTTTGTAGGTATTTAGAACTCACGGGGAAGCTGGTTGACTGGGCCAAGCAAAAAGCCCTTGAAAATGGCTACGTGCTTATAAGACGGCAGACCAACCCAAAGAAAAAAACAGCTTTTGTTCAGAAGGTGTGGCTAATGTGTAATTGTGGGGGAGTTTACGTAAGCACAGCTACCCAAAGACAAGCTGGTAGTAAGAAAATAGATTTTTCGTTCGAGTTGACTGGGCACTACGACAACCTGACAAACTCATATGGTTGGTGGAGAAATTTCCATCGCATAACCACCGCCCTGCTAGGCATCTCGAGGGTCACTCGTATGCAAGGAGACTTCGTCCACCTAAATTTTTTTTGCTTACGAATCTAATGGAGTAACACGTGTCGCCATGAGGAATACTATCAGCGATAAAGAAGAAATTTCCTGGATAATTTTTCTGTCCTTAAAACAATTTACAACGCCCAAGATAAAATTAAGGCTAGCAAGAGAGTCTGTACTAGCTCGACGGGTTCACAGCAAACCGTTGACCTGGACAGAAGTTCCCAGTTAGTAACACGGGGTGCGCCTAACACACAGAGCAGCCGAAGTAAATCAAAGAAAAAGGAAGTAAAGACTACAAGTCCTCATGATATTAGCACATACAATTACGTAAGATACCATTCTCATATTCAGGAATGGCTGAAGCCGAAATACATATCACGTATACAGGATGTAAGTGGCGATGGTAATTGTGGATTTTGTTCAGTGGCCGTTGGTCTAGGCTTATACAAATCCTAATGGCCTTATGTTCGGAATGAGCTGTTGGATGAGATGGAAACAAATGAGTTGTGGAAAAGGGTATTCGACTCACAGGGCAGTGACTACGACTTGTATGGTGACGTGTACTCAACGCTTAATTGGCGGTATGTGGCACCTGCTCCGGGAATACATTGGATGCTTATGCCATACAGGGGCTTATTAGTTGTAACAAGAACAAACTGTATGGTTCATCACATCTCAGTTACCGAGTGGGAAACCTTCTTTCCGATGTAGTCTGGTCCACGAACGAATGACAACCCTCGTGTGATAACAATATTACACATTGAAAGAGTTCATTTTATCAAAATGGTTTTAAAGGGTGACTATCCCATGTGCTTTTTGGCACGCTTATCGTAGCGAAGAGGCTGCTGGATTGATTTATATCAACCATAGTTAGAAGTTTATTGCAGATACATTGAAGCCACCAAAAGCCAAGCAGAAGTAGATCTTGGTTCTACTTAATTTTAAGTTTGTGTAATTTTATTATGTATTATAATGAAATTGATACATAATTAATATATTGCCAACGGCTTTTGATTTTTTTTATAATTATTCATTTAATACTCCAAATTTTAGAAATACCACATAATTGAATTATTATAAAATACTAGAAATACAACTTATTTGAATTACTACAAAATACTAGATATATAACTAAGCTAATACGACCAATCCGAAGATGATTCGGAATCACTGTCGGATTCAAATCGAGCATCGAATTGGGCTTGCTCCTCCATGGCTTTGTGCTCCGCTCCCACAGTTCACGAAGGACGGCCAAGTCCTCACCGTGTGCTTCATACCATGCAACATCATCCTCCTCTTCAACTTGCACAGCTGGAGTTGGTGGTTGACTAACAGTTTTAGGTGGAAGTGGAGGTTGAACAACACGTGGGGGTGGAGGTTGTTCAACAGGCGGCACAAAACCTGGTGTCGGAATCATGACCGGAGGTTGAGCAGTAGGAGCAAACCCAAAACGTCTTCCTTCACGGTAATCTTGCAGAACATCCCTTGGTGGTGTTGACATTGTGAGGTTTTGAAAGTCTTGTAGAACAGAGAGAAGGTTTGGATCTGTAGACATGTTTGGCACACATATAAATCACCAAAGACTCTCTATTTATATGGGAGAATATAACCGTTTAGGAATATAGCCGTTGGGAATATAGCCATTGGGAATATAACCATTCCAGTCTTCGTAGTCGGAGAAGAAGAAGGAAGAGAGGCCGGATAACCATTTCATTTCTCACATACGTACTGGTAAGTACAACTAACCCTTCTTCTTCTATTATTTCTCCGAACTTTTTCTGGTTTTTTTCCCTTAGATCTAGTTTAAATGCCATAGATATTAGTTTAGGTTTTTTTAGATGTTAGGGTAGTTTAACCACTAGGATTATGTTTATACACCAATTATTGACCGAATTAGTCAATTTGGAGGGTTTCGGATGAGATTTCTTGAGATTTAAAGAACCATACGCAACGTATGGCCATATATGCTGCGTATTGTTTATAAGTTTTTTTTAATTTACTTATTATTAATTATATGGCCATTATAATTTATTATTATTATTATTAATTATTATTATTTATATTTGTTATTACTTACTATTATTATTTATTATTATTATAAATTACTATTACTTATTATTATTAAGAAGTATTATTACTTATTACTTATTATTATTATTTATTATTATTATTATTATTATTATTATTATTATTATTTATCATTTATTATAAATATTATTAGTAATTATTATTATTATTATTTATTATTATTACTTATTATTATTATAAACTATTATTATTACTTACTAGTCGGCAGGCCTGTGCGATGCACATGGATGATTAAGGGAGAAGCTCTTGTCACATTTCTCTAAGTCATTAGGCATGTAACAGTTTTTGGTGCGACTAAAGCAACATCCAATAAGTGTTAGTGCATGCAAACATGTAGCGATTATCATACGTATATTTAATGGAGAAGAGGATTGCATAGCGTTGAAAGTTTTGGATAGATTATGTTGTTGGAGATGATAAACTCTTTGAATAGTATGAGAAAAGATGGATGCTTGATGAGGGATGCTATTGGAATGTACTAAACACTTGAACCTAACGTAAGGATAATTAAATTTTGTTAACTTATTACTAAATGAAATTGGTTGCAATATGTG
>JBCNJP010000010.1:37999106-38094823 GCA_039602395.1 Deinandra increscens subsp. villosa
TGTCCGCAACACAAGTTGACGGAATGGGCTATTATTGAAAAGTTCTACATTATTCTGTTCAGAAGGAGTTCAATATTTCGGCTGGAGGACATATGATGGATAAGCTCTCCGTAGAGGAATGAAAACAACGGTTTGAGAGCTTTGCGATAGCTGAATAGCAGACATCTGGAGATCGGAGAGCCGTCGTGGCCCCGACTAGATCACTCGCACCTTCTACTTCTACATGGAGTGTCCTCACATTGGCTCAGAGACCATGATGCCAAAGGACTTGGAGAACATATACAAAGCTTTGGAGGAAATTAAACTCCACATCAAAGCCAAATGTGAGTGGTGTCGAGGCACTCACGACACCCCAGACTGCCCGCTCGCCTCCGCTGAGCAGGTTGACTACATTGGAAACCGAAACTAGTTCGATAATTCTTTTCAGTCCGGGTGGAGGAGTGGCCAGAATACAGGATGGCGAGAGGGAGGAAACCCAGCGGGGTTTCAGACGAGGAACAGTCAGTACAAGAGAGGAGATGACGGATCCAGCTTGGGAGAGATGAGGGAGCTTATAGCTAACCAGACCCAGATCCTGGCACAGATGAATGCGCGAGATGAGGCTACACAGAAGAAGCTTTCGGAGCATGACACGCTGCTACGAAATCAGCAGGCTTCATTATCTCGTCCGGTTGGAGATATAGCGAAGCAGCTCAAGGAGTTAAATTCCTGCGAGGTTAGTTTTCCGGTAGTACTTATAAAAACCCTAACGCCAATGTCAATGCCATTACTACACGGAGCGGGAGAGTAGTTGAGAGTCCATCGCCGGCAGTCATTGAGGAGGAGCAGGTCGATGAGGAGTTAGAGCTAGAGACGCTGACGGGAGGGTGCATCCGAGTGTGAAGCCAGCAAGTACCGTAACAAACGTCGAGGCTTAGGGAGTGAAGAAGCCACCGGCTGGAGAGAAGCCGATGAAGTGGGAGGCGGCAAAGGAGAAGAAGAGGGTCCGATTTGCACCTCAACCAATTACATCTGAGGACTTGAAGCATGTGCCCTATCCGGGGAGATTAATTCAACAAAAGAATGCACATGAGTACGGTCAGTTTGTTGATATTCTTAGGCAACTTAGGATTACATTGCCCTTTACTGAAGTTTTAAATAAAATGCCTAAGTATGCAAAATAATGTATAGATATGCTATGTAATAAAAAGAAACTTGAAGCTTCATCTGATATAACTCTTGATGCAAATTGTTCAGCTGTATTTCAGAATAAATTACCCAAGAAATTAAACGATCTGGGGATTTTTACAATTCCTTGTATTTTCGGTAGTTCTTCTGTTACTTATGCTTTAGCTGATTTAGGTGCTTCCATAAATGTCATGCCTTCTGTTTTTGAGCACTTAGGATTAGGATATTTAACCCCTACCTGCATGAGTATATCTTTAGCTGATAAGTCGCTTGTGAGAGCCAAAGGAATAGTGGAAAATGTACTTGTGAAAGTTAATAAGTTTTTGTTCCCTATAGACTTTGTGGTAGTTGATAGCGCATATGATGTTAGATGCCCTCTGATTTTAGGTAGACCTTTCCTTAGGACTGCCTGAGCATTAGTTGATGTGTTTGAGGGTACAATAACTTTAAGGGTTGACAATGAGAGGGTGACATTTGAGGTAGGCAAATCGGGTGATAGTGGGAAGGAAACAGTGTGTTTGTTGGATACTTTATTCTAATTCATAGATCTAGTGGTGGTAGGAAATCGATTAGAGGATGAAGAGATAGAAGAGATTGAGTGTGAGAGAGCACCGGGGGGTTAAGTGAAAAAGTTAAAATTTTTGACCCATTAGAAGAACCTGGTGAGGTAGAAAGTGAAAAAATGGTTTAGGTAGTTAAGGATGAGGTTATGATAGAGGATAAGTGTGGGGAGGACTCCGGGAGTGATGAGATTGTTAATGAGGTTTTAGATGATCAAATTGTGAAACCCGGTGCATTGGTTGATGCAGAAAAGGAGTTGGTAATTAAAGAGGTGGTTAGAAGGGCCACACTTGGTGATCTAGGTGTTTTAATGATGATATGGAGTTTAGGCCAAGTGGGGGGGAGGTTAAAGGTGGTTATTAGTGAAAATGACCCGGCTTTGAGTTTTCTAGAAAAAGTTAAGTTTCTCTCGGTGTAACATCCCGAGTTTCGTAATAAATTGGGTGTTTAATTCTGATTGTGATTTACTTGGGGTTTAGAGTAATAAGCGGGTTTAGAAGGTTAACCGGGTTATTTAATGGGGATTCTTAGTTAAAAAGTTAACTTTACTAATAGATGTTAAAACTAAAGGAAAGTTGGAGGATTAATTGTGTAAATGAGGGTTTTGGCTAAATTTTATAAAACATGATATTAGAGGGACCATAGCTGAAAATTTTAAGAGGAGAAAACAAGTCTGGGATTACCCCAGACTCAGAAATTGCGACAGAGAGAGAGAGGGAGGGGGTATAGCCCTAGTTCTTGAAAAATCTCCAAATTGTAGGTGAAAGAGAGGCTAACTAGGAAGGAGGAAGCTGAATTCGGGTTTAGGAGGTCCCCTATACCCCAATTCCATCTTTATTTCTTGAGTTCTTGACCAAGTAAGTGAATTCTAGATGTAGGTGATTTTATGGGTTTGAATCAAAGGTCAAATTGTTGCATGAAATCTGTGGTAAATGTGTTTGTGAGTTAATTTGATGCTTAATTCCATCTTGCATGATTGATTGTATGCATGTTTAGTAGAAATTAGGTTGGGTGAAGCCCCCACCTCATAGAATTCGAAATTTATGGTGAATGGGTGATTTGGGTTGGTTAGTTGAGCTCCATGTATGCAAGTAGACTCGTTATGAGCAATCGATTTAGTATAAAAGCTGAATTTTATGTTGTGTAGTGATTTATGGGTGGAATGAAAGCATGTAAGCTTCTAAAACTGTAGAACACTATGTATGCATATAAGGTGTTTGATGAAATGCTTGAATGAAGTTGATTATGTCTATGAGCTGAATTTTTATGAATTTTGTAGTGATGGAGTGTAGAATGTATGCATGATGAATGTGGAATTGAGGAATTTAATCAATGATTTGGTTATAGGTGAAGCTAGTGGAAGTGCAAATCATCATCGTGAAGGCAAGGCTAAATCCTAAAGGTAACACATAGTAGCTTATGATTAGTGTCATAGAATATGATAATGAGTTGTGAATGAATTGGTAATTGGTGATGAATATGTAATTTATTCATTGATAATCAAATTGTGAAATTAGTCATGTCGCATGACCTGTTAGAGCTGCGGAAACATGACCCATTTGGGTTGAGCTGGAAAATGGTGGCAAATTGAGGAACTATGGGGGATATGGACCTCAAATTGACCCAACGAGTAGTTGAGCGGCTTGGCACATTCAATATGTGCCAAGGAAATGATATGATGGAGGAATTATTGGAGAAGAAATGGTTAATGGTTGAAATTGCTGAATTATATGCTAACAGGTCAAACGGGTTAGGAAAATTGGAACACCAATCTTTATGACTTGTAGGTAGATATAAACATGAATGGATATATGTTGTGTGAAACCTTTAAGATGCAGGTGATAAGAGAATTAGAATGTTGGATTGGAGGTGGATAAAAGTCATGTTGGAGCATAACTGAAAATTAGCCAAAAATGACTAAGTATAGAAAATCTGGCCTGGAGCCCTGGAAAGTAGGCTCCAGGCGTATCGCCTACTGGAACAGTAGCTCCAAGCGATACGCTTGGAGCAAGTGTCCGGGTTTTCTCTTTTGTTTCTTGCTTGTAAATGATGTTTTGTGTTGATAGCTGTAGTATGCCATTAATACTAATGTGTTACTAGTGTTATTGGCAGGTAAACAATCGTAGACGGGTCAGGATCGAATCGAAGAGCTTTGGAGCCGAACATCACATCTTTTGGGACCTAGATGCATATGCTTGTTATTGTGAATGTTTTGTAGTATTCCTATGAAGTTAATGGTGTCGAACACCTGATTTTGTAAATGTGTCATGGCAAAGGATGAAATTATGTTTATGTTATGAAATTTTCAAACTCTGATTTTCGAAACGATGTTAATACCTGAAAATGGGATTGAGGCCTTACAAGTTGGTATCAGAGCCACGGTTTGAGGGATTCAAGTGTCATGGGGGCACTTGAACTCAAACCAAGTGCTCGTGATAGGGAAAGATGTTCGGTTCAAGGTTTGATCTTCTGACCCGGTATGTGACTTAAGTAAGTGATTTAAATTATATATTGTGATATTGAATGATGAAAGGTGCGGTATGGACCATTTTGAATGGTTAAGCTGAAAATTTCGAGTGAGTGAAAAGCGGAAGTATGTGATTATGATGCTAACCTATTGTAAACTTTCAGTTTACTATGGCGAATGAAAACAACCCAGCTGGGGCTCTTACAGAGCCTATGATTGCAGAAGTGAAGAAGCTGATCTCAGATGAAATTGAGACTTCGGTCTGAAGCACTGATTCCAATTCCATACACAAAATTGTTTCCTAATTTACATGTTCATTCCTAAAAAAAAAAACAGAGCATTTGCATGTTGAGGTTCACGGGAACCTAGATTCCATCTCCTCCATCAACTCCAAATGCCTACTCATTGCTTCTTGCCTCTGTTGAACCAACATTTGAAGCCTGGCATCGGAGACGCGTATCTCTTCTACCAGAAAAGTAGCCATCTGGTATCTTGATGGACTTGGTGGCTCTGTAAGTACCTGGTTGAGCAGGGCCAACCCGTCTAAGATACTCTGTCTCTCTGCCCCGATAATCACCTCGTACCTGTCCAGGGTAGCAACAATCTTTATCTGCAAATAATGTTCAACTAATTCTTTCAAGCTTGCCATTTTTAGAAGGATTTGAGTGTTTTGAGAAAGGGTTTGTTAAGGATTTTGAGAAAAGGTTTGATAAGGATTTTGAAAAGGTTTTGATGTTGGAGGTGAGAAGTTTCTCATTACTGATCAAGTGGTATGGTTATATGTGCAAATCACTTGAGTATGCGTCTTATCAGATGTGTAATCACTAGAGTATACCATAGGTCTTATTTGATTAATTTCAAAATTACCCACTGAGTTCATGAGGACTGCACATTATAATTGTTGGACTTTTGGTTATCCTACAAAAATTATTTTCACACGTTCTCCAACTGAAATTCCTACACGATATCAAAAAACCACTAATATTTTAATCACACGATCTGAAATTATCCGAAATTACTGTCACACGATCTCAAAAATCAAATTAACAAGTCAAAATTAAACGAAGAAAGTCAAAATTACCCACTGAGTTCATGAGGATTGAGGGAAGATGAACTAGAGTTCTTCAGGATTATAAAGAGTTATTCAGTAATAGAACCGGATGAACTAGAGTTTCTCAGGATCAAGAGTAATTTTCGTTTTAATTTATTTAAATATGATTCTAACTGGGCCCGCTAAATTTTAAAGGAAAATTGGATTTTAATAATCCAAGTTATTACCAATTGGCCAATATTAATCCCAATTTCAAAATTGGTCTACATTAATCCAAATTATTAAGGTGTTGGATTTCTTTGGACCCCTGTTAAGTTTTCATTAACTCCGTTAGTTTTTTGCTGACGTGGCAGCCACGTGGCTTTTATTAATCAGTGCCACGTCAGCAAAAAACTAACGGAGTTAAGGAAAACTTAACGGGGGTCCAATGAAATCCAACACCTTAATAATTGGGATTAATGTAGGCCAATTTTGAAATTGGGATTAATATTGGCCAATTGGTAATAACTTGGATTATTAAAATCCAATTTTCCAATTTTAAAAGAGGCGGGGTAAATTAGAGCGAACTCAATTGAAAATTTCACATATCAATCGACAGAATTTTCCCTCCGTCCTATTTACTTCTCCAATAAACAGGTTCACAGTAAAGATTATTGAAAAGGATTTTTAGTATTGATCGTTTTTAATCATCTTAATTTGTTGTTGTATCTGTTAGCAAAACAAACATGGATAAGTCTTGGATGAAAACCAGTAGAACCACGCAATCATATGCCGATGGAGTTAAATCATTCTTATTGTTTGCAGTTACCAATTTGGAGAGTAATGAAATTCCATGTCCCTGTGTTAATTGTCTAAACCATTACTCTTTTAAGGTTGATGATGTAGAATTTCATTTATTTTCAAAGGGATTCGATCAGACTTATAGAAGGTGGATTAAACATGGAGAGATAGACGAGCCCGCAGGAGAGGAGCTTCACACGGAATCATTTTTCGATTCCGGAGTTCCATTGGATGCAGCCGAAACAATAAAAATGGTTAGAGCTACTGAAGAAAATTTCGATGAGGACCATGAGAAGTTTCAAGAACGACTCATGGATGCTAAGAAGCCTCTGTATGAAGGATGCCATACCTTCACAAAGTTATCTGCCTTGGTTCAACTACTGAACTTGAAGACTAAGCATGGAGGATCAGATAAATTTTTTAATGAACTTTTAGTTTTGCTGAAACATATGCTACCTGAAGGTAATGAGATTGTGAAGAATACATATGAGGCCAAGAAGATTTTGAAGTCAATGGGTGCAGGGTACACCAAGATACATGTGTGTATCAATGATTGTATTCTGTACAGGAAGGAGAACAAGGACCTAACTGTATGTCCAACTTGTGGTGAGTCCAGGTGGAAGGTGGTTGAGAGGACTAAGAAACTATACGACAATACTCCTGCAAAGGTAATGTGGTATTTTCCCATCATTCCAAGATTGAAACGACTGTTTCAAGTGAAAACCACAGCGGAGGATCTAAGATGGCATGCCACCAGTTCCAAAACACCCGGTGTGTTACGACACCCATCCGATTCACCGGCATGGAAAGCCATCGATGACAAATATCCCGAAATCGTTGACGATCCTAGAAGTCTTCGTCTTGGCATTTCAACTGATGGGGTCGACGTAAATAGAGGTAACAGAAATCACAGTGTGTAGCCGGTTCTATCTGTCATTTACAACCTTCCACCATGGTTGTGTATGAAAAGAAAGTTCATCATGCTTTCGTTATTAATATCGGGAGCGCCTGGAAACGATATTGATGTGTTTTTGGAACCATTAATTGATGACTTGGAGCTGTTATTCGAGGCAGGTGTGGAAACATATGATGCGTATGCGCAAGAACAGTTTACTATGCGTGCAGTTGTTTTATGGACGATTAATGACTACCCTGCACTTGGTACACTTTGTGGTTGCCCGTACAGTGGATTCCGTGGTTGTGTGGTATGTCGGGAAGAAACTAAATGCATTAGGCTTCCTTTCTCAGCCAAGCAGTGTTATGCTGGTCACAGAAGATATCTACCATATACGCATGCCTTCCGAAAGCAAACCGAGGCCTTCAATGGTAAACAAGAGTTGGAAGTTGCTGCTGATCCTATGACCGGAGAACAGATATACGAAGAAGTTCAACTTATCAGGAACAAATGGGGAAAGGGATTAAGGTGTACTGATTCAGAAATCCCAGAGACCTCAACCGGAAGAGGGGGGAAGATTGATAAGAGAAAAAGAAAGAACAAAGAGAAGCCACCATATTGGAAGAAATTCAATATATGGTTTCGAAGACTTAGATACTGGAGGCATAATAGTGTCCAACATTGCATTGATTTCATGCATATTGAAAAGAATGTGGCTGAGAGTCTTGTTGGAACTCTGCTCAACCTTCCCGGAAAGACGAAGGATGGACTGAATGCGAGAAAGGATCTGAACTTTTTGGGGTTAAGACCAGAGTTGCAGCCTAAACAGAACAAGAACAACATAGTACTTCCTGCAGCGTGTTACACGTTACAAAAAGATGAAAAGGAAAAGTTTTGTGACACGTTGTATAACTTGAAGGTTCCACAAGGCTATTGTTCTAACTTTTCTAGTTTGGTTAGTCTAAAGGACAAGAAACTTGTGGGGCTCAAGTCACATGACTATCATATGCTGATGCAACAGTTTCTGCCAATTGCAATTCGGTCACTCATGCCTGAACCGACAAGATATGCTATTATAAGGCTCTGTTTTTTTTTCAAATCAATATGCAGCAAAGAGATCAACGTCGAAGAGCTAGACAAATTGCAAGCAGATCTTTGTGTCACACTATGCCTGCTTGAGAAATATTTCCCGCCATCATTTTTTGATGTTATGCTTCATTTGACAGTGCACCTTACTAGGGAGGTAAAATTATGTGGCCCAATATGCTTTCGATGGATGTATCCATTTGAAAGGTGTATGAAGGTAATTAAGGGCCACGTGAGAAACAAAACTTATCCAGAAGGGTGCATTGCTGAGGAGAACATTGTAGAAGAAACGATTGAGTTTCTCAGCGAATACCAAAAAAACATCACAACTATTGGTGTTCCAACTAAAAAGCATAGCAGTGCGGATGGAAGTCCTGGGTCAGCTGGTAGATCAGTTGAAGTCTCTCCAGAGCTCCTATCGAAAGCGCATTTATTTGTGTTGCTAAATACGCCTGAAATTGAGCATTATATCGAGTAAGTAATTTAGATTATTAACCTTTTTTATCTGTTTAATTAATTATAAACTTTTATAGATAACTTCAATTCATGTAATTGCAGAGAACACGTGAAATTTTTGGAAAAGGAACATCCTGGTAGTAGACTAAATGACCTGACTAAGAAGCAGAGCACAACATTTGGTAAATGGTTACGCAACAAGGTCAGCTAAATTTGCTTATTGTTTTAATTCCGGATGAACTGTAACTTTCCTGAACAACTGACCTGAGTTGTCCGGAACAACTCTATTTTCTATCCGGATGAACTATAACCTTCCTGGTGAACTGAAACTATTTTCTTATAGTTTTAATTCCGGATGAACTGTAACTTTCCGGAACAATTGACCTGAGTTGTCCGGGATAACTCTATTTTCTATCCGGATGAACTATAACCTTCCTGGTGAACTGAAACTATTTTTCTTATAGTTTTAATTCCGGATGAACTGTAACTTTCCGGAACAACTGACCTGAGTTGTCCGGAATAACTCTATTTTCTATCCGGATGAACTATAACCTTCCTGGTGAACTGAAACTATTTTTCTTATAGTTTTAATTCCGGATGAACTGTAACTTTCCGGAACAACTGACCGGAGTTGTCCGGAACAACTTTATTTTATTTTTGGAAGAGCTATAATCTTCCTATTCCTAATGAACTCTCCTGATGAACCTACTATGAATTTCAGGTTGAAAAGGAGATGGCGGAGTCCCCAGAAACTATATCAGAGACCGTTAGGTGGATTTCACATGGTCCGCACAGAAGCGTGAGGAAATATGAAGTATATGACATCAATGGCTATTCATTTCGTACAAAATCTCGAGACGGTAGGGTTTACCAGAACAGCGGGGTTGGTGTAGAGGTAAATGACATGCACATCTCTAACGAGGTCTTAACCTATGGAAAAAAACCTTACTATGGGGTTTTAAAAGAGATATGGCTACTAGATTACCATATTAAAACCATCCCTCTATTTATGTGCGACTGGGTTGAGAATACACAGGCGGTCAAAAAAGATAGTCTTGGTTACACTTTGGTCAACCTTAAAAGACTAGGTCACAAGGAGGACCCGTTCATTTTCGCGTCACAAGCACAACAGTTGTTTTACGTCAAAGACCAGCTGGATAAAAAACTGCATATTGTCTTTATGACACCTCCCAGAAATTACAGAGATTATTATGAAGACGATGCCAATGAAGAATTTAGTACGGTAGTTTTTCCTCACAACGATAATGTATTGCCATCCGTAGATGCACGTCACAATGTTTACCATAGAGCTGACTATACTGGAATGATATTACGAAAAACCACCGATTAATTGATCATCATTGTAATGTTTTTGAATCTTAGCAAACTACAGTATCAACAATATTTGTTTTTTTTCTTTATGTATTCTGGAATATATATAATTATGGATCTTAATTTTGAGTCAAGTGTTTCCTTTTTTTTATTGTGCCTGCAGGTCTCCTCTCTTTGACCAAACCAGAGTCATTAAAAGTCAAAAATAAACAAACAAAATCAACTGCTGCTTTAACAAACACAATTACATACATAATCCAAAGGTTATGATTCCATTAATACATTGATCTATAAAATTACAACTGAAAAACTACTAACTTAAAATGGAGAAGAAGCGGCTGAAGAAAAATCCCTCTTTTGCTTTCTCACATGCACTTGCTTCTGATCAAGTGAAAAGAGAGAACAAGTCCCTCTTTGCTTTCTCACATGCAATTGCTTATGATCAACTGAAAATGGTGAAGAAGTGGCTGAAGATAAATCGGGTTCATGGGGCCAAAAGGGAGAAGAAGTGGCCGAAGAAAAATCAGGCTCGTGGGGCCAGAAGGGAGAGAAGCACCTGAAGAATACAAGTCCTGCAAACCTCAACATGTGCCCTTACTGCTGACTGTTATAAAATTACACAATAACTTAAAATCTGCTCTCAGTAAAGCATTTGTATGAACCATTAGAGACTCCTCGTCTGCATGGTTTCCACAATAACTTAAAATCTGCTCGCAGGAGATACAGAGTGCAATCTTTCCCTGCACAAGATAAAATTACCAAATCTGAGACGAAAATTTCAATCGAATTTCAGTGGTGAAGATGATAACTTACCGTTTTCCACATACGGATGATGCCAATTCCACATTTTTTGCCGTCGATGATGGACGAAAAACAGAGAGAGAAAGACTGGGAGAAAAGGGTCATGGTGGAGATGATGATGAAAACTGATACAGAGATAGTATATATCGATACTCGAGGGGCGTGGTAGATGGAGATTTGAAAGATAAAGTAAATGAAATAGTAATGATTACAAGCGCCGTACACTGTTGGTATTCTTCTTTTAGCCACCTAAAATTAATATACCGTGACCATTTGTCATAATTTGTCACGCAACCAATGTTTAATATGAGTGGCCATATCACAAGATAATCAAACATGATAAACATATATAACCATCATATATTCAATTATAACTACTAATATCATAACTAAAAATAAACATATAAAACATTGTTCTTAATTTGTTCATAATTCAACACAAACATCCATTAATTAATAATCCGGATCACTGCAATCTTCGGATATGTATGATCCTGATGAACTTGCATCGTCATCATCATGATCATCATCATCATCATCTTCTTCTTCTTCTTCTTCATCTTCTTCATCTGCTTCATCTGCTTCTTCATGATCTTCTTCATCTTCTTCTTCATCTTCTTCTTCAGGTTCATTGAATTTTGTATCAAGGACACGAAATAATTTCGCTGTCTCAACATGGTAGGCAAAACAATCAGGAATCTTCTGCGCATATAGTTGCTTCAGGATGTTCTCATCGTTGTGTTTAATCACAGATTTGTGGGACTTGAAGGATCTTCTTCTCCTGTTACTGTAAACCAAAAAAATACGGTTATGCTTCACATACCAGTAATTAAGGGAGCGTTGATTATCGGCCATTTGATACAAGAATTGGTGTAGAGAATTTGAGAGAATTGGTGTAGAGAATTTGAGATCAAGAAAGGGATGGCGGTAAAAAGGAAAATAACAATGATGATGATATATAGGGTAGCAGATTTTAACCCGCTCGAATTAATGGTACAATTGAAAAAAGCGCGTTGTTTTAGAGGGAAACAAATCTTCTATTTTTCGCCACGCATTTAATATTTTACCGTGACCATAAAATAGATTTTTGTCACTCACAACCTACCATTTAGTCACGGTTAATATATGTGGCCATAGGTAATAGATTTTTGTCACTCACAACCTACCGTGACCATTAGTCATCTAATATTTAGTCACACAACCTAATAACAGTGGCCATATGTACTAGCTTTTAGCCACATAACTAAGTAAAAAGCGTGGCCATTGCTCACATTTAGCCACGCATAAATAGTTTTGTTTTATTTTAATTTACTAAGTAATAAAATCTACTCTTCCGTCACACAACATTATTTAAGCGTGGCCATACATTCCTTTTTGGTCACACGAATAAAAAATCATAAAAATTCCGTGGCCGTTTGGTGCATTTCGCCACTCTTTTTTAAGTGTGACAAATAAGTGCCACATGTTTTTGTAAAACAGTGGCTAAAGCCACTGCACCTGATTGTTGTTGTCACATAAACAAAAAAATACGTGGCTAAAAGGGTCCAAAGGCTATATATTTGGCCACGGGTACAAAATATGTGTGGCTAAAACGAGAATTTCTTACCTTTGGCCACGCTTTTTTCAAAACAGTGGCTATGCGTTATAAAAAAAACCGTGGCCAAAGCCACTTTTTGACGTAGTGTCTCTCGAACGATTGGACACTTCTTGGATCTTCTAGGGCTTGGAATCTTGACTTCTAGCTTCTGAATTCTTCTGGTACCGTACTCTACTGGTCTCAAGTGTGTAACCTCTTGAAATGACAAAACGATTGGGTATTTATAGTGAAAGATTAGGGTTTTGGAAACTAGGTGTAAGGGTCGTGACACGGCCACAGGCCGTGAGCGCCACCATGAATTTACGAATTAGGGTTTCTCCGGTTGGCTTTGAAATGGGCCGTGCTGGCTATCACGGGTCGTGACATGGAGAAAAAGTCAAATTCAATTCTTATACAATTTAGCCCCAAAACTTCGTAAAATCCTCAAATATCACTTTGGCCCCTCTAATTACCTGTTTATGACATTTCACAGCAAACAAGGGTAAAATAGACCAAAATAATACATAAACTATCAACATTCGTGGGTGTTTGACTAATAAAATGATGTGTAATTTAAAGCACATCAAACATCCCCCCACGTAGACTTTGCTCGTCCCTGAGCAAACCTCTAACTACTACATTACCTTCCCAAACAAAGCTTTTAAAGTGTTGATACATAGCATGTGCGTCGTGTGAAGTATCCAACCAGACTATGTCATGTGGAGATCAAGACCAAAGTTCAAGGCTAGGTTTGTTGCTGGGTGAACCTGGTCCGAACCTGGAGTTCGGATCAGCCGAACTTAGAGTTCGGACAGGGTTCGGCCAGCAGTGTATAAATTGGAGTTTGGTCATTGTTTTATGTACGAGTGATAGACTGAGAGAGTGTTAAGTGTGTGTTTCTGTGGTGTGATTCTCTGAGTCTGTGTTCTAAGTGTCTAGAGTTGTAATTGTTCTTTGATCAATAAAACAATTCTTAATTACTTGTTTTGTATCCGAACTAGCTAGATTAAGTAGACGATCCAATGCTCACGCAATTTTAAGTGGTATCAGAGCTTTCTGGTTCATTCTACTGATCTGTGGTTGATATTTTCGGATGTTTTGAAACAAAACATGTGATTTTTGGTGATTTTTGAGTGTTTTCACGAGTTCTTGATCATTTTGGTCGCGGTTTTTGTGAAAATTTTGCTCATAAATCATTCCTTATCACTTTTTCTGATCTACTGCTGCAAATCTCGTCAATATCAGTCCAAAATCGAGTGTTTTGAGAAGATTATGTTGAGGTTCGGATGTAACTAGTCAGGTTCGACATAACCGCTCTGAAGTCCTAGTTCGGACAAAGTTCGTTAACTTCGGAAATTTTTTGGTTCGTGAGAGGTTCGGTCGAGGTTCAGATAGATTTGTGTTCGGAAAGAGTTTGGAAAGAGTTCGGTAAGGGTTCAGAGAGGTTTCGACAACTGTTCGGATAAACAAGGTTCGTTGAAGGTTCGGACATAGTTCGGAACAGGTTCGGAACAGGTTCGGAACAGGTTCGGAACAGGTTCGGAACAGGTTCGGCTGATCAGATTGTTAATTTTTAACAATGTCAGAATTTCAAGCTTTTGCCGCTATGCAAAACGCAATGCAAACCATGATAAATTTTGATAACGAAATCGGAACAAGTCACAAAGTTGCCAAATTATTGAAGTTGGAAGATTACCAAAATTAGAAGCAACGATTTTGTCTTACATAAGTACAAATGATATCGATTTGTGGATTCACTCAAGAAGCTTTATCAACATCCAACTGATCAAGGAGATTTTAAAGAAGTTCATACCTTCGACATTGCTGAAAGAAAATCATATGAGCTTGAACAAAAGGCTTTCGATTATCTTACAATGGCATTACCAATTGAGTTATTACATCAATTTAGTACATGCAAGAAATCAAAACAATTGTGGGATGCTCTATTAGCAAGGTGTGAGGGGAATGATCAATACAAGAAAAGTCGGAAGAAGGTGTTGAGTAAGGAGTTTGACAACTTTTAGAATTACGAGAATGAAAACATCACGGCTCTTGTCTCAAGGTTGTCACATCTCATCAGTGAATTGAAGATTGTAAGAATTGAGAAAACAGACGAAGAGCTAAAAGAAAAGATTATGGAAGCATTACCAGAAAAATAGGAAAATTATGTGTTGCTGCTTACACATGATAAAGAATTTTCCACATTAACATTTTATGATCTAACTAGTAAACTTCATGCTCGAGAGATGGAAATGATGAATTCCAACAAGTCCAAAGCAAATCTGCAAAATCCAGAGTTGTATCATGGTGAGAATGCTGCTAGTGTGACCGCTAAGGCTAAACCAAGTTTGAGTTCTGCACCTCCTACTGCTTTCATTGGAAATAGTTCTTGACATTCAGATAATAATTCATCACGGGTTTGTACCTTTACAATGCCAAAGTCAACAAGTCAGAATGCTTTTTCTGCAGAATCAACTGATGATTATGCCAAAATGATTGCTGCTTTGATTTCATCATCTTTCGGGTTGGTTATCAAGAATGTTGTTGATGCAAAACTAACAAGGAATGATCTTGATGCAATTGATGATGATCAGCTAAATGAATGAGATATATCTTGGCAATATGCTATACTGGGTCAAAGATCAATAAGGTTTTTCAAGAAACATGGAAGAACTACTTCTGATTTTAACGGAAATTTGGGTTTTGACAAATCAAAGTTGAAATGCTACAAATGTTCAAATCTTGGACATTTTGCTAAAAAATATAAACAAGCACATGTTAGCAAACTCGGTTTTACTCAACCATCATCAAGTAATTTAAACAAGACAGCTTTAACAGTTCAAAATGATGGTGTTTATGATTGGGGTAAACAATTTGATTCATCTGCTTTAATTGTCACTCATGATCAACAAGTTGATTATTATTCAGATACAAGTTCAGAACCAAGTTCCTATGAATCCGCTGAAAATATGGAAAGTTTGTTGAAAGAAAACACTTCATTATTAAATGAATTTCACAAGATTTCTGATGAAGTCAAGTTGGTGAAGGAAGAATTGAAGGTTTCTAAAAGCAATGAGAAGGAAGTTATGTTGACAAATGATTCTTTGATTAAGGAAATGAATATGCTTAATGAATTACTGTCTTCAATCGAAGAAGATGCAAAGATGCTTGAAGAAAAGAATGAAACGTTACTGGAAGAAAAGGATGAGTTGGTTAAAGAAGTTTAAAAATGGAAGTTTGGCGCAGAAGATGTTGCTACTGATTTTGAGAATTTGTTTGACAAATCAAAAATCAAACTTGATTTGCTTACAAAGAATGCTGAAGAATCTGCTGCTAAAATTAAATCTTATCAAATTGATATGAAGAAGTTGTTAGATGAAAAAAGAGAGTTAGTTAGTGTGAACAAAGTTCAAGCTGCTAATTTGGAAATTCAGAAGCGAAATTAAGATAAATTGAAGAAAGAATTTTTTGATGGGATGGAAAATATTCGAATGCAGAAATTTGAAAGACATAAAGTTGTTAAGCGATTGATTTCTACTGAGACAGCGTTAGCTGAAGCTCAACAGCAAATTGCTGAGTTGAAGATTCAAGTCATCGATGCTAACAGATTGTTGAACAATGTGTCAAACTCACAGTTGTTCACAAGTTTCTTGTCAAATGATGTTAATTTTGAGAAGATGTTTGATAAAACTGCATCACCCCCTGCAAATATCAAAGAAGCTTTTAAGGAAGTGATAAAGAAGGTTAAAGAGGTTGACTATTTAAAGGTTCCATCATCAATTTCAGATGAAGAGAAGATTGTAAAGAAAAAGAAAAACAGGAAGGCTAAGAAAACGAAAGGGAAGAAATCTAAAACTCCTCTAACTCCAAAATTTGTTTATGGTTCATTTTCCGCAGATAATGAGAAATCAGCTACTTCGAGTGATAAGATTCGCTCTCAACCGGATTTTGATGAGACGATCTTCTTTGAGCAGAAAAATATTAAAGAAATCGAAGCTATATTTTCAAAGTTAGCAAAGGATGGACACCAGAATTCAAATTCTGAGGAAAAAGTTTTTGGGAAAACTGTTCGTTTGGGTTTTAGAGCATAACATGATAAAGCTGAGGAGGTTCCATTATCAATATCACAAGATTTGAAGAAGCTTAAAATGAAGCAAGTGAAGAAGGAAGTTTTCAAGGCTGAGAAGGTTCAACCTGAACGGTTTTACAAACTCAAGGGTTCGGAAAAAATATTCTCCAATAAAGAATTTCTTCTTTATTGTGTGGATGCTAGGAAAATTTTTGAAGTTTTTAAGAAGAAGGATGCATCAAGAACCTTGAAGAATCAGACAACAAAACTTTCTTCTGATGGTTCTTATTCTCGAAGCCCAACATCAAAATGGGTTCATGATCACAGGCATCAGGTATATGATTCTAATTTTGATCATTTTAGCGATATTCATGTTTGTGAATCTTTGCAGGCAACCAAAAAGTGGGACAAATTACAACGCATCTGTTATGTTTGCCGCCAAAAAGGGCATATGGCAAAAGATTGTCCACTTCCTGCTGAATCAAGACAAAGGTTTCAATAGACATCAGTTTTTGGTAACCCTGCCAAACCAAACTTCTTTGATGAACAAGGCAGAGTTTTTGATGAATGTGAATCTACATTCTCTCTCAAACAAAAATGTTTTGTTCCTATGTTCAAAAAGGTTCAGAATGTAGGTTCATCATCACAGACACCTGTGATTGATTCATCAAAAGCTGAATTACCAAGACAACAACACTGGAAACCCAAGGTGGTTTCGAAACAAATTAAGGACACTGGTCGGCCGGAAGCAGTCGCTTCGGGTCAAGTTAAATACTAATTTGTTTGACCAGTGTGCAGGTACTTCTAGAAGACCTATCGACGATTGAAAATTTGTTGATGGAGGAGTATTATGCTTAACTTAAATTTAATGCCATATATTCTTCTTACCTGCATGTTTTATGAAACTTTTAAATTCACGGTATCCGTGTTGGTTGATCAATTTTCTTTATGTTTTCTTTGATAAAACCCAAAAATAGAGTCTTGTTTTTGTAAAATGAAAATCTAAAAATACAGTTTTCATTTTAAGGGGGAGAATGGAATGTAAGGGGGAGAATGGCATGCAAGGTGGAGAAATTGTGAAAATGCATGTTATGGGATGAAGGTGAATACATGCAAAATATATAAGTAAGGTGAATACATGCACTATATATAATTTTTTGAGAAATTGATCATTGGGAAATGATGGTACATTGGCTTACGTATCTGGCTCATGGATAGAGTACATGAAAGAGCCATAAGATCATTGTTTGATATGCTTGGTAGGAACGGAAAATCAGAAAGTATTCAGATGTGATATACATTAAATACTAATGGTTAACCATGTGGATAACATCTTGATGCCTATTTCATAAAAAAAAGAAAAATAAGTATGAAAATCAAAATGAGAAGTCACTATGTATACATGTGTTTATTTTGCAAAGATTTAAACTTGTTTGGTTTTCTTTATTTTGTCGAACGATCGGACATTCTCTGCGTGCTTACAAGGCCGACCTGATTGTTGTTCGTTTGACGTTCTGCGTTATTTTCTTTGGTGTTTCGTATAACTCATCGGACTTTCTCTGCGTGTACAGAAGTACCGACCTGATTGTTGTTGGGTTATACAATTTCAACTTGTTTTATATTCTTTATTTTGTTAAATCCAGGTCTTATCTGCGTATCGAAAGATCGACATTAAGGTAGACGATTTAACGTTCTTATTTCTTTTTTTCATTGAATACAGTTGACAATATCATGAAAATATTATGCTTTGTGAAATATCACAAGTGTAATCAGACACAAGAAAAGAAAAACAAGAAAATGTCTGAATATGTCTGATAGTGTGGGATACACTAGTCAAAGAAAATCTAATCAATACCTTAACATATCCAGATGTATGAGTATGATTCTGCCTGAGTTTAAGATGGACAAATTATACCAGCGATCAGCATGACTTATGTTGCTTCAATTAGTTGAAATTGAAATTAAGTTCAGTGCGTTATGATCAATATGATCCCGTGTAGTGATCTTTCTCATACCAAAAATAGTGTTTGATTTTGTATTGCATTTACATTTCATTTCGGAAAAGTACAAAAAGATTTTCGATGTGTTTTAGCATAAACTTTGAAAAATCAAAAAGATTTTAGGTTTGCTTTGATATAAATTTTCTAAAAGCCAAAAAGATTTTGTTTCTGCTTTATTTTCGATCTGATCAACATGTGATACAAATCAAAAGTTCAAAATCATATCTTGGAGTCTCGAAGAGACGTTTTGCGCCAAGATTATTTAAAGTTTACAGGTCGTTAAAAGTGAAAGATGTCACAACTTCAAGTCTTCTAAAGTTGTTGATAAAGACCAGAGATGCACCAGACTTTGTCAAGTATATAAGATCAAGCTACGATCAAGTTGAGGAGGAGTTTGTTCAAAGATTCATTTCGTTGGATGAACGGATTCTACACTTGAGGGGGAGTTTTATTAAAGATACAGTTTTGAGGATGTTAAAGAGATACTTCACACGACGAGTGGGAGTTTGTTGATAAATATCATGTGCGTCGTGTGAAGTATCCAACCAGACGATGTCATGTGGAGATCAAGACCAAAGTTCAAGGATAGGTATACTGCTGGGCGAACCTGGTCCGACCTGGAGTTCGGATCAGCCGAACTTGGAGTTTGGACAGGGTTCGGCCAGCAGTGTATAAATAGAGTTTGGTCGTTGTTTTGTGTACGAGTGATAGACTGAGAGAGTGTTAAGTGTGTGTTTTTGTGGTGTGATTCTCTGAGTCTGTGTTCTAAGTGTCTAGAGTTGTAATTGTTCTTTGATCAATAAAACAATTCTTAATTACTTGTTTTGTATCCGAACTAGCTAGATTGAGTAGACGATCCAATGCTCACGCAATTTTATAAAGTGAAGTGATGGATGATGGTTACAACTCTAAATGATTAAAGACACATAGGCATAGTTAGTCACATGGGTCGAAATTTTCAGAATAGACCAAACAAAATAAGTTTTATTAGTGAAAAGCATGGACAATAAACACTGGACTTCTTTCCTTAGGACTATTCCTTAACAACCAACCAAACTACCTCACAATGTACACTCCAATCAGGCTTTATATTTGGATCACTAGTAAATAATGTACTAGACTTTATATGGCTCTCAATTTGCAACACCATGGACTTTCCTTACCATAGGCTTGACAAACGATCGTAATTCAACTAACATTCTAAATAACTTACAAATCAAGAGGACTTTTAGGGCTAAGATTGTAGTTTGTGTAGGGAATGGAATTGGGATTTTACAAATGTGGAAACTTAGGTGTACAAGATCTGGTGGGTACAAAATCACAATAAACAAACTAACTAACTAAGGAAGATCTGTAAATTCATAGATTTCCTTTTTATTTTGGAAAATTGGATTCAAATAATCCCAACTTTTACCTATTGGCGGACAATAATCCCACATTTAAATATCCTTCTCAACAGTCTCAACTTTCACTCATATTTTTTTTAATAGACCCACCGTTAACTTTTTTTAACACCGTTAAATGTGTGATGACATGGCCTGCTGACGTGTAATACTCTTTTTATTTTTTTAACACTTTAATCCACATCATATGCCAAGTCAGATTTCCCCCCTTTTTTTAACACTTCATTATTTGTGTCTGAGATTTAGAAATCAATTATAGTTTCCTTCTTCAACTTCCTTTTCTCTGTTTCAATTTCACCAGCCACCGGCAACAGGTACGTATTCGCTTTCTTTTATTTCTTTTCTACCGATAGTTGTACCATCTGCATTGATAGGGTTGTACGTTGTGGGTTGGTCTGTGGTAGGTGCACATAACGCAGGGAGACCACGTGGGCAGAGCAGTGATTGTGTCTTGGGTGACTCAAAATGAACCTGGTTCTTCCACCGCCGTTTACTGAGCCGAGAAAAACCCCCAACCAGAAGCACAAAGCCACCGGCGGCAACATCAAGAATTTAGAGTTTGACACACCAAGTACCATTACGAGGTTGGAAGCACAAGGCGGTGCTGGTTCTCCCCCCGCGGTTGGACCCGACGTACCCTACACTTTCGCCCTCATGGGTAACAAACAACATCTCAATTCATTCGATTCATTCTATTAATAGAATGATAATACTGTCTGGAAGCAGAGTTATCTTTTCTACGGACCTTACAGTACCGGTGATAATACTGTTTCGATTTCATAAACGAATCTAGACCGGATTTGACCTTCTTTTTCAGATCCGAATCCATCGCTATCGTTTTGATTGTTTCCGGATGCATTAATCGAACGGAACTCCAGCGTCCTCTGCTCGGACGGTTTCAAAAAAAAAAATATTCATTCTATTAATTCTATTATTCTACTGTTGGATAGATAATTATTATTATTAACTATTAATTGGTTGAATCGATCTGTAGGGGATCTTTGTCAGATTTATGACTCAAATTTTACACTTACGTATTAGAGATGAACCCGGTGAAAGGGCAGGCGGTGCTGTTCATGGGAGATCTGTCATACGCGGATCACTATCCGTACCATGACTATTTCAGGTGGGATAGTTGGAGGAGGTTTGCTGAAGGGAGTACAACTTATCAACCCTGGATTTGAAGCTTTACATGAACACGGCGGTGCCGGCGGAGGACCGTCGGAGGACCATCGGAGGCCGGTGAAATTGAAACAGAAAGTTGAAAAAGGAAACTATAATCAATCTTTAAATCTTAGACACAAATCACGAAGTGTAAAAGAAAAAAGAGGAAAAAATATGACTTGGCATATGACGTGGATTGAAGTGTTAAAAAATATAAAGATTATTACACGTCAGCAAGTCACGTCATCACACATTTAACGGTGTTAAAAAAAGTTAACGACGGGTCCATTAAAAAAAATATGAGTGAAAGTTGGGACTGTTGAGAAGGATATTTAAATGTGGGATTATTATCGGCCAATAGGTAAAAGTTGGGATTATATAAATCCAATTTTCCTTTTATTTTTGTACTAAGGACAAGTCTTTAAACACATAGACTGCCTTTTTTTATTCTAACTATAACTTGAAGAAGAATCTTTAAACTCATAGATTCTATTTAATAATACACAATCATTTTTTATTTATTTATTTATTATTATTATTATTATTATTATTATTATTATTATTATTATTATTATTATTATTATTATTATTATTATTATTATTATTATTATTTCATCGGCATATCATACATTTTCTTTTCTTGCCGGGATTATTCTAACATAATAACCAGATTGTTTCCCCGAAAATAAAGGTGAAAGGAAAAAGGCTAAGGTTATTGGGTTAATTGGATAATCAAACTAAATGGATACAGGCTCAACATCGGTCAACTAAAGGAAATTTTGGGTAATTGGGATATAGAAATGTAGATAAGGTAAAATAGAAGGTGTAAAGTGCAAAATAAGGTTATCCTAGGGCTTGCCTCTGTCATGTTTGCTTGTTTTGTAAGATGCGGTCTCGTAACGTATACAAATGTCAAGTTCTAGAAGTAGGTCACATCCGGCACTCTCTATTGTTATACAAGAATAAAGCTCAAGCTCCTAGCAAGTAGAAAGCTTGTTTAAGGCTAAAAAAAATCTCACTACGGAAACAGAATGGAAACAGGGCTTAAGTCTGGTGGACTGTCTAGGCTTCCTCCCTCGTACTAGCACACTGGAATTGTTGTCTAAGTTTTACCAAGTCTAATCTATCCTAAAAAACAACTTAGGACTTAACTATGTAAAAGGGTCTAAAATACATGCCTAGAGTTGTATAGAAATGAATGGAAGGTGGAAAAAGCTTTGCTTTGGTCTAGCATGCAGAGTTAAGAAGTTTACTTTAGGATCCACAAAATCAGTTGATAGCTTAAGTTTTAGTAGTGTAAAAATTTTAGCATGCAAAAACTTGAGAACTTTTGACACTTTTTAAACGAAAACATAATAAAACATGCAAACTACAGGCGAGTCTCCCATTATCCCACTTAAAATCGTACATTGTCCTTAATGTACTTGAGAACACTGCAAAACATAAGATAAAAGAAAAAGGGGAAAGATGAGCCTGACTGCTAGAAGATTGCGGAGCATGGCTTCTTCATTAACACTATTGATTGCTTTCCCGATCATTTGCCTACCAGAACTTCAGTCTTTGATTCCTTTGCTACTTACAAGACTCAAAAGAAAAACATTACACGCAAAAGGAAAAAATAAAAGCATTACCCAAAAATAAATAGATAATAAACATTCCATGTATTTAATCAAAAGCATTCATTGTCAAACCATTGTTCACATCAAACATTTAAAAGTAAACAAACTATCCAAGTCACATAAGAAGTCTAAATAATAGATAATAATAATCATAATAAAGCACAAAAACTTCAATCATCCCTATGATGGTGGGTCTTCTTCTGGTTCACTCTCTTCATCATCAACATCTATCCGATGAAGAGTCTCTATCAATTCTTTAGCAAGAGCCTGACCATAGGGAGGAGGAGTTGGAGTGGCATTAGCACTGGGCTTTGGAGCTGTGAAGTCATCGGCTCGATTGACTAGGCCTTGTAGATGGTAGACAACAATATCAAGCCTATCGTGGACATCTAACATGTTGTTTGTCAGTTTTCTGTAGTTGTCAGCCGTGTCCTCCTTTTTATCCAAATGATTGCATAGATGCACAAAAGCTGGAGACACCTGAAATATCTTGTCATTTTGTTCCAATGGTTGTATTTTCCTAGGCCTTCCTCTCCTTATTTTTAAAGGACACGCTTCGTGATCGTAATTCCTCACGTTGGTGAGTTCAACAACAGGATGCTTGCCTTTCATCTACGAGAAAACAACGAGACAATAAAAACACAAAAGATTAAAACTTCACTGGCGTCACGGCTCGTTACAGGCTAACGAGTCGTTAGACCAAGTTACCAAGTATTCTGTAAAGGATGTCGTCACGGCGCGTTACGGGGTAACGGATTGTTTCGGCTAGTTTTCAAAAAAAATCAAAAATTTATATTCTGATCAGGACAATGCATGATCAAAAACTAGCAATTAAGTGCGAATTGGGGATGGGAACTTGTTGCCATCCCCACACTTAATCCTTTACAAATATCATATTTGAAAATTTGAGAATTAAGTGATGATCATAAGGTTTAATGGAGTGGGGAACACAATAGTGGTAAAGAAACCATTGTGATCTCAAGATAAAGTAGAAACTTGAAATGAATTGATATTTGAATTGTTCTTTCTTGGAAAACAAGATAAAACAATGAAGAATAGTGAAATTCGTTACTTAGATCGATCAAGAATGCCCCAGGAACCGTCCAATGCGATTTAGGGTTTTGAAAAGTCGTCTGGAGAATTCCATTTATAAGTTTCAAAAACAAGTCAAAACGAGCCATATCGGGGATACGAGCCGTTAGGTCAACCTATCGTTACGGTCCATTATGAAGCTCGAAACAAAATTTTCACAAAACTTCTTTTCATGCAACTTTAAGCAAAATTGATTAATCGAGGCAACGAAATATGAAGAAAGAACGAATTCAATTGAGCAAGTCAACTGAATTGATTGAATTCTTACAAGAACTTAACAAATTTCAACTTACGAAAAACAAAACGAAAAATGAAATGAAAAGAAATAATGAAATTGGGTTGCCTCCTAAGAAGCGCTAAGTTTTTATAGGGTCTTCAGCCTGACCCACCTTCACTCATATTTTTGGAGAGTGGAGGCGTGAACGCACATTATCGTAAGGTGGCTCAATCTTTGGGTTTTTGAAATCAAAGACTGGGTAGACATGTTCAAGAGTCAACAAGCCAGGAACTAGCGTTGTTGGTTCAGATAACACCCCTTGAGGGATTTCAGATATAGCTAAAGAAGGACCTGACTCATTCGAGTTAGTGGACTGCATAAAGCATACAGTCTCCTCTTTATGCTTGAAAATCAGCGCCTTGAGATTGATCTGTGTTGGCGCAAATGAGACTTCATTTTCACCACTTCTTAGGGTGATATGCTCAGCTTCTAGATCAATTAGTGCTTTGGCGGTAGCCAGAAATGGACGTCCTAAAATGATAGGATGAAATTTATTAATAGGAACGTCGAGCACTATGAATTCTGCATGAAATTTTAGATTCTCAACATCAACTATTACATCTTTGACAATCCCCTTGGGATTGATATATGATTGATCTGGCAGTTGAATATTGAGACTTATTGGCTGCAATAGACCTAGCTCGAGCTTTTTATATGTGGAATAATGCATAATGCTTATGCTAGAGCCTAAGTCTGCCAATGCATCAATGGTGGATGAAGATCCAAATCTGCAGGGAATAATGAAACTGCCCGGATCCTTTCGCTTTTCCAGTAGTTCTAAAGCAGTTTTGGGCAAAGAGGCCGGCGATGAATTTTTGTGATTAGAAGAAAGAAACTTGAAAAAGGAATTAATTAAAAGATAGCTCTCGTAAGAAGGTGAGATATCTTCTGCATTAGCGTCGCGTTCAAGAATGAGGTCGATGAATTATTGATATTTCTGCTCTTCTTCTATATCCTCCTTGTTATCCTCATAGTATTCCTCCAACTGCTTCTTCTGAAGTGTACGAGTGTGGTCTCTCAGTTGGGTACGCTTCTTATCAAGTGAATCTTTTTCTAAATCAATGATGGAGATCATGTTGACACTGGCATTAGGGTTTACTTCAGTGTCGCCAAGCAACTCACCCTTATTCCTTTCATACAAAAGATTGGCTATTTGCCCTAAGTATCTCTCCATATTTTGGATACTAGCCTGCTGATTTTTTATTTCAGTATTGTTTTTACTGTCATCATTCACTAGACCTTGGACTAACTTTTCCAATTTGTCCAATTTAGATGGCTCACATTGACTAAAGTGAGGTGGACGATAAGGTTGATTGAAGTTATTATAATTGGAATTTGAGTTTCGCCGGGAGCTACTAGATTAGTTTATGTTATCTGAGTTGAACAGTTGACGATTAGATTGATCGGATGAATGACCATAGAAATTATGAGTGGATTTAACTTTCTCAGTTAACGTAGCTGCGAAAACCGGACACTTATCCAAGGTGTGAGCACCACCACAGGCATCCCAGCCATTGGATTTAGTGGTTAGACGATTCACCTGGCTTGTGAGAGCTTCTGTGACACCTCGTCCGAAAACCTAGGTCAAACCTGTTTACTTTGACTTTTTAATTAAGTATTAATGTGCATTAACCGATCTGATTTCTGTTTAATTGTTAATTAATGTGCCTAACTGTTAACTAATGACGTAAACCTAATCTCGCGTTTGTACTAGAAGCGTATACCCGTAAATTTCATAGAGATTCCATGGATTAATCATGGAATTTCAATAAACAGGAAAATTAAATGTAAAATGTATTTTTATATTTTATCCGAAACCGGTGTCGTACGCTTGTATAACCGACACGGCAAACTGATAGCGATCGTATGTTTAAAACTATTCGGTTTTAAACAATCTGGACGGTCGAGCTTAAAACTGTCACAACTGACGAAACTGAAAACGTTAACTGTAAAACTTGTGAAAAACTGAAAACTGAAACTGATTTCTGAAAAACTGATGTAACCAACTCAAACAATTATTTTACAAAATAATAGCATCACAAACAGAAATCGTTGTCAAGATTTAAGCCATACCTCAACCGATCACCCGATTGGGCCCAACTAGGCCTAATAGGCCCAATGAGCAAAAAACAATGAAACCGAGCTCGAACCCTTAACCCATTGCATCATCTTGATAAACCAAATAATCGTGGCGATCCGCAAACCAAACGGATACACAACGGGCTCGGACCACGAACCGGTGCTGCGTTTGGACCCGTACGGCCCAAATCTAACGAACCGGCCCAAATACAATCTTTCTTTTAATATTTGGACTCCATATAAATCCCAAGCCCAATGAATAAATTTTGAATTTATTGGCCCATCAACTTTGCAATTTTTATAAAAACTTGTTACTACCTTTTATTTTTATAAAAATTTGTCACCGACTTATATAACTTTTACACTTTTATTATTTATAAAAGTTATGATTTTCACCTTTGCTATCCTTTATATATTTTATAAAACTTCACAACACTTAAACTTTATTTTTATAAAAGCATGACAAGTTTATAAAATATAATCACCAAGATATTAAATTTTTATAAATGTTAAGGAGGAGATTTCCACCAATTAACTTGTAAAGATTGTTTTGCCACATCCTTCACTCTACCCTCCTACCACAAGCCATACCTACCACCCCCTTTTATCTTTCTCTTTATCTGCCAAAAACAACCACCACCACCTTAGAACCTCCATCGTCACACTACCTTCTTCTTCCTCTCCCTCTCGGCAACCCTACAGCCATCACCACCACAGCCGTAACCCCCCCCCCCCTTCTCTATTTTTCTGCCGGAAGCAACCCACCAAACACCCGCCTTGGTCTCTCTTTTTCTGCAGGAGAACCAACTCCCACCATCCGCCACTCCTCCTTGCGGAATTCCGGCCAGAGAAGCCCCCCGCCACCTTTTCTTCTTCCTTCCTTGTCCACGGCAGCCAACCCACCATCACAGCTCTTGTTGCTACTGTTCTCCGCTACTGGACTGCTGCCCTCTCTGTCGGAGACTGCTACTGTCGTGAACTCTGATGCTGCAGTCGTGAACCACCCAAGACCACCAGCAATCCGCCACCTCTGTTGTGCTGCTACTATTTCCTGTCGCCACTGCGACCGCCGGCTGCTGCCACAACCACCTTCGGCCACTACTGCCATCGGAGCAGCACTGCGACCGCTGGAAACTGTTGTTGCTGCTCCGCCAGCTTGCTGTTGTGAATCACTGCTGTAAACCACCACCGAGCACAACCCCGAGCACCACGAAACCGAACCAGCACCAATATCAACCGCCACCTTTCTCCCCCCCCCCCCCCTCTTCTCGGTGACAACCATCACAGCCCGCCACCACCAACATCAAGACTCCTGCTGTTGCTGTTCTCGCCACCCTCAGCCGCCATCATGCTGTTGCGGGAGGGCTGCTCTGAGCCGCCACCATGAACCGCCGAGAACCACCGAGCAACCCGTCACCTTTCTCCCTTCTCTATCGGTTTAACTCCTCTCTTTCGTGAGTCTTTTAACCGTTATCGTTTATGTTTTTAACACGTTATTAACGTCCCAAACGATCCCCCGAGTCTTGACAATCGAACCGTTAAAACCCAAGCTTTTTAAAACGATCTTAACCACCAAACTATTATTCTATCACAAATATGTTAGTGTTTTTGTTTAGAACAAAAACCTATAGATTAAGTTACAAATTAAATGGTTTAATTTGATCATGTAGTGACGTTATGATTATTATGTGTTATGTATAGTTATTACTTGATATTATCATGCTTTGATAGATTATAAATTGTTGAAATGGTTACTTGTGATTTTAATAGTTAACCATCATATTTACGGATAAATATATGCTAATGACGATTAACATGAACATATGACGTTTAGTGACATACATGGAACTAATATGGCGGTAGCCAGAAATGGACGTCCTAAAATGATAGGATGAAATTTATTAATAGGAACGTCGAGCACTATGAATTCTGCATGAAATTTTAGATTCTCAACATCAACTATTACATCTTTGACAATCCCCTTGGGATTGATATATGATTGATCTGGCAGTTGAATATTGAGACTTATTGGCTGCAATAGACCTAGCTCGAGCTTTTTATATGTGGAATAATGCATAATGCTTATGCTAGAGCCTAAGTCTGCCAATGCATCAATGGTGGATGAAGATCCAAATCTGCAGGGAATAATGAAACTGCCCGGATCCTTTCGCTTTTCCAGTAGTTCTAAAGCAGTTTTGGGCAAAGAGGCCGGCGATGAATTTTTGTGATTAGAAGAAAGAAACTTGAAAAAGGAATTAATTAAAAGATAGCTCTCGTAAGAAGGTGAGATATCTTCTGCATTAGCGTCGCGTTCAAGAATGAGGTCGATGAATTATTGATATTTCTGCTCTTCTTCTATATCCTCCTTGTTATCCTCATAGTATTCCTCCAACTGCTTCTTCTGAAGTGTACGAGTGTGGTCTCTCAGTTGGGTACGCTTCTTATCAAGTGAATCTTTTTCTAAATCAATGATGGAGATCATGTTGACACTGGCATTAGGGTTTACTTCAGTGTCGCCAAGCAACTCACCCTTATTCCTTTCATACAAAAGATTGGCTATTTGCCCTAAGTATCTCTCCATATTTTGGATACTAGCCTGCTGATTTTTTATTTCAGTATCGTGTTTACTGTCATCATTCACTAGACCTTGGACTAACTTTTCCAATTTGTCCAATTTAGATGGCTCACATTGACTAAAGTGAGGTGGACGATAAGGTTGATTGAAGTTATTATAATTGGAATTTGAGTTTCGCCGGGAGCTACTAGATTAGTTTATGTTATCTGAGTTGAACGGTTGACGATTAGATTGATCGGATGAACGACCATAGAAATTATGAGTGGATTTAACTTTCTCAGTTAACGTAGCTGCGAAAACCGGACACTTATCCAAGGTGTGAGCACCACCACAGGCATCCCAGCCATTGGATTTAGTGGTTAGACGATTCACCTGGCTTGTGAGAGCTTCTGTGACACCTCGTCCGAAAACCTAGGTCAAACCTCTTTACTTTGACTTTTTAATTAAGTATTAATGTGCATTAACCGATCTGATTTCTGTTTAACTGTTAATTATTGTGCCTAACTGTTAACTAATGACGTAAACCTAATCCCGCGTTTGTACTAGAAGCGTATACCCGTAAATTTCATAGAGATTCCATGGATTAATCATGGAATTTCAATAAACAGGAAAATTAAATGTAAAATGTATTTTTATATTTTATCCGAAACCGGTGTCGTACGCTTGTATAACCGACACGGCAAACTGATAGCGATCGTATGTTTAAAACTATTCGGTTTTAAACAATCTGGACGGTCGAGCTTAAAACTGTCACAACTGACGAAACTGAAAACGTTAACTGTAAAACTTGTGAAAAACTGAAAACTGAAACTGATTTCTGAAAAACTGATGTAACCGACTCAAACAATTATTTTACGAAATAATAGCATCACAAACAGAAATCGTTGTCAAGATTTAAGCCATACCTCAACCGATCACCCGATTGGGCCCAACTAGGCCTAATAGGCCCAATGAGCAAAAAACAATGAAACCGAGCTCGAACCCTTAACCCATTGCATCATCTTGATAAACCAAATAATCGTGGCGATCCGCAAACCAAACGGATACACAACGGGCTCGGACCACGAACCGGTGCTGCGTTTGGACCCGTACGGCCCAAATCTAACGAACCGGCCCAAATACAATCTTTCTTTTAATATTTGGACTCCATATAAATCCCAAGCCCAATGAATAAATTTTGAATTTATTGGCCCATCAACTTTGCAATTTTTATAAAAACTTGTTACTACCTTTTATTTTTATAAAAATTTGTCACCGACTTATATAACTTTTACACTTTTATTATTTATAAAAGTTATGATTTTCACCTTTGCTATCCTTTATATATTTTATAAAACTTCACAACACTTAAACTTTATTTTTATAAAAGCATGACAAGTTTATAAAATATAATCACCTAGATATTAAATTTTTATAAATGTTAAGGAGGAGATTTCCACCAATTAACTTGTGAAGATTGTTTTGCCACATCCTTCACTCTACCCTCCTACCACAAGCCATACCTACCACCCCCTTTTATCTTTCTCTTTCTCTGCCAAAAACAACCACCACCACCTTAGAACCTCCATCGTCACACTACCTTCTTCTTCCTTCTCCCTCTCGGCAACCCTACAGCCATCACCACCACAGCCGTAACCCCCCCCCCCCCTTCTCTATTTTTCTGCCGGAAGCAACCCACCAAACACCCGCCTTGGTCTCTCTTTTTCTGCAGGAGAACCAACTCCCACCATCCGCCACTCCTCCTTGCGGAATTCCGGCCAGAGAAGCCCCCCGCCACCTTTTCTTCTTCCTTCCTTGTCCACGGCAGCCAACCCACCATCACAGCTCCTGTTGCTACTGTTCTCCGCTACTGGACTGCTGCCCTCTCTGCCGGAGACTGCTACTGTCGTGAACTCTGATGCTGCAGTCGTGAACCACCCAAGACCACCACCAATCCGCCACCTCTGTTGTGCTGCTACTATTTCCTGTCGCCACTGCGACCGCCGGCTGCTGCCACAACCACCTTCGGCCACTACTGCCATCGGAGCAGCACTGCGACCGCCGGAAACTGTTGTTGCTGCTCCGCCAGTTTGCTGTTGTGAATCACTGCTGTAAACCACCACCGAGCACAACCCCGAGCACCACGAAACCGAACCAGCACCACTATCAACCGCCACCTTTCTTCCCCCCCCCCCCCCTCTTCTCGGTGACAACCATCACAGCCCGCCACCACCAACATCAAGACTCCTGCTGTTGCTATTCTCGCCACCCTCAGCCGCCATCATGCTGTTGCGGGAGGGCTGCTCTGAGCCGCCACCGTGAACCGCCGAGAACCACCGAGCAACCCGTCACCTTTCTCCCTTCTCTATCGGTTTAACTCCTCTCTTTCGTGAGTCTTTTAACCGTTATCGTTTATGTTTTTAACACGTTATTAACGTCCCAAACGATCCCCCGAGTCTTGACAATCGAACCGTTAAAACCCAAGCTTTTTAAAACGATCTTAACCACCAAACTATTATTCTATCACAAATATGTTAGTGTTTTTGTTTAGAACAAAAACCTATAGATTAAGTTACAAATTAAATGGTTTAATTTGATCATGTAGTGACGTTATGATTATTATGTGTTATGTATAGTTATTACTTGATATTATCATGCTTTGATAGATTATAAATTGTTGAAATGGTTACTTGTGATTTTAATAGTTAACCATCATATTTACGGATAAATATATGCTAATGACGATTAACATGAACATATGACGTTTAGTGACATACATGGAACTAATATGGACGTTAGATGTGTTCACTAAATCTTTGGACATAAAATCATGGTTTAAAACCTTTAAATAAATTTTATGGTAAAATATTAAAACTAGTAATTTTATATAAATTACTTGGATTTAAACCATAAAAATCCACCATGAAACTTAACTTATATAAAATGGTCACATTTTATAAAAATATAATATCTAAAAACACAAGACTTAAATGCTTGTTAAGATTTTATAAAAATAAACTGGATAAAATATATATAGATATATTTTATGACAAAAATGGTATGTGGACCCTTATGCATGTTGTCTTATGTTTTATTAGGACTTTACTTGCTAGTTGCCACTCGGTAATCCATCATCATCACTGAATCAAGTGAGTTTCACGGCCCCTATTCTTTACAACTGTTTTACACTTATGGGGGAGAAATCATGAACTGATAAAATGTTTTAACTTAATGTTATGGTCTACTGTTAGTCGTATAACTATTTGTTCTCTTACTGATTGCCCACAGCTGGTACTTTATCGTTATAAACGTTAGTACAACTGAATCCCACCATTAGTTGATTTCAATTAGTTCTGCTCGAAACGATAACTAGTGAATAGATCTATTATATAGGGTTGACAACCATGCCCATGTTTGGTCGCTCCAATCCTGACTCCGTACATTGTCAAGGGGTACACGTCAGTTATTCTGCTCTGTTCGGTATCTCTCGGGCGAGGATACCATGGGTGGGTAAACCGTTAGTATTTGAAATCAAGGTTTAGGTGAGATCATACAACTACAACAGTAAGCCAATGTAACATTCTGAGTTTTCTGAAACTGTTTTACAATCTTACTATCGAGTCCTAAACCTGTGAACCTCGCCAACTTTATGTTGACCTTTTAAACTCATGATTTCTCAGGTAACTTAGCTTATCATGGAAGACGTGTAAATGGGGCTTCACTGTAACTTTCAGACCTACTTTACCGGAGTCGTAGTCCCGACCTATCTTAAATAAACTGAGTTATGATTTCAATCTCAAACTAAGACTTTTATTCAAATGTAAGACAATATCATTTCACCACAACATTCCGCTGCAACATGAATGGTATTATGTTTTAAATGAAGTTTGAATTTAGTAGAAGTTGTTCTGTATATCTGCGACTATGATTCCGTCTCGCTCACACCCAATCCGTTGACCGGGGTGTGACAGCTTCGATCTTTGCATTTAATACAGTGACATCGTCTATGGCATGAAGGTCAGACTACTTAAAATTAGAGATTTGGCGACCTCTTGAAGGTTGCCAGTCATAGCTAGTGGCTGTTGACTCTCAATTAACGTGATGGTATCAGCCGAAGTTTTGTTGAGAATTGACCCTCCCGATGAGGAATCACGTGCATATGGGTGGGACTGCTCAAGCCGTTGTAAACATACTGCAGCCACGCGTCCATGTTGTTGTGAGGAAATTTGCGTAGTAACCCCTTATATCTTTCCCAGGCTTCATGTAAACCTTCCCCCTCGTCTTGGGAAAATGTAGTAATGTTATTGCGAAGACGAGGAGTTTTTTTGGAGAGGGAAGTACTTAACTAAGAACTTCTCTGCCAACTAATTCCATGTAGTGATGGAACCTGCTCGTAGGGTCTTAACCCAAGTTTTGGCATTGCCTGCTAGAGTGAATGGAAATAAACGAAGCAAGACTGCATCGTGAGTAAGACCATCGAGTTTGAATGTGTCACATATTTCGAGAAAAGTGTCAATGTGCGCGTGTGGACACTCATCTGCTAACGCGTGGAACTGCGAAGTGTTCTAAAACATCTGGATGGATCCAGGCTTGATCTCGAACTTCCCTTGAATGACGGGTCTTGTGATGCTTGATTGCCCTCCTTCAAGTGTTGGCTTTGCGTAATCAGCGATCGTACGCTGCGTTGCATCCCCCATCCTTCTTGCTTGGTGTATAACGCATTAGGGATATTTAAAATCTTGAAATAGAAGTGGATGATTCGCACGAGTGGAAATAGCAGAAGAATTTTTGTACCTGTGATTTGTCCAGAACTGAACCATCTCCAAGGTAGATGTTCAAAAGCTTGAAATAGAAGTGGATATTCGAATAAAGGACCAAACAATAACCGCGAATACTCTTTCTTGTACCTGTGATTTGTCCAGAACTGAACCATCTCCAAGGTCTGCATGTTGATACGACACAACAACCACTCTTTAACGTCCCTTGCGTACAACAGCACATACATGTAATCGACCTCCCAGAAAGAGGGGAATAGTTCATCCGTACCGTTGGCGTATCTGGCCGTAATCTTTGATTCCTTATGACACAAGTCATCTCTAAATTGTGGTGGTAAGATCGACTAACGCAATCCCGACGGACCAATTTTCTTGACTAAGCCATGCATGCGACGCATCATCCTATTAACCCAGGCTTCAATGTGCTGTAACAAACGTGCAAAAAACAATCGTTGCAAAATTAACATCTCTATAAAATATATAATGTTAATAAACGTAAAACTCACATAAAAATGAATACATACATTTGCCGATAGCTCACCTTTTTCTTGATATCCAAGGAGAGCACCCCAGAAACAACCGTCTAGCTTTGTGTCACCGAGAAATTTAGAATAAGAAAACGGAGCATCACCGTTGTTGTTGAATGTGTAAACGTTCTTAGACCACGTATCAGAGTTTCTGTTTGGAAATATCCACCAAGGTGGATTTCTTTTATTTTCCACCGCTTGTTCTTCCACCTCTTCTTGTATGTTAGATGATCTCTCGCCAGTTTTTCTTGTTGGCCTCCATTTTTGTAAAATCCACTTTGAGGCTTTTGGGGTAGGTTATGAATGATATTCATTGTTGGTCATCTCATTATCACGACGTTTCGACATGTTTTTTATTACATAAAGTGGGAGAGAAAGAGAGAGAGAGAGAGAGAGAGAGTTGGGAGAGAGAGAGAGATGGATAGTTAGGAGAGAGAGAGAGAAAGACTTGGGAGAAAGAGGAATAGTTGGAGAGAGAGATAGATAGTTGGGAGAGTGAGGGAGAGAGAAGTAAGGGAGGGAGTTGGAGATCGGGGGCATTAGTGTTCTTTAAACTGTCTCTGGAATGTTCAAATAACATTTAGTAACTTAACAATATGATAAACAACGTTAGGTTAGATATGACAACCTGACAACACTATTTCTTTATCCCAGTACAACACATTTCTTATCCCATACCCTATACCCTGGTCTCCATTTCACTCTCTGAAACACCATGCCCTATTCTCTCTCTGTTTATCGATATTTCCTATGCTCTCCTCATCGAACATGATCTCTGTGTTCATTATGGCTGCCGACGATAGTGATAGCCGGTGATTTAATGGTAACGTCGTCCTCCTGAGAACGAAGGTTTTCAAGGTTTGTTTCCCTTCTATCCTTCTTTGTTTTCTCTTTCGTTTATAATTCTGTTTATAACCATCGTATTAGCAGACAATCCGCCACTGGTGATCGATAGTGGACCGCTCAGATCATGCCGGAATTCTAATTTCAGGCCCATTTCTAACTGAGCTTCCGCTTCGGGTCCGATGATGGCGCTTCAGCCGGCCATTTAATCACATCTGGACGCCTTGGAATGAGCAGAGAGAATAGGTCAGGTCGGGTGGATTCGTCGGATGCTTCCATTTCATGAGGTTAGGGTTTAGGGTTCGTCACTTTTCTTCTTCCAATTTCTGTAGATATCTTCAACCGGTGAATTTGTCGATCTCTCCATTGAAGTATGTTTTACAAATTGATTGATTATTGTTGGTGGATCTTAGATCTTTGGGTTTTTTTAGATTGATCGAGGGAACGGGGGTATTATATTGTATGCCTTCCCATTCTCTGATCTCTTGTAAATTGTGTATGAATGGACTGCATTCAAGTAAGTTATTTGATTGGTAACATATGCACTTGAGTTTTACACATGGCTCTCAAAATTACAGTATATATTTCAGGCATTAGTGTTCTTTAAAATGTCTCTCTCCCGAATTTTTGATTGAGGATGTTCTTGATATTATAGATATGTTTACCAATTAATTGTAATTTTGCTCCCCTATTTGATTGATTATTGTTGGTTTTGTTGTTTCAGGTTTGTGTTCTTGCTCAAAATTGTTCTTCGTATGGTGTCGATAAGCCCTTAAAAGATGTCTTTTTCCGTTTGTTTATTTAATGAAATAATGACCAAACACCTACACCTCCATTTCTTGGAGGAAAAATTAGTGCTGCCATGGAAAAACAAGCACATTTATTTGTACATTGTTTTTTATGCATCATATATTATCACTGAAATCTCATGTGTTATTGATTTAATCTTTCAGATGAGATGAGACAACTTCGAGTAGAACTTGGGTCTGTTTCCACAACTGATGGGTAGAGTTTCTATGTTTGTTTAACATGATGATTCAATATATACACAAAGGCACCAGATTGTGGTTGATTTTGATGATGATTGTGATTTGTAGGTTAGCGGTTCTTGAGAGGTAACACCAAAGTCATTGCTGTTGTTTATGGTCCTCGAGATGTTCATTTGCTCCTTACCTTTTTCAATTTGATCATTCTTTTTACAAATTTTAGAATATCTCATAGGATGATTTCGTGTAAACTAAAATAAACTAACCCAAGCCACAAAAGTGCTCAAACTGAACCGTTTTGGCTGGATATACCAATTTGTCCGAACGAACTAATCCTGTCGACATTTGTTGATTTTTGTACCGAATTGATTTTGACTGAATATTGAACAGTACATGTGTTTATTTTATGGTGCTACGTTTCAATTAAAACACATTGCTTAGCTCTCTCGGATTAGTACCGATGTTATTTCCATTTGAATTGGACGTGTTTTCCATTTGAATTGGACGTGTGATGTCAAAGTTTAGCTATACTTATGATTTGTTTTCTGTGAATTCTATCAGATTACATTTCAGTTACTAATTGTTATCTAAGCTATTGAATTATTATTTTTTTTAGATTTCTTATAAAATATGTTAGATTTGTCACATCTTTTAAATTTTTAAACTTAATTTTTAAAAAAATTTAATTGTCAAAATTTATTATAACTTACTATATATAAAATTCAGTATTACAGTTAATAAATTTTAAATTTCTAATTGAACTCATTTAGTAAATTTCAGATTTCTAATTAAATAGTTATTGTGATAATGAAGAAATTCTTAATTTTTCTTAACTATTATAAGATAACTATATATTATATGCTGCAACAATTAAAATGATAATGGTGGCAGCCTTATTGTTTTACGACCAACAGATCAAAAACATTGCAATATTAGATCAGTCAAATATGCTTATATTGTAATTACTGAATATAGTACATGATAAAAAATAATATTTTTATGGCTATTAAATTTGCAAACTCAATCCTGATTTAACAAAGCGAAAATTGATAAAGAATCATCCCATTCATATTTTTCAAATCTCTCATCAATTTTTTTTTTCATTTATCTTATCTTATGAGACTAAATTCAACCCGTATAGTATACGGGTTACTAACGTAGTGTTCTATGATGGAACCACTAAATATATTTATTTTAAGTATATTGTTATTTGTACCCTCTGTCATTAATATTTGTACCCCCTGACATGTATACGGTCTTATATACAATCTATACGGCCCAGATATATTAACTGAAAACTAGTTGTCAGAAAAAGTATACGGCCCGTATAAATATATATATACACCCCATATATATTTATACGGCCTGAATGTTTAAAAGTGTACGGGCCGTATATAACGCAGTAACTAAATGTTATGTCTTCGGGTGTTTTCAAATGGAAAGAGTTATACGGCCCGAATAAAAATAATATACAGTCAAGATAGTTTATACGGTCTGGATACGTATTATTTAGAAAAAAGTACAGCCCGTATAGGTTATACGACCCAGATATATTTTCCATTGGGACCCAATAAATCGTAGAATTTTAATAAAACGTTTTTTTAATCAGGTCAGATATAATATGTATTCAAGATGTAATCTTGAATATTTAATTATTTTTTTTAATTTTAAACCTTATTAAGAAATTAGTTTTAAAATTTTATATAATTTGGAATATTTTAAATTATTATTACGAATCTTTTGATATTGTTTTTTGATGATGGGACGTAGTAACACATGCAGAATCTACTTTTAAATTTTGATATTATATTTTGGTGATGAGACGCAGTAATACACTGTGCAACCGGGGGGGGCTTGTTTTTTTATATCCACAATGGATTTTTGGTGATGAGACGCAGTTTTAAAGGCATTAAATATCCAGAATACACACATGACGTTATAACAAGATTAAAACTAATTTTAAAAGTTTATTGAGAATTCCAATTGTAACTGAAGTCAATAGAAACGGAAAAAACGTAAACTCATCCAAATTGTTCTTGAAACTCTCTATCCAGCGTCGCTCGTAGTTGGGTTAGCATCCACTAATAGTTATCTTCCCTTTCATTGGCTAAGAATGCGAATGCCACGCAAACGTTTTTCAGAGGCGTGGTCACACCCATAATTCAACAAAAGACAAGTTATACCTGTTTGTTTTGTACGTGGCGTCTATCAGGATAACGTGCGGGTAAGTACGCCACAAGGCATGCGATTTCTGGTGAACGAAGAAAATATCTTCGATGGCATCGGTACATGAGTTTGTTCTGATTTCGTACACATACTCACCTCGACTTAGAATCTCGAAAAGCATATGCATATCACTCCTTCCATCTCGTACCCCCTTCGAATCTTCGTCGTAACATTGTATTGTTTTGGCACCCATCACATTCTTGGGGTTTTGCTCCTTTAGTGTGGCTAGTATGTCACGCGCTGGCATGTGATGCCTTGAAAGGTTCTCCACCATAAGTTGATCATTGTCTTGTGACCTGTAAGAGTTACACTAAGGGCAACAGGAACCGAACACGTTTAATTAGTAATCGTTGTTCTGCGAAAACAGAAATAATTTAATATTGTTATTTATATAATGATATAAATAATAATTAATCATTTCATATTGTTAATAAAAGCAGAAAATTAATTATTAATTGTTAATAATTATTAATAGGTGAAATATAAATAATAATTGTTATTATTAATATTACTATATAAAAGGTAATTAAATAAATTAGTTTATTTAATTAGATTTATTTAAATTATGGTTAGTTAATTATGGTTTAAATAAATTAGTTATTTAAAGATTATCTAAAACCTGGATGGATAACACTGAGGTTTAAATCAGTTGTAGTTTATCTATAACTGATTAAGAGATAAAGGGGTAAGCCCAGAAAATAATTAAATAAAACAATTGTGGTTTATCCACAAAAGGTTTATGAGGCTTACAAATAGGGAGCTTATTTACAGATTAAGGGTTGCACCAAAATCTCCTCCAAACCTTTATAATTTTCGGCCTCCCTATTCTCCCTCTCTCTGCGTCGCCGCCGACTACCCCGTCGCCACCAATCACCGGCAGCGACACCGCCGCGAGCCACCGCCGGTGATCTTGAATCACCGCTCTTCATCCGATAGCCACCGAGAACCACCATCGCGCCACCCCCTGTGTCGCCGCCGCTACCACGTGCCGACCGCCGCTATCAGTAGCCGTCTGCTGCCGTCCAGCTACCACGTTGCCGCCACTGAGCCGCCATCGTCCTCAGCGCATTTTGAGCGCAGATTTACGGGCGTGTTTTCTATAGCGATCTGATCGTCATCTAAACTTGCTTCTCCTGTAAGTTCTCGCAACCCTAGCGCTTGTCTTGTTGAAACATGGTGTCTCGAACAGTTGTCCGACACAACCGAACGTTCACGATCTAAACACTTTTGGTCTAGATCATATCATAATTTAGATAATGATAATTGGATAAATTTGTTGTATTCGATTACCACAACTTTATCTGATAAATATTATAAAGTAATTAAATATATATTTAATGTAAAAATATATATTTAATTAATAATATAATAATATATTATATAAAAATACGTTTATTAAAGTCTATTGGTTCATGGTTCTATTTTCTCTTATTTTCTTATTGGTCGGTCGTGGCGATGAAGCTTTTCTATTGGTTCTTCATACGTGTTTCTCTCAACACGCACACATATACTTGACTATTTCACTGTGTTCCCGAGTTCATTTAACGAGGGAAAAGAATGGAAAAGGAAGTAAGTTTAAAAAATTTTGTGTTCCTGAGTTTCACTTAAGGAGGGAAAGGGAAGGAAACAAAAAAAAAATTGTGTTCCCGAGTTTCATTAAAGGAGAGAAGGGGAGGGAAGGGGAGGGAAAGTTAGTTCATTTTCTATTGTTTTTCTTTCCTTCCAAATCGGAAAGATTTGGAAGGAAAGGAATCACTCCCTTTCTCTTTCTTTCCTTTCTCTTCTCTTCCTTTCTCTTCTCTTCCTTTCTCTTCTCTTCCTTTCCCTCTTTAAGTAAACTCGGGAACACAGCGTTTGTCTTCTACACATACATTTGTTTCTCTCTCTAAAATGACCTTCCTCTGTTGCCATGGAAAACCACCGTACATGCTATGTTTATGACGGTGAGCGATGTTGTCATGACGTTGACGCGGTGACGATTTGTTGGGTTTTTGTGGCTGATTTTCTGGGGGTCTCGCATGCATCTCTTTTCTCTCTCTCTCTCTCTCTCTCTCTCTCTCTCTCTCTGAAAACTCTCCACTGAAGCTCTCTCTCAAACGAGATTGCTCTCTTGCCACGGACAATCACCCAACCATTGTCGTTGCTCCGTTCACTACGGCGAGCTAAGGTTGTCGTGACGTTGAGGCAACGATGCTTTGTCGTAATTTTGAGGGGGTTTTCTTGGCGCCGTATCGTCGGCCGGATTTGCTTTCTTTGAAATGACCTTGCTCCATTTCCGATTTCCGGCGTCATTTTCAGACGGCTAGGGTTACGTTGCAGCGGCGTTTCTTTGGCGTTTGAGGCTTACCATTTCCTCTTCATACGGGTTTGTCTCTATGCTTTCCTGTTTGTCTGGTATGGTTTCCTATTTTGTACATTTACAAGATGAGGTCTTCTCAAAGCCGGTGATTCTATTATGTTTTCTAATGTTTTTGTCGGTTAATTGAGTTTACTAGCTGGCTATGATGATCATGGAATATCGATGTTGGTTGCAAAGATCAATGCTTGATTTGGTGTGGTAATCATATTTGCAGCCATGATTGAGCTTGATTACCCTTTGTTGTGAGTGTTAATGATCTGAGCTACATAGAACCTCTTGCAGCCACAATTGTGCTTCATTACTTTTTGTTCGCGACAGTTTGTTAAGGATCGGAACTGCATAGACTTGATGTTGTAAATTCTAATATATGTTCGTGCACTCCCATATTGCATCTTTTTAGTCAAATTTAGAGGCGATGATGGGAAAATTAATCTGTAAATTTTGATTGGATTCGATCTTTGTTTAGGCGTGGCAATGATTTTGCAGCCATAATAGATCTGTGTTTCTCTTTTCCGTTGCATACAGATCTGAGCCTCCTTTAAAAATTTTAGGTACCTTTTTTTATTGAGTCGCATTTAAATTGTCTTAAACAATAAATTTCCCTCCATTCCTAGAATCATGTATGATATCAAGTATGGGTTCAAAAGTTTAGTGCAGATGCAAGCCAGGGGTGGAGGTTTTATAATATGTAATTATGTTGTTGTATCTGTTTGTTGGGTGTTGTATGTTTTTTGGGCTATGGCTTTCTACTTACTATCTTCGTAGTGTGGTCTTGGTGTTTTTTTTAATAGTATGTGCTATGAAATTATTGGCTGCTTTTAATCAGGTTCAAGGAGTGCGTGAGTTGGTATGGAACAAGCTGGTTCCGTTTAAAGTATGTCTTTTGGTTTGGAGGGCTCGCATGGATCGCATTGCTACGATGGACGCTCTTCGTAAGCGAGGTATTCATTTTGGCTCTATGTTATGCAGGCTTTTTCGTGATGGTGATGAATCTGTAACGCACTTGTTCACCGGTTGTGGTTTTACAATGGTGGTGTGGCAATGGGTTACGAGATGGCTCAGGATCCCGGAGTTCTTTGCGTTTTCTCTTGAAGATGTCATTAATTTGCACAAGGGGGAAGGTATTGACGAGTCCCGGAGGGATCTTATTCAAAGTGTGGTGTTTGTGACGTGTTGGAGCATTTGGAATGAACGAAATGAGGTGATTTTCAATGGGAAAGAACCTGCGATTTCCAAAGTGACTAGTAACATTAAAAGTTGGTGTAATCTTTGGTGTTGTAATAGGAGTAGGAGGAAGATTGACTGGCAAAACATGTGTTTGTTGTAATTGGTCGTGGTGGGCCGTCCTAGCGTCTTGCTAGTGTCGTGTTTGGTGTTTAGTGTTGAATAAAATTGCCGTTCAAAAAAAAGTATGTGCTATGAAAAAAAATAGAAATTGTTTTGCGTACCTTCCTTTTATAAACCAATTTGTATTTTTTCAGGGTTAGATGCCATTAAATTGTGGTACTTATTTCGGTATACGAAATAGTCAAATTTCCTATGAGAGGTGGAGGAATCTTCTCAGAGAAGGTATTATTTTAAGTGAGAATGCTACTTAATTGAAATGGTAAAAATTTAATTTTACCTGTTTATACAGAGTTATTAGGTTAGTGTTCAAAATTTTCTTTAACTGTTTAATTGTTTCCAATAGTATATAGGAAGGTTGTTTTATATCAATTCAATGTTTTATAGTTGTTGGTTAATTTGGTATTCTTATATTGATTTGATTATTTGATTGTTGAAGTGTACTAATTGTTTGTAGTGCAATGGTGCTTTCTCTTTGTGTTTACTGTCGGCCTTTCTTGCCATCGTATTCGGTAAGTGTTCAATGGTAATTTATGTGTTATATATCCTACATGTTTATTCAATGAAAATTTTAATTATTCCCAAAAGTTGTAGGTTTTGGAGTGTAACTAATAATATTGATGATAGTTGTAGTTGATAATGTGGGCTAATAACATTGAGGTATGCCTTTTTTTAAGAAAGCAAAGCGTGGCTTTTGTAAAGGTTTTATAGTTTTGCATGTTGGCATGTTGCCCATGCTTTTGTTCATATAAATGACAATGAAGAAAACTGAATTGATATTCATTTGTCGTTTTAAGTTTTTTATGGGTTTTGAATCAATCAATTATATTTGCATTTTCTTTTAAATTGGAACCTTGATTCCTTGGGCTTTCTTAGGCTTTCTTACTGTTGGACCCACTTAATGTGCCGGTTGCAGTTTCATGCCACACATATCAAATGGTAGAACCTGCCCATCATAAAAACGGTTATGTGTGCCATATAAAATACAAAGTCTTGATTTAGTTTACAATTTTTGGCATATGACGATCCCGTAACGCGGGGTTAAAGCCTTTTATATATATATATATATATATATATATATATATATAGGAAGAGGATCATTTGAGAACTAATTGGGTTTGAGAACTAAAAAGAACTAATCTTAGCCACTAGTTTATATATATGGAAAACCCCCCCATGAATTTGAATGCTCCCCCCTTGAAAATTAGTGGCCCAAATTGGTTCTCAAAAGTTCTCAAAAGAAAAAGTTCTCATTTTAACCTAACCCTATATATATATATATATATATAGGGAGAGGAATCATTTGAGAACCAATTTGGTTTGAGAACTTTTGAGAACCATTCTAAGCCACTAGTTTATATATATGGAAATCCCCCCCATGAATTTGAATGCTTCCCCCCTGAAAATTAGTGGCTCAGAATGGTTCTCAAAAGTTCTCAAAAGAAAAAGTTCTCATTTGAACCTAACCCTATATATATATATATATATATATATATAGGGTTAGGTTCAAATGAGAACTTTTTGTTTTTAGAACTTTTGAGAACTAAATCTCCACCACTAATTTTAGTTGGGGATCACTACAATTCATGGGAGGGGGTATATGTAAATACAACTAGTGGCTTAAAATAGTTCTCAAAAGTTCTCTCAACCAATTAGTTCTCAAATGATCCTCTCCCTATATATATATATATATATATATATATATATATATATATATATATATATATATATATATATAGGGTGAGGTTCATTGTAGACACTTTCGCATGTGAAATAGCTCTTTTTCACATGTGAAAGTTTCTAATTAATGAGAAAAAAGAAAAAAATAAAAAAGAAAATTAATCACAACCATTAGATCTAGAGATCTAATGGTGAGAAAGGGTGTCTACCTGTCTACACTTATAGAGGTGTCTACAATTATATATATATATATATATATATATATATATATATATATATATGGTAAGGATCATGTGAAAACAACTTTTATTGCGAAAACACGAAAACAAATATTAAAACCCCTATAACTTTTTCATACGTTAATATTTTTATAAAAATTTTGCACCAAAATCCTTAAAATTATGTTATCTTTAGTTATGGGAAAAATTTTAAAAAATAATCAAATTTTTTTAAAAATTATTATTGCACAGGTGCAATAATTTTTATTATTATTATTATTGCACATATGCAATAATATTAAAACCTTTATAACTTTTTTCATATGTTAAAATTTTTTATAAAAAATTGCACCATAAATCTTATAATTCTGTTATCTTTAATTCTGGAGAAAATTAAAAAAAATTCAACGTTTTTTTTATTTTTTTATTATTGCACATGCGCAATAAAAATTTATTATTGCACATGTGCAATAATATTAAAACCTCTATAACTTTTTCATACGTTAATATTTTTGATAAAGAATTGTACCATAGATCTTATAATTTTGTTATCTTTAATTCTGGAAAAAATTAAAAAAAATTAACGTTTTTTTGTTAATATTGCACATGTGTAATATAATTAATACGTATTATTGCACATGTGGAATAATAAAAAAAATCACGAAATTTTATATTTTTAATTTTTTTCCCAGAATTAAAGGTGACATAATTTTAAGACTTTTGGTGCAAATTTTTTTAAAAAATATTATCGTATGAGGAAGTTATAGAGGTTTTAATATTTGTTATCTTGTTTTCGCAATAACATCTTGTTTTTATTTGATCCTTCCCCTATATATATATATATATATATATATAACTAGTATTTACGTGTCGGTAATTAGATCTTGCTGTTATTTATGTCACTTGGTTATTCACGTTCTATTTAAATATATATATTATTGCTTCAGCTAACTCTGATTTAAATTAAGGTAATTAAATAAACGTAATTGTAACCGGTAATACAATTAATAAAAAGCTGATTTCAATAAAATTAAAATTATTACCCGTGACCCGAATACCGCTGGCAAAAACCCAACAGTGGTATCAGAGCTTTGCAAACTGGGGTTAAAACCCGAAAGTTGCGAATTAATTAATAATTGTATTAATTTTATTTGTTGCATAAAATATATATTTTGGTAGATTTTAGTTCCACCAAAATAATGAAATAATTATTGTTCGGTTGTTATATTTATTTACGTGTATTCGGCCTGACCCAATTTTGTGAATTGCGTGGTTTGATTGTATTTTTCTATTTTGGTTTTGGCCCATGATTTGGCCCAATTGTAATAGATTAGAGTTTTCGGTTGGCCTAATATTTTTGGGTTCAAAGTTTTAATAGATAAATTTAAATTTGTTTATTTCTTTTAAATGTATTTCTATTTCGAGAACTTTCCCGAAATAGCGGTTCCCAATTTAGGCAAGCCTCTAATTCGGATGTGTTCCTAATTTTGGCAACTTTCCCGATTTAGTAATTTTCCAATTTTAGCAAGTCCTATTTCAGTTCAGGTTTTCAATTTTGGAACTTTTCCAATTTAACAAGTTTCCAATTTTGTAAAGTTTGACGTTTTGGCTCGTGTTTCCAAATTTGGAAATGTTTCCAATTTTGACAGTTTCCCTATTTAGTAAGCTTCTAATTTTGGAAACTTTCCAATTTTAGAATGTTTGTTATTTTGGCTTGTGCTTTGAAATACGAAACTTTCCCGTTTTGACAGTTTCCTGATTTGTCAAGTTTTTTCAGAAATGGTAACTTCCCAAATCTAGCACCTTCCAAGTCTGGCAGGTTTCTAGAAATGGTAACTTTTCATATTTAGCAAGTCTCCCAAATAAAAGTTTCTCAACCCGAATACCTGAAGATTCAATCAAGTTCAAGAAGCGTCTTGAAGTAAGTGGAAGACAATGAAGACAACAATATGCTCCAGGAAGACCATTATGTGTTATAATTGTCCCTAGACCTGATTCGGTATTGCTAAGAGGCTCTAGCAATACCGAAACCCTAGTATGGCCGAATACATGTTTATGTGATTGTGTTTGTGTTGCTTACATTATTTAACCAGCTTAAACACATTAAAATTGTTTTAAAATGAGTTTAAAAGATTTTACAATCGAAAGATAAATGTGTTTTAAAATAAGGTAAGAGTTTTTCAAAATTTATGAAATTTATAAACTCTTAAAAGGCTAGTTTGCTTTTGTTTGGTTATGTATGCTTCATGACACATAGTCATTTAAATTAGGTTATCTAATTTGCGGTGAGGTTATTGTAAGAAGTTTAGTTTGAATAAGAAGGATAAGTAGGAATCATAGCCATTAGATCTTCAGTTAAATGAAGATCTATGGATCCAACTTTTCATGTTTTTCATGTGTAGAATTAGAGAGGAAAACTAAAAAAACAAAAGATAGAAGGGAATTTTTGACTTTTTATCAAATCCCCCCCCCCCCCCCCATTTTTAAACCTTCATAACCTTAAATACAACATTATTTTTAAAAAAAATTACAGCATGAAAACGAACATTTTTTATCTTTAAAACGTGTACAATGTTGTTATATATATAAAAAAATTCTTACTCCTCAAATGTTCAGATCATTGTGTCATATTGTGTCAAAAATGTTCAGATCATTGTGTCAAAATGTTCAGTTCATTGTATCAAATGGTGTCAAAAACCGAAAGAATAATTAATTTTATATATAGCAACACTATATATACTTTTGACACAATGACACAATGATCTGAACATTTTGACACAGTGACACAATGATCTGAACATTGTGTCAAAAATCAAAAGAGTAATTTTTTTTATATAGCAATAACACTATACGCGTTTTAAATCAGTTGTAGTTTATCTACAACTGATTAAGAGATAAAATGGTAAGCCTCGAAAATAATTAAATAAACTAATTGTGGTTTATCCATAAAAGGTTTATGGGGCTTATAAATGGGGAGCTTATTTACAGATTAAAGGTTGCAACAAAATCTATCCCAAACCCTTAGAATTTTCGGCCTGCCCTTTCTCCCTCTCTTTGTGCTGCCGCCGACTAGCCAGTCGCCACCGCCATCGCCGTCGATCACCGACAGCGACACCGCCGCGAGCCACTGTCGGTAATATATTTTACTACAAGTTGGTAACATTTTTATAAACTCATTACTTTTATTAAACATTTTTATAAACTCTTTAATTATTTTTTTTACTATTTTAATTTATTTTTCAAAAACTTTTTATTAGTTTTTTTTTAATTTACGTTTTATGTTTTTTATTTAAAAGTTTTCATTTTCATTTTTTAATAATTTTTAAAACTTTTTATTAACTTTTAATTTTTTACATTTTGAATAACTTTTTTTTACCTTTTTATTAACTTTTTTTTACTTCTTTAATTATTTTTCTAAAACCTTTTTACTAGTTTTTTTAAATTACTTTTTGTGTTTTTAATATAATACTTTTTTACTTTTCCTTACTTATTTTTATGTTTTTGAATAAAAAAAAATTTTATTAAACATTTTTCAAAACTTTTTTTACTATCTTAATTAATTTTTTTTAAAATTATTATTAGGTTTTTTTAATTTACTTTTTATGTTTTTTAAAAATATATATATTTTTTACTTTTTTTATTTCTGTAAGCTTTTTTAAAATATTTATTTAAAAAAAATAATAAATGCATACGTGCATGGAATATAGACACTAACAACCATGCAACATATGCCTACGAGGATGCATCGATATGTAACATCTATGGAACAAGATTCATTTATGTTTTAACCATACGTGATTGTTCGATGATATTAAACTTTTATTTGCTTATTTTATACACCCTTTAATTTTGTATTCTTGGATTTCCTCATTACCGATCCCTTTTTCATTTTTTTCTTACTGACTCTTACGTGTAAGAACGTTTGCACCAGTTTAATAACAACCTACACCCTTTTATTAGTGTAAAAACATGTTTACATGTTTGTTACAGCATTCATGTAGCAAGACCATGATACAAGTGTGTAACATTATGTGCATTTATGTAGCAAAAACCTATTACACCCTTTTATTAGTGTAAAAACATATATGTAACTGTTCGTTACCCATACGTAATTGTTCGTTGTACACATGTAATAACATGCATTCAAAAAATTGATAATTTTGAGATCTTGTTGTTTATAATTTGATATCCTTTTTGATGTTGTTTTTGGTTCTTGCAAAAAAAATAATAATTAGTTCTTGGTATTGTTTTGGTGCTAGTATTATCATGGTTTAAGTTTTTGACAGGTGGTAACCTTTTACTACGAGTTGGTAAGACTCTGTTACGGAAATGTAACGTATATGTAAGAAGGCGCAAGTATGTAACAGATGCCTACGATCATGTAATATAGACAACAACAACTATGTAACAAATGCCTACGAGCATGCAACCATGTAAATACTTGTTTACATTTTTGTTACACAATGCTTCAGGTTTGTAAGAACCAACTACGTGGTTGTAGCAAGAAAATGTGTTTGCGAAAAATGTGTTAGGCATTTACCTGATAGATAATGTGTTTACAGAAAATGAGAGAAAAAATATGATATACTGATTAACGAGAAAGAAATTTAAATATTTATATTTTTTAATATTTTACATACGTGTAACTGTTCGTTACACATATGTATTTGTTGGCTACACATATGTAATTGTTCGTTACCTACATGTAACAAAATACATTAAAAAACTACGACAAAATAATTTATATAAAAAAAATAACGAGACTATAACCAAATTAAAGATAAAAAATATCCTATTTAATGGTGCAATTTTTTTTATAAACTTATTATCGTATAAAAAGTTATTAACGATATAAAATGGAGGGGAAAGTAGATATTTATGTCACATCACCTTATCACTTCATCTGAATTTAAATATAAATTACTTAAATGCCCTTTTCTATATATTTAATAGATTTTTAAATTTTAATTTAACTTAAATAAATTCAAATTAATCTAGACCATTCATTTTGAAAGGTGGTTAAAATGTGTGGCCCATATCTGTTCTCGCGGTTCTCACAATATTTATTGGTTTTCAAAAGATCATATCCTTATATATATATACATATATATATATATATATATATAGGGTTAGGTTTAAATGAGAACTTTTTTCTTTGAGAACCATTCTAAGCCACTAATTTTCAGGGGGGGGGGGGGCATTCAAATTCATGGGGGGGATTTCCTTATATATAATTTGTGGCCTAGAATGGTTCTCAAAAGTTCTCAAACCCATTTGGTTCTTAAATGATCCTCTCCCTATATATATATATACATGTTTAAAATTATGTTATAAACATAATAACGAGACAATCCAATTTCATTTATTTAAAACATAACACTTTCATATGTTGATACATGGTTCCTATTCGTCATGTGAAGTATCGGATACAAGACAAGTTTATGCATGATTGCTGCTGGCCGAACTCCTGGCGAAATCCAAGTTCGGACAACTCCGAACTTGTCCGAACTGGAGGTTCGGACCATCGAGATTTTGCTAGTAAAAATAGTTTGTTATGTATTCAGTTTTGAGGCTCTTGGTCATATCTTTCACCTGTGTACTATGTGGTCTCTATGGTTTAATACAAGTGTATTGTATTTACATCTCGTTTTCATACTCATTTTACATTGATTTCATTATGACTAAGTAGACGATCTATAGCTCATGCATTTTCAAGTGGTATCAGAGCTTTTAGTTTGTTCTGCTGGTCGGAAATCTCTGTTTTTCGGAGTGTTGTGTGAGAATTTCATATTTTACGAAAATGAGTATCATTTTTGAGTTCGTTTGATCTTCTCGAGTGTGCTTCTCATAAAAAATCTTCTTCTATATTGTTTCTATCGAGTTTGCTTGTGTTTCTGTCAAAAAATTCATTCAAAAACAATGAAAATCGAGAAAATGGTGTCGAGTGACTTAGATTTCGTTTGAGGTTCGGACAAGCTCGAAGTAACCGCTCCGAACTCCTAGTTCGGACGAAGTTCGGTCATTATTTGGTTAGGTGAGAGTTCGGACATCGTTCGGTAGTGGTTCGGTGAGAGTTCAGACAACATTCGGCACGAGTTCGGTCCAAATTCGATTGATCATCCGAGAGTTAGGTTCGGAGGGAGTTCGGTGTGCTTAAGTTCGGTTAAAGTTCGGACAAAGTTCAGAGATAGTTCGGACGAGGTTCGGATCAAGTTCGAAGTGAACAGTAACCTGTTTTTAAAAAATGTTCGAGTTTCAAGCGCTCACGGCTATTCAAAATTCGGTTCAATTAACGATGCAAACAATGATGAATTATGATAATGAAATTGGAACAAGTCAGAAAGTTCCCAAATTAATCAAATTGGAAGATTATCATAGTTAGATTAAAAGATTTGAAGCGTACGTTGATACAAATGACATTGGTATGTGGTTGGCGTTTACAGAGCAATATGTCTATCCTAAGGATGAAACTGGTGAACCTATTCTTCAAAGAAAGATGTCATCTGAACAAAAGAAAGCTTATCAAGCTGAGAAGAAAACTTATGGTACTTTGACGATGGCCTTACCCAAAGAGTTACTACACCAGTTTTCTGGTAACTACACATCAAAGAGTTTGTGGGATGCATTGGAAAAGAGATGTGAAGGCAATGACCAATATAAGAAAAGTCGTCAGAAGGTTTTAAAGAAGGAATTTGATAGTTTCAAGCATTATCAGAACGAATCAATTCCAAATCTGATTGCAAGATTCGCTCACTTGATGAGTGAAATACGGTTGGTAAGTCTTACAAAGGAAGAAGCTGATATGAAAGAAAAGTTTCTAGAGGCTTTGCCAGAGAAGTGGGAGAATTATGTGATGATGATCACCCATGATAAAGAATATCCGGGATTATCTTTCAATGATTTAATTCAAAGAATTCAAGCCAGAGATATGGAGTTGATGGTGAATAAATCACTTCCTGCACAAATTCAGAATCCTGCTGTTTATTTTGGTGATAATGATTCTACTATGAATGCTGAAAAATCTAATATTCTTAATTCCGCACCTCCCACAGCATTCGTTGCAGGTAAATCTGAAACTCCGTATTATTCTGCTGGTTGTAATGTTTCCGTTCCAAGTTCTTCAACTCAAAATGCATTATCTGCCCAAACCACCGATGATTATAATGCTTTAATGTCTACATTGATATCCTCATATTTTGGTGTTATCACAGGTGCTGTGAGTAATGCTGAGCTGACAATGGAAGATTATGATCAAATGGATTATGATCATCTTAGAAGAAATGGATTTGAAGTGGAAGTATGCTATGTTGGTTTGAAGAACGAAGAAATTTTTCAATAGAACTGGCAAGAAAAGACTGAATCAAGAAGGAAAGATTGGTTTGGACAAATCTAAAGTGAAATGTTTTAAATGTTCGGTATATGGTCATTTTGCAAGAGAATGTCCAAGTTCAACAGCGAACAAGCTAAAGTCTGGTCAACATGCTCATATGGTTTTTCATTCACCAAGTGAAAATTCTAAGATTGAAGAAAAATCTGTTTCTTTTTATGATAATTTAAATGAGATGTTTTGCATCCAAATGAATTTGCCTGTAATGCAGATTCTGAGGTTACAAGGAAAATTACTCCATTTACAATTGCTTTGACTGCTCGTCATGATGATGATGATAGCATTCTGACTGATTCTGATTCCAATTCGACAATATCAATGATTCAAGAAGTTAAAGTCGAGGACTCAAGATGTCTTGAATGTTCAAAGCTGGTAACAAGATTGCAAGTTTTGATGACAGGTCTAAATTATCAACTGAAGAGATTGTTGGGCTCAAGAAAGAATTAGATGATTTTCAAAAGAAGTATTATGAATTGGTTCATGAGTATGAAGATGTTTTGAAAGAAAAGACTTAATTGGTTGAAGAATGTGAAAAAGCCAAAGCTGAAGCGTTAGATGCAGCTCAAGATTTTGAGAATCTATTTGAGAAGAGTTATCCGATTCAACAAAAGTATGAAAAGGCTAATGCTCTTATTGTTGAAACTGCTAGTACTGTTGAGAAGCTTCAAAACTAAATTTCAATGCTTCCAGATGAAAATGTTCTTTATCGAGACAAGAATGAAGTATTGACTAAAGATGTTGAGATTTATAAAAAGAAGAGAGAAAGTGTGCTTGAAGAGTTGTTTGCTGAATGTGATATCAGGAAATTACAAGCCTATGAATATGATGATCTAAATGCAAAATTAATCAAGTCACAAAAGGAAGTGTTTGAGGCTAAATAGAAAATTAATGAATTACAGTTGAAAATTTTGGAGTTAAAACGGCAAGTCAAGAATTGCAATTTGTCACCAACATTGTTGATTTTCTATACAAGCAAGATAAGAGTGAGGAGAACTCTAAGAAAGATGATATTCACATGGTTCCTCAACCAGTGGATTTGATTGAGGTGAATTGCATGATTATTCAAAATTTGCTACTCCATCCAAGAAAAAGAACTCAAAGTCCAAGAAGAAAGAAAAGTCTTTAGGGTGATGCTCCAAAATTTATCTCAAAGTCTGTTTTTCCGGATATGTAACATATATGGAACAAGATTCAATCCTAATTTAACTATACATGATTGTTCGTGAGATTAAACATTTCTTTTACTTCTTTTATACACCATTTAATTCGGCATTCCTAGATATCCTCATTACCGATCCCTTTTTCATTTTTTTTCTTACTGATTCTTACGTGTAAGAACGTTTGCACCAGCTTAATAACAACCTACACCCTTTTATTAGTGTAAAAACATGTTTACATGTTTGTTACACATACTTCAAGTATGTAAGAACTCGCTGCATTCATGTAGCAAGACCATGATACAAGTGTGTAACATTATGTGCATTTATGTAGCAATAACCTATTACACCCTGTTATTAGTGTAAAAACATATATGTAACTGTTCGTTACCCATACGTAATTGTTCGTTGTATACATGTAACAACATGCATTAAAAAATTGATAATTTTGAGATCTTGTTGTTTATAATTTTGATCCTTTTTGATGTTGTTTATGGTTCTTGCAAAAAAAAAAATAGACCTTGGTATTGTTTTGGTGCTAGTATTATCATGGTTTAAGTATTTTACGGGTGGTAACCTTTTACTACGAGTTGGTAAGACTCTGTTACGGAAATGTAATGTATATGTAAGAAGGCGCAAGTATGTAACAGATGCCTACGATCATGTAATATAGACAACAACAACTATGTAACAAATGCCTACGAGCATGCAACCATGTAAATACTTGTTTACATTTTTGTTACACAATGCCTCGGGTTTGTAAGAACCAACTACATGGTTGTAGCAAGAAAATGTGTTTGCGAAAAATGTGTTGGGCATTTACCTGATAGATAATGTGTTTACAGAAAATGAGAGAAAAAATATGATATACCGATTAATGAGAAAGAAATTTAAATATTTATATTTTTTAATATATTACATACGTGTAACTGTTCGTTACACATATGTATTTGTTGGCTACACATATGTAATTGTTCGTTACCTACATGTAACAAAATTCATTAAATAAACTACGACAAAAAATTTATATAAAAAAATAACGAGATTATAACCAAATTAAAGATAAAAAACATCCTATTTAATGGTGCAATTTTTTTATATAAACTTATTATCGTATAAAAAGTTATTAACGATATAAAATAGAGGGGGAAAGTAGATATTTATGTCATATCAGCATATCACTTCATCTCAATTTAAATATAAAATTACTTAAATGCCCTTTTCTTTATATTTAATAGATTTATAAATTTTAATTTAACTTAAATAAATTCAAATTAATCTAAAGCATTCATTTTGAAGGGTGGTTAAGATGTGTGGCCCATATCTGTTCTCGCGGTTCTCACAATATTTATTGTTTCCCAAAACATCATATCCCTATAAATATATATATATATATATATATATATATATACATGTTTAAAACTATGTTATAAACATAATAACGAGACAATCCAATTTCATTTATTTAAAACATAACACTTTTATATGTTGATACATGGTTCATGTTCGTCATGTGAAGTATCGGATACAAGACAAGTTTATGCATGATGGCTGCTAGCCGAACTCCTGGCGAACTCCAGGCTCGGACAAGTCCGAACTTGTCCGAACTGGAGGTTCGGACCATCGAGATTTTGCTAGTATAAATAGTTTGTTATGTATTCAGTTCTGAGGCTCTTAGTCATATCTTTCACCTGTGTACTCTGTGGTCTCTGTGGTTTAATACAAGTGTATTGTATTTATCTCGTTTTCATACTCGTTTTACATTAATTTCATTACGACTAAGTAGAAGATCTATAGCTCACGTATTTTCAAGTGGTATTAGAGCTTATAGTTTGTTCTACTGGTCGGAAATCTCTGTTTTTCGGAGTGTTGTGTCAGAATTTCATGTTTTACGAAAATGAGTATCATTTTTGAGTTCGTTTGATCTTCTCGAGTGTGCTTCTCATAAAAAATCTTCTTTTAGATTGTTTCTATCGAGTTTGATTGTGTTTCTGTCGAAAAATTCATTCAAAAACAAATAAAATCGAGAAAAATGGTGTCGAGTGACTTAGATTTCGTATGAGGTTCGGACAAGCTCGGAGTTACCGCTCCGAACTCCGAGTTCGGACAAAGCTCGGTCATTACTTGGTTCGGTGAGAGTTCGGACATCGTTCGGTAGTGGTTCGGTGAGAGTTCGGACAACATTCGGCACGAGTTTGGTCCAAATTCGATTGATCATCCGAGAGTTAGGTTCGGAGGGAGTTCGGCATGCTTAAGTTCGGTTAAAGTTCGTAAAAAGTTCGGAGATAGTTCGGACGAGGTTCGGATCAAGTTCGGAGTGAACAGTAACCTGTTTTTCAAAAATGTATGAGTTTCAAGCGCTCGCGGCTATTAAAAATCCGGTTCAAGCAACGATGCAAACAATGATGAATTATGATAATGAAATTGGAAGATTATCATAGTTGGGTTAAAAGATTTGAAGCGTACGTTGATACAAATGACATTGATATGTGGTTGGCGTTTACCGAGCAATATGTCTATCCTAAGGATGAAACTAGTGAACCTATTCTTCAAAGAAAGATGTCATCTGAACAAAAGAAAGCTTATCAAGCTGAGAAGAAAGCTTATGGTACTTTGACGATGGCCTTGCCCAAAGAGTTACTACATCAGTTTTCTGGTAACTACACATCAAAAAGTTTGTGGGATGCATTGGAAAAGAGATGTGAAGGCAATGACCAATATAAGAAAAGTCGTCAGAAGGTTTTAAAGAAGGAATTTGATAGTTTCAAGCATTATCAGAACAATCAATTCCAAATCTGATTGCAAGATTCGCTCACTTGATGAGTGAAATGCGGTTGGTAAGTCTTACAAAGGAAGAAGCTGATATGAAAGAAAAGATTCTAGAGGCTTTGCCAGAGAAGTGGGAGAATTATGTGATGATGATCACCCATGATAAAGAATATCCGGGATTATCTTTCAATGATTTAGTTCAAAGAATTCAAGCAAGAGATATGGAGTTGATGGTGAACAAATCACTTCCTGCACAAATTCAGAATCCTGCTGTTTATTTTGGTGATAATGATTCTACTATGAATGCTGGAAAATCTAATATTCTTAATTCTGCACCTCCCACAACATTCATTGCAGGTAAATCTGAAACTCCGTGTTATTCTGCTGGTTGTAATGTTTCTGTTCCGAGTTCTTCAACTCAAAATTTATTATCTGCACAAACCACCGATGATTATAATGCTTTAATGTCTGCATTGGTATCTTCATATTTTGGTGTTATCACTGGTGCTGTGAGTAATGTTGAGCTGACAAATGAAGATTATGATCAAATGGATCATGATCATCTAGAAGAAATGGATTTGAACTGGAAGTATGCTATGTTGGTTCGAAGAACGAAGAAAATATTTCAATAGACCTGGCAAGAAAAGACTGAATCAAGAAGGGAAGATTGGTTTGGACAAATCTAAAGTGAAATGTTTTAAATGTTCGTTATATGGTCATTTTGCAAGAGAATGTCCAAGTTCAACTGCGAACAAGCTAAAGTCTGGTCAACATGCTCATATGGTTTTTCATTCACCAAGTGAAAATTCTAAGATTGAAGAAAAATCTGTTTCTTTTGATGAGAATTTAAATGAGGTGTTTTGGCATCCAAATGAATTTGCCTGGAATGAAGATTCTGAGGTTACAAGGAAAATTGCTCCATGTTAGGCTATATTTATTAGAGGCATGAACATTAGTTATGGGCTAGCTTATTATTAGTTTTGGGCTTAGTTAGTTTATGTTTTAGGCCATGTGGGCCGATTATGTGTGTTTATGATTGGGCCTCTTGTGTTTATGATTGGCCCTAAGTTTTGTAAGAGGTAGTATAAATACCTCTCATGTTTATGATCAAGTTAAGCTTTTGGAAACTGTTTACGATTTTCTCTCTATCATTGTGTTTACGATCAGATTCCTTTTGCTTCAAGTTTGTAGTATTTCTCATTCAAGATTCGATCTTTCTTATAGATTGAGTCCCTTTCTTCTACATTCTTCTTGAATCAATCACATACGAGGATTCCGCACTCGTTTGTGATTAAGATATCGTGATTGGTTGATTTTTCGGACCTACAATTGGTATCAGAGCTAAGAATCTGTGATTCGAGGCTCTCACGATATTGATTCAAGCTACTTTTTCTGGAAAAAGTTTGTTTTTTTTTGAAGGTTTTGAAGGTGTTCTTCGGGTTTACGATCAGGCTGCTGCTGTTCATCAAGTTTACGATCGGTTTCTGGGTTCATTTGGGTGTTTACGGTGGTTTCTTTTGAAGATCTGCATCGGAATCAAGTTTACGATTCCAAGATCGCATTTTTATCGTGTTTACGATCCGGTGAATAGAGTTTACGATTGTACTTGATCGTAATCGTGTGTTTACGATATTATCTCACCGGAAACGAGAATCGTAATCGGTGTTTACGATAAATTCCATCGGAATCAGGGTTTACGATTTGGCTTGGATCGGAATCAGCGTTCACGATGGTAATCAAGGGTTTACGATCGTAATCAGTTTTGTGTAATCGTAATCGTTTGTTTTGGACATTTGGACTTTAGATTTAAGTTCCCTAAGCTTTCGTAATGGATTTCGAACCGAGTATGTATCAGAAGTTGGATTTTGAGATTGGATCCATCACCCGTCCACCTAGACTAACATCGGCGGATAACTTTCTGGAATGGAAATATAGGTTTGAAAACCACTTGAAGAGTGTTGATCTCAGACTCTGGAGAGCGGTAATTCATGGGCCACACACACCTACACATCCAGAAGGAACCAATGCAGGTAAAGATAAAACGGAAGATGAATATGATGATGATGATTGGGAAAGATGCAACAAAGCAGAGAGAGCATTTGCTATTATGACTATGGCACTTACACCAGACATTGCACAAGGATTTAAGCACTGCAAGACTGCCAAGCAACTCTCGAATGCTTTGATTGTGGCTTATGAGGGAAATCCAGACATTAAGGCAAGCCGCAAGCAAATGCTGAAGCAAAAATTCAATTTGTTCAACCACATTCAGGGTTGTTGGGCTATATTTTATTAAGGCATGAACATTAGTTAGTGGGCTAGTTTATTGTTTTGGGCTTATTAGATATTGGGCTTTTTATTGTTTACTATTGGGCCATGTGGGCTGATTGCATGTTTAAGATTTCATTAGGGCTTTTATGAGGTACTATATAAACCTCAATTGTTTATGATTTTGGTAAGCTTTTCGAATACAATATTGAGTTTACGATTTCTGTGTGTGCTTTCCAGTTTACGATCAGCTTCACAAGTTAGAGATTCTCATTCAAGATTCAATCTTTCTCTTAGATTGAATCTATTTCTTCTACTTGTTTCTTGAATCAATCGCATTTGAGGATTCCGCACTCATTTGTGGTTATATATCGTGTTGTCGGTTTGATCTCGGACCTACAATTGGTATCAGAGCGAAGAAACAAGTGTTTCGAGGTTCTCACGGTATTAGATTCAAGCTTTTTCTGGAAAAGGTTCGAGTTTTTGAAGGTTCCGAGGCTGTTTTCTGCGTTTACGATCAGATCTGCTGCTGATCTAGGTGTTTACGATCAGTTTCTGGGTGATTTTGAAGGTTTACGACTTGGTGTTCTTGGTGTTCTTCAGCGGTTTGGCGTTTACGAGTTCAAGATCTGATTTTTGGGTGTTTACGGCTGAAAATTTCGAGTTTACGACTTAAAGTTTGGAACTTTGGGTGTTTACGATTTTTTGGACCGGAAACGGGTTTACGACTCGCTTCAACCGGAATCAGGAGATTACGATTTTTTGGACCGGAAACAGGTTTACGACCAGTTGTTTACGACCTGTGTTTACGATCAGCTGTCAAAAATCGTAAACTGTTGTTTACGATCGGAAACTCTTCTTTTGCGGCAAAAAGTCATTATTTCACACCTTCACGGAACGGACGAAACTTTTGACTCGTTTGGAGTTAGAGGCTCAAATTTAAACACGACGTTCGTGACACCGAGTCCCAGAATTACCCCAGACTAACGTCCAGGGGAGCTCGTTTGGACCCTCAAATTCCACTCCGAAGGCCTCCGTTTTCGCGTTTTAAGTTTTTGACACTATTCTTTGAATAGTACTTTTACCGATTTTGCCGTTTTTGCTGATTTTTCTAAATTTTCAGAAGCTGCATATCTAATTAAGAAAATGAGTTCAGTGGTTGAAGAAAATAATTTGGTTGAGAACAAGGATGATTTCGCAGCTGAAGTTGACAATACTGAGACATGCCCCAATCCCACTTGTGCTCGTATAATTCCTGGACTTAGGCAAATTTGTAAAAATTATCAGATAGAATTATTTGAGATAAAATGCGAAAGGAGTTCATTCGAGGGTAGAAAGCAAAAGAATGAGGAGAAAGTAAAAGCTCAGAAACGAGACATTGAGAACTATCAGAAGCTAGCAACGGAGAAGACTATCTTATATGATCGGGCTAGGATTGAGATATCTAAGCTTACACAGAAATTAACTGAACTGCAACAAAAATTTGATGAGCTGCAGGTCAAGTATGATTGCAATCAGGAAAGAAACAAAAAAATGCTCAATGCTGGAAAGGAATTGTCACATGCTGTTGTGACTGGTCAAGTTGGGAAAGATAAAACTGGGTGTGGGTCAGAAAAGTCTGATAAGTCTCTGTTTGCAAACAGCATCATTCCTCCACCAGTTCCCAGAGACATTGTAGGAATACTTCTTAGTGAGGATCAAGTTGAACGAACCAAGTCTGATTATAAAGAAGCTGCTCCTCCTATTGATAGTGTCAATGTTGGAACTACACCATTGACTCAAGAGGAAATAGACAACGAGGCAAACATGACATATGGTGAAGGGAGAATAGAGGACGTATCAAGAGATGATGCTGAGTGCCAGGAGTATAACAGATGTCACAACTCTAAGTCTGATGAGGCTGGGATAGAGTTGAAACCATACCCTAAAATTGAAACCCCATACTTCAAGGTATCTGAGGGGAAGATCTTTATGACATCTGGATCAATGTTTGACCAAGAACCAGATGTAGGATATGAATTACCGTCCTTCTCCTCCAAGTTCAAGGGTATAACCGATGGAGTGATAAGCGAATCTAAAGTTGAGAGGCCAAAGATCACCATCAAGCATCCAAGCATGAAACCAACAGCTGGAGTGAAGAATGAAAAACTCAAGGGAGTAGCTGTGTCTCCCATTTCTTCAGTTGGATCATGCAGTTGCTATTGTAATTGCAAGAATGGTGCTTCAACGTCAACGAATCAAGGAAGCACAAAGACAGTAAAGACAGGTTCGACACAGGCTTCGACAAACCAGCAGAAAGTCAAATCTGAAGCTGCAGTCAAAGCAAATAAGCAGACACAAGGCAAACCAGCTCCATATAAGCCACCAAAGACAAATGGGTACACGTCTGACTTCTATCTAAAGAAGCAGACTTGCTTTAATTGTGGCATCGCTGGTCATATTGCTAGGAACTGTCTTTATCGCCCCTATGAACCCTATTTTCCGAAAAGTCAAAGGGTTTCATCTCAGGAGTCTGTAAAGTCTAAGCCAATGATGGTGCAAACACCTAAGGCAAGGAAGACTGTTGCTCCTAAGGTTAAACCCTCTGATCAACATTGGGGCGCTGTCAAAGCTGAAAGAAAATCTATAAATCAAAACAACAGCTTTCCAAGTTACAAAAATTTTCAAAAACAGGTGAAGAAACCAGTTTCAAAACAACCAAAGCTTGAAAAACCCAAGGTAACTAGAACTGTTTTAAAAAATGATTCTAAAATGCAGAAGGTTGAAATACCTAAAGTCACAACTCAAAAGGTGACTAAAACAAAAACTGTTTTGAAAAGTGAATCTAAAACGAAGAAGGTTGAAATACCTAAAGTCACAACTCAAAAGATGACTAAAACAAATGTTAAATCACCTGGAACTTGGAAACCAAACGCTAATGCAGCTACAACCGAATCATCCAAACTTCCTGATTTTTCAAAAGGAGTGTTTTTAAAAGAAATTTCATTCATTGATTCCTCAGGGGTACCCAGAAAAACAATGGCCTGGGTATTATTAGCTAACTAATCTCTCGCTCTGTGCAGGAACGATCAAGGAGGATTATCACTAACGTTTTATTACTAATTTGTTTGTTGATAAGTGATTGTTCCAGGCACAGTTTAGGAGACGTATCTTCATGTCATGACAAGCAATTTTTTTATGGAGGATATGTTTCCTTGAGAGGTAAAAGGTCAAAATCAGCATGAAAGGTACTGTTCTTAACTTGGTTGTTTGAATGATGAGGCAGCAAAGGGTCTTTTGAGTCAAACCTATTTCATTAAAGTTTCAATTAAGCTGTTGATTGATTATGTGTTTGACTTCAAATGCAATGAAGTGTGCATGTCATGAAACCCAATTTTCTCAAAATTTTCAAATCAATACCTTGAAAGTTAGCTTGGCCAGATGTCTACAAAATTTTGTGTTTTGTTCTTTTAAGTGTGCTTGTGTGTTTTATTTAAAAAAAAATGATGTTCACAAGATTGTGACATTAAAAATCAAAAAGCAAGGGGAAGAAATGTAAAGATAAAGAAAAAGTTGACCCCTCAAAAATAGTGTGCTTTTCAATTTTTAATTGTTTGTCTTGTTTTTTAGAAGTTTAGGGGAAGTAAAATGAATGTCCGGGTTGGAGATGGCTGACACGCGTAAGGCGGAAGTGAAAGGCAAGCTCCACGGTGATATGCTCGGTAGGCTCGACCTAAATTTATGACCTCTAATGAAAGTGCAGTGAACTTAAAAGATATATATGTTTAGTTTCCCATCCTAGGTTGCATGGTTTAAAAGATTGAGTCCCGGCAAAAATGGGTTGAGAGTGGTAATTACCTAGTATTCACTCTCTCACACGCCATGTCTCTGCTATCATGACTACACCACATAATAAAAAGAAAAGAAAAAGAAAAGAAAAAGAAAAGAAAAAGAAATGAAAAAGAAATGAAAAAGAAATGAAAAAGAAATAAAAAAATGAAAAAGAAAAGAAAATGAAAAATAATCACTCAGTTGGTCTTCTTTGCGTGCTTAGCGGCCGACCTGTTCACCAACTGATGGTTAATGAAAAAAAAGTGGTAGTCATAGTCGTGGTGCATGGTTCCTCAAGTTGGGGGGTTTGTGAATCCTCAATAAACTCTGAGGTTGGGTAGGTTTTGCTGTGTACGCTTGGGTGTGGGGACAATTAAACATGATGGTAATATTGTACTATATTAAGCATGACGCATTCGGTTGGGATTAAACGGGTTTGAGTTTAAAGCGGACAAACATACCGGCAATCACCTGGACTTGTTGAGTAACTGAAGCTAAAAAGGGTTCCTCAGTCAGATTCATACGGTTTGACTCCTATTAAACTTTCTCATGTTTGGTTTGGTAAATATTTGTTTAGTTTTTATCTTTCGTGTGTGAGTCGTTAAGTTCTTTTTGGTGTGTTTTCGTCTTGTCCAGGTTGATTTGAGAAGTCAAAATATGTTTTTCATGGGTTTTAATGCATGACAATATGCCCCCGACAGATCTTGCCAAATTTTTAGGGGAAGGAGTATGGGATAATAAGTATTATCCGAAAGGAACTCGATGATGATACTTATTATCTAATGGAAAAGACTACCTCCGTCAGATCTTGACAAATTTTTAGGGGAAGGAGGGAGGATAATAAGTATTATCCGAAGGGAACTCGAGGATGATACTTATTATCTAATGAAAAGACTTCCATAATACATAGTATCTGAAGGGAACTCGAAGATAATATGTATTATCTCAGGGGAAGTCCTTAGCTGAGGGGAAGTTATCAGCTAAGGGGAAGTCTTTAGAGGTCTTGGGTTCAGGGTAAGTTTTATAGAAAACCCGTAATCTATATTAGGGTTTTTCGTTAAAATTATGTTAATTTGAATCAACTGAACAGATGATAATTACCTCCTAACCCAAAGACCAGTCATCAAATGTCTGGTGGAGTATATTTTTTTTCAAATGTGTGTCAGACATGTTGATGATAGAAAGATGTTGCTACTGCTCAAGTTAAAGAATCAGCCGGACAAGACTTCCATCTGAATAAGCAACTGTTCAGGGGAAGTTGTTGGTGTCTTTACAAGTTTTCAAAAGCTTCAATGGTTTTCAAAGAAAATGCTCACAAGTTTAGGGGAAGCTGAAGATTTAAAGTCAAATCTTTGAAAAAGAAAATGATACAGAGGGCAGTCAGAGTTCATGAAGTTTGAAGTTCAACAATCAAGTTCTTCACAGTTAGAGGTTTTTCAAAATTTAACCTCTAATTGTTTTGGAGATTCAAGACAGTTATCGAAGTTTCAGCAAGAAACAATTCCTTCAAGAGAAGCAAGTCAATGAGAATCCTCCATCTCATTAACTTGTTCATTTCAAGAAGTTCAAGCTGATGCTGATCAAGAGGAAGTCCCAAGTGCCCGTCATGAAACCCATTGAAGATTTCTGCGGAAAGAATCTTCATCAACATCCATGCCAGCCAGTCAAGAGGAAGAAGTTCAAAGAATCAAAGACTTTTAATATCACAATCCTAGGGGAAGATTGTAGAGGCTAGATTATGAGGCTTGTAATATTATATAAGTTGGGCTGGGCTTAGAGGGTTTCATTAGAATCATAGGCTAGTTTGCTATTGTATTTAGGCTAATTTATGATTGGGTTTGGGTTTACTATTGGGTTTATGATCCACAAGGGGCCCAATAGTAAACCCATTGGGGTGCCTATATAAACCCCACTTGACATCCTCATTATGGTTGCTAGTTCACGATTGAGAGAGAGGCAGAGAGAGGTGTTTACGATCACTAGTGTTCACGATCGTAAACCCGAGAGAGAGGTGTTTACGATTTCTTATCTTGTACCCGACAAGTTCATCTTGTGTGCAAAGATCAAGCTTTTATTGTTTAATCATCGTTTTCTTGTGTTCTCTTCATATTTATTCTTGAATCGGTCTTGTACAAGGATTCCGCACTTGTACTAGATTAAAATACCGTGATTAGTTGTTGTTTCAGGACCTACAATAAAAATTTGTCAAGATCTGACGGAGGTAGTCTTTTCCATTAGATAATAAGTATCATCCTCGAGTTCTCTTCGGATAATACTTATTATCCCATACTCAAAAATTTGTCAAGATCTGACGGAGGTAGTCTTTTCCATTAGATAATAAGTATCATCCTCGAGTTCCCTTCGGATAATACTTATTATCCCATACTCAAAAATTTTTTCAAGATCTGACGGAGGTAGTCTTTTCCATTAGATAATAAGTATCATCCTCGAGTTCCCTTCGGATAATACTTATTATCCCATACTCTAAAAATTTGTCAAGATCTAACGGAGGTAGTCTTTTCCATTAGATAATAAGTATCATCCTCGAGTTCCCTTCGGATAATACTTATTATCCCATACTCAGAGAAAATATTGAGATGTCTGATTATGAATAAAGACGATGGAGATGAAAATATTGAGATGTCTGATTATGCCAGAGGAGGAAGAGTCATCTCCAAAGCTCCTGAAGGTCACGGCAACTGGTTCCGAGAATTCTTTCAAGGACCAGCCCCCACGCAGTAGTCTCTTGATCTTGGAGGAAGCTCTATAGACAAAAAGGGGAGTTGTGAACCCATCTTATGCTGGCATTACGACACCGAGAAGAAATTATTTGCTGTGATCCGTGAAGGCTATAGTCCAGTTGAATATTATAGAACTCGTGCACAATTCCATTCTTGGACTGAGCCTGAGATCAGAAATCTGCTTCGAGCTCCCTACATAAACAGATGGAACAGCCCTGACGGAGACCTTATTAGAAACAATCTGCTGAGCCATCAAGAAGATAACTTTGAAAATTTTGAGCTGAAGCAAGTAAAATGGGTCCAGACTGAAACTGACCCAGTGACTGGAGAGCCAATTGGTGAAGCAAGGAGACCACCCACCAAACGCACAAGAGTTATCAATATGTTGGACGAGATTGAAGATGGTACCTTGGTCAAAAACTTTGACTGCTAGTGTTATGATCCAACGACACACGAGGTGGTGGTTCTCTGCAAGGGTCTGAGGCAGTTTCGCTTTTACGATCCGGTGGATTTGCTAAGATTTGGAGAAAAGGATATCAAGCTGCTCGCCTCACAGCCTATTCTCGGAGATGAAAATGACATGGAAAACGCTGTGAGGGTGGGGATCTTCCATGAGACGGCAAACCGGATTGTGGCGAACAGATGGTGGTCGAACAACGCTCAGAATATATTCAGATTCGATCTGCTGCTGCCGTAAAAGGTCTAATGGTTCATGCCTAGGGGAAGATTGTTGGGCTATATTTTATTAAGGCATGAACATTAGTTAGTGGGCTAGTTTATTGTTTTGGGCTTATTAGATATTGGGCTTTTTATTGTTTACTATTGGGCCATGTGGGCTGATTGCATGTTTACGATTTCATTAGGGCTTGTATGAGGTACTATATAAACCTCAATTGTTTATGATTTTGGTAAGCTTTTCGAATACAATATTGAGTTTACGATTTCTGTGTGTGCTTTCCAGTTTACGATCAGCTTCACAAGTTAGAGATTCTCATTCAAGATTCAATCTTTCTCTTAGATTGAATTTATTTCTTCTACTTGTTTCTTGAATCAATCGCATTTGAGGATTCCGCACTCATTTGTGGTTATATATCGTGTTGTCGGTTTGATCTCGGACCTACAAGGTTGAATCCTTCGAAGCACAGGTGCAAAGGTTCGTGTCTCTGATGGCCGAAATGTCAAGCTATGGTGTTGAACCGGATCTGGAAGATAAGAATCTGAAACTGCTGAATAGTCTGCCCAAATCCTGGAATACCAACATTTCCATCATTAAGGACAACAACAAGCTGAGTGAGTTATCTCTTGATGAGATGATCAACAAATTGAAGTCAAAGCTCATTGATGACAAGCAGAGAGAATTGAACCATATAAGCTCCCTTAGCTTGGCGGGAAAATTGAACCAAGCCCTGTTGTCAGAAGAAGTGGATTCTAAGCAAGATGGAAAGTCAGCTGGAAGTGGACCAAGCTCTGTCACCCCTGATGTTATGAATGATCCTAACTTTGCCCTCGGTATGGGCTTTATGAACAGCTATCATGCTCTCGTGGCAGGAACTTTAGTGCCAACTGAGATGCTGTCAGGTGAACTGAATCAGATAAATCCAGAAGATGTAGAGATGTTGGACGTCTCTTGGCAGATGGCAATGGCTGTTTTCAGAGCAAAGAAGTTCATGGCAAAGACTGGGAGGAATGTGTGGAAGGACTAAGATAAGATCAGGATGGGGTTTGACAAAAGCAAGCTGAGGTGCTACAACTGTGACGAGTATGGGAATTTCGCAAGAGAGTGCACAAAGCCGAGGAAAGAAAGAACAGAAGAAAGGAAAGTAGGTGATGGGAAGGAAGGGCTGAGTCGAGTGCTTTGGTCGTGCAGGAAGGAGGTGGATATGATTGGACACCTCAGTTGAAAGAGTTTAGCTTGTCACATGCAATGGTTGCTGCTATGGAAAGGGATGAAGAGGAAGAGCATGCTTTTGTTGTGACTGATGAGAAACCTGAAGAAACTCCAGTGGATGACAAGGAAGCCTTTGCTGCTGAGATTGATAACGACAAGGTATGTCCTGATCCCACTTGTGCTCGTATAATTCCTGGACTTAGACAAATCTGTAAAAATTATCAGTTAGAATTGTTTGAGATAAAATGCGAGAGGAGTTTCTTTAAGGGTAGATGGTAAAAGAATGAGGAAAAGGTGAAAGCACAAAAATTAGACATAGTGAAATATCAAAAACTGGCAACTGAGAAAGCTCTTCTGTATGACAACGCTAAGTTAGAAATAGATGAGCTTGGTAAGCAGTTGGATGAACTTAAGCATAAGAACAATGAGTTGCAGGTAAAACTTGATATGAATCATATGAGAAGCAAGAGAATGCTAGAGGCCAGTAAGTCTTTAAACACCTGTATAACTGATGTTATAATAGGTAAAGACAAAGGTGGAATAGGAATTAGCTTCTCAGACAAAAGCAAGAATGATGTTCCTCAGGATAGAACTAGAGATATAATAGGAATAATCTTAGAGGAGGATCAGGTTGCTCGGTCTGAAGCAGGAACACATGAGATAGGACCTCCGTTAGATAGTGTTCTAGTAGGAGTGACACCTATGACTGATCAGGAATTTGTAAATGAGAAACACATGATCTATGGGTTGGGTAATCAGAATGAAACAATGGCATCCACAAGTAAATCAGGTCCGTCCCATGAATCATTAAACGATAGTGTTGAACCTGCTGATGGCTTTGTTTCATGTGCAGATGAAGTAGGTATTGAAGATGTGTCAGGGGCGGATGCTGAATGTGTGAAAGTCAATGAATGTCATGTGTCTAGTAGTTCTAGTCTTAATTTACCCAAGGACGATGTTCTGGCATCTGTGTCAGAACTTAATACGTCCAAGTCAAAACAAGTCGTTGTATCTGTGTTGTCAAAACATCTTTCTAATTCCAATAAAAAAGTTGATGGTTTTAAAATTCGCGTGCCTAACACAAAAGTAGGTCGTGAGACTAAGCCCAAATATTTTGTTGCTTATCCCCAGGTTGTGTCGGCTTTCAATAGAACAAACAAGTCTAAATCAGAACAATTTTGTTTAATCACACAACCGGAAAAGGATACAAAACGTGTTATACACAAATGGGATGATAAGCCAGAGTGGAAGTCGTCTTACCCAAGACGTTCATACCTCTGTAGTCATGTCAATGGGCCTAGACTCATGAACTGTTTTCAATATGGAAAACCATGACACTTTGCTGCTAATTGTGTGAATAGACCATTTTAACCATACTATCCGCAAAACCCACGGACTAGTATGTTGGAGAAAATGATGACAGGAGAAAAACAAAAGCAGAAGCAACAAGCTTTGTTTAAGGGGAAGCAGTGCCTGGAACCAATGAAGACTCAACAGTCTAAGGTTTCAAACACAAAGGCACCTGTGACAAAGCCTGTTGTTGTTGTTAAGTGGAATGTGGCCAAAACTCCAAAACCTACCTATGTATCTAAAGGAGTTTATAAAAGAAATGATAAGATAAAACCAGAATTTGTTGAGAAAAAAATGGCTAAAGCCAAAAGAGTAAATAAACCTAATGGCAAAGCAAATGTTGAGCAACAGGTTTTAAAACAAAAAGATGTCACTCAAACAAAACAACTGGTTTACACAAAACTGAAACTTGAGTGGACACCTGTTAAAAAGCCATCTGGTAAAAAGGCCACATCTCTTCAAAAGAAACCTGAGTCTGTGAAGAACTCATCAAATGTGTTTAAACCACAGAAAGACACCACCTGGAAACCAAAAGTCAACATTCAAAATGTGAATGTAGAGACCCTCCAATTAGTTAACTACATTGATTCCAAAGGTGTGCCCAGATCTGTTATGGCCTGGGTACCTAAATCTCACTGATCTCTGATTTGTGTAGGGACGGCCAAGAAGATCTATAAACAATCTCTGGTACGTTGATAGCGGTTGCTCCCGACATATGACCGGAGATTTATCCCTTTTAGAAGATGTGGAAGACTTCAATGGGGGAGGAGTATCATTTGCAGGTGGTGTGGGTGGAAGGATAAGCAAGAAAGGAGTGGTGAGAAGTGGTAATTTATCGTTTTCTAACGTACACTATGTGGAGGAGCTGTCACACAGTCTACTAAGTGTCTCTCAGATTTGTGATAGAGACTACTCTGTGTTGTTCAACCGCAAGGAGTGCATTATTCTCAAGCCTGGTGTGAAGATTCCAAAGGAGTGCATCTTGATGCGTACTCCGAGAAGAGAAAACTCTTATCAGCTTAACATGGGTCAACCCCCAACTTCAGAAGAAGCCTGTCTCATATCCAAACAAAATGAGAACTTAGCTCTTTTGTGGCATAGGCGTCTGGGGCATGCTAACATGAAGAATTTGACCAAGCTTGCAAAGGGAGAACATGTCAGAAAACTGCCCATCAAAGATTTCTCTACTGTGGAAAAATGTGTGGCTTGTGCGAAGGGGAAGCATCACAAGTTGCCACACCGTTCGAAGATAGCAAATTCAATGTCATCCGTGTTACAACTTCTTCACATGGATTTATTTGGGCCAATGCAGGTTCAAAGCATCAGCAAATTCTCTTACTGTCTCGTGATTGTGGATGACTACTCACGATTCACTTGGGTCTTCTTCTTATCAAACAAGTATGAAACTCCGATCTTAGTGAAGCAGTTTGTCACGCTTATAGAGAATCAGCTGAACGAGAAGGTCAAGGCTATCAGAACGGACAATGGAACAGAATTCAAAAATGTTAAGTTAAATATGTTCTGTGGAGAAAAGGGGATAGAGAGACAATTTAGTGCGCCCTACACTCCGCAACAGAATGGAGTCGCTGAGAGAAGAAACAGGACACTCATTGAAGCAGCAAGGACAATGATGTGTGAAGCTAAATTGCCAATCTTCTTTTGGGCTGAAGCGGTCAATACGGCGTGTTACGTGCAGAATCGTGTTCTGTTAAACAAGCGTCATGAGAAGACTCCCTATGAGTTTGTTTACAAAGAGAAGCCAAAAGTGGGATACTTCAAGACATTCGGGTGTCCTTGCACGGTTCTGATTCAGTCTGATGTTGGGAAATTCGAAGCTAAGGCCGATGAGTGTTACTTCGTGGGTTATTCTGCAAATAGTGCTTATCGTGTCTACAACAAAACCACAAAGGTTATCATCGAGGCATATAACGTGGACTGGCTTGAAGACAATCCTACAGATGCAGGGAGTGGACCGGATTGGATTTTTGACTATGGGACGCTGTTTGAGGGGTTTAATTTTTCAAATGTCTTCCATCAATTGGGTGAAGAAGAAGACATTATTGCACAATCATCTGAATCAAGGGCTCATGTTGAAAAGGTTGCTGAGAAAGCACCAGATGCCGTTCCCACAAATGTCAATGCAGATGCTCCAGGATCTTCGGGAACTAAAGATGCTGATTCAGAAGTTTCTCCAAACCAAGGTATGAATGATAATATTGTTAATTCTAACCTGCCTGTTTCTGTTGCTGTGCCAGATGTTCAAGTATCAAGGATCAACAAAGACCATCCAATTAGCAATATACTTGGGCCAGTTTCAGCAGGTGTCACCACTAGAAGCCGCACAGGAGACATTAATTTCTGCTTGTATTCGTGCTTCATATCCCAGATTGAGCCTCCTAATGTGATGGTTGCTCTCAGAGATCCATGTTGGATAAAGGCCATGCACAATGAACTTAATCAGTTTTCTAAGCTGGGAGTGTGGTGTCTAGTGGAAAGGCCAGAGGATAAGAAGGTTATACCCACACGTTGGCTATACAAGAACAAGAAGGATGACACGGGTATAATTGTCAGAAACAAGGGACGGTTGATTGTTCAGGGCCACATACAAATTCATGGAATTGACTATGATGAGGTGTATGCACCCGTGGCAAGATTGGAGGCTATCCGGATATTTCTAGCAGTGGCATCATTTCTAAACTTCACAGTTCGCCAGATGGATGTTAAGACAACATTTTTATATGCAGAAATGAATGAGGAAGTGTATGTGTCTCAACCACCGGGGTTTGTAGATGAGGAGTATCCAGACCATGTGTATCTTCTGGATAAGGCTTTGTATGGACTACATCAAGCTCCTCGCACGTGGTACGAGACACTATCAACTCATCTGGTGGAGAATGGATACTCGAGAGGAGTGGTTGATCAGACGCTGTTTAGGAAAAGGGTGAAGGATGACATCATCATGGTGCAGGTTTATGTAGATGACATCATATACGGGTCAACAAACGAAGAATTATGCACCGAGTTTGAAGAGATAATGAGAAAGAAATTTGAAATGAGCGATCAGGGAGAGATGAATTTCTTCCTAGCCTTGTAAGTAAACAAGATGAATCTGGGATTCTTATTCACCAAGCAAAATATGTGAATGAGATTCTAGAAAAGTTCAAGATACAAGACTCCAAGCCTATCTTAACTCCCATGGCATCCAGACCTCTACTGACAGCAGATGCAGATGGGGAGCCAGTGAGTGAATTCATGTATCGCTCGGTGATTGGATCACTTATGTACTTGACAGCAAGCAGGCCAGATATTATGCATGCAGTGTGTCTGTGTGCCCGCTATCAGGCTAATCCTAAACTTTCACATTTAATTGCTGTTAAACGTATTTTTAGGTATCTAAAGGGCAGGCCTAGGCTTGGACTTTGGTACCCAAAGAACACTGATTTCCAATTGTTTGCATATACTGACAGTGATTATGGAGGCAGTGATCTTGACCGAAAGTCAACAACTGGTGGATGTCAGTATCTGGGAGATCGACTCATTTCTTGGCAGAGCAAAAAGCAGCATACCGTCTCAAAATCAACTGCAGAAGCTGAATACGTGGCAGCATCCGCTGGATGCTCACAGGTAGTATGGATACAAAATCAGCTCACTGATTACGGTATGGAATTCGTTAACACTCCTATCTTTTGTGATAACGCTGCTGCTCATGAGACATAAAGGTACATTTTATTCGTGACTGTTATGATCGGGAATTAAATCAGCTCCAAAAGGTGAGCTCAGACCAGAATGTGTCTGATATTTTCATAAAACCCCTACCTCGCCCCAATTTTGAAATGTGTGTCGAAGGCCTAAGGATGATTGCCTTCGAGGAATGATCTGATCAAACTTTCTTGTAAATATCTTTGAAGAAAATTTCATATTTAAAAAAAATAAAAAAATAAAAAAAATGTGTTTATATCTCAAAAGCCTCATAAAAACAGGGGAAGAAATATTGTTGTTTCAGAAAAGCAAAAAATATATATATATATATATATATATATATGTGTGTGTGTGTGTTTTTATGATGTCTTTTGTTTGCCTTGAGTTGGAAGGAAGTGATATAAATTTCCAAGACGATCGGAGACTGACACGTGTAAGGCAGAAGTGAAAGACGTCTCAAAGATTATGTTCGGTAAGCTAAATCAAAAACTATGATCATCCATGTAAGTGCAGTAAACTTAACTCTTATATATGTTTAGTTTTCCATCCTAGTTTACATAGTTAAAAAGACTGAGTCCCAGCAAAAACGGGTTGAGAGTGGTATTCACCTAGTATTCACTCTCTCACACGCCATGTTTATGCTATTATGACAACAGCACAGAAAAATGAAAAGAAAAAGAAAAATGAAAAAGAAAAATGAAAAGAAAAAGAAAAAGAAAAATGAAAAATCAATAAAGTAATTATTTTTGGTCTTCTTTGCGTGCTTATGCGGCCGACCTGATCACCAACTGATAATTAAATAAATAAGTGTTTGTCATGACGGTGTTGCATGGTTCCTCAAGTTAGGGGTTTGTAAATCCTCAATAAACTCTGAGGTTGGGTAGGTTTTGCTATAAACAATTGGGTGTGGGGACGGTTAAACATGACGGTAATTATGTACCACAATTTAAGCACTTAAAACTTTCAACTGGATGTGAGTTTATATGATTTCAAAAATTTTGAGCAATCGTTTAGAGCGTCAAGTAACGGAAGTTGAAAAGGGTTCCTCAGTCAAAGATATGTCTGGTATGATCCATAAATTTACATCAGCTTCGAGGCATGTAAATTTTTATTTCCTGAAATTAGGTTTTATTTTATTTATAGTTTAGTTTATCTTTCAAGTCTTTAAATGTTTAAAATTTATCTTGTTAAATTTTTATGATCAAGATCAGTCACTCGGGGTTTGAGTCTGAGGGGAAGCTTCGTAATTCTGAAATTCTTCAAAGTTAACACGTTTTCATGAGAGTTCACATTTAATAGAGGTTTGGGAGCTTTTAAAATATGTTCAAAACTTGAGGGGCCAAAGTGTAATTTTTATTTAACAAAACCCTCACCTTTACCCATTTCCGATCCATCACATATCCCTGTCCCGTTTACGATCTCCGCCCTGTGAAACCCTAGCCACCGCTGCCCTCACCGGAAAAGTGATCCGACCCACCTCCGAGCACCGTCTGTGTAAACCGAGTCCTCCACTGTGTTCGTAACCATTTTCCGACCTCGAACCACCCTTTAATCGACCGATTCTCTTCATTTCTTAACCCCAAATCACAGTTTTCTTCACTCGGTGATTATTTTTGTTTTACTGAAAATTTCGAGTCGATTACTCAAGGATTTGAAGTCGTTTTGGTGATTGAAACTCATAAAGGTAGTCACAAATGTTCTTGCTTCAAGATTTACGAGGATTAACGTGTTTACGAGGTTTTTGCAGGTCTATCAATGGCAGTTTTGGGCGTTTACGACCGTCTGGGTGAAGGAGACGACGTTTGGTGATTACGATCGTCGATTATGATCGTAGTTTACGACTGGAGATTACGATCTCCATTTACGACTATCTGTTTACGATTGTCTGTTTACGATCCCGATTACGATCGGAATTAGAGTTTAAGGGAGTGTTTACGATTGGGCCTCTCTGTTTACGATTGAACTAATCGTGAACCCATTATTGGATCGTAAACCCAATTGATAAATCGTAAACACACTTAAGTGTGATTTAAAATCATAAACACCTAATACTCTTTTGGAATTTCATTAAAATCAAGTTAAAATTAATGGTGTTTGTGAATTTTGTGTGCTTAAATCAATTATTTTCCCTGAAAGTTTAAATTGAAATTTTGTGAATTTCAAAAGTAAAATTTGATTTTCAATTGAACTTCGACAAGGGTTAATAAACTTAATTGCACTTTAACAAACAAGTCTGATACATGTGTCTTTTCTTTCTCAGATGGCAGACGACATGCTTGACGAAGAGATAAAGTTTGAAAGTGATCACTGCATCCCGGCGTATCTTGAAGACCCACCAGAGAAGCATATGGAATTATTTTATTCACTGGTGGCCGGGATGAATGTATGCAAGATAAATCACACTCTGAGAACAAGTGTGCTGATCGACGAGCAACTTGTGAGGGAGTTCTGGGGAACAGCGAGAGCAAATGCTGATAAGACAAGTATTACCGCAACAGTTCAGAACAGACAAATAGTGATTCTGGAAGAAGATATCAGAAAAGGGCTGAACATCAATGATCGAGCTGTTGATCCGATTAAGTATCCCAAGGAAGTTGTTTTAGCGGGTGCTCAATCTATGGGGTATGAAGGAAAGTTTCCGCCAATTTTTAAGAAGTTGTTGCCGCACTACTGGAGGTGCCTGGCACATTATATGCAGAAATCATTTCTGGGCAAGAGAACTAGCTTTGATCAGCTCAACAAACTTCATGGAACTTCTTTTGTCGCATTGGCCTTGGACTGGAACTTCAACTTCTCCAAGATGATGCTATTAGACTGGATAGGCAATGCTGACTTGAGCGCCCGAGAACAGTTCCTGTTGACACCAAGATTCGTACAGATGGTGGTCATGAAGAAATATCCCAGGATTGAAGAGAGGGTGGAAAAACTGGATATTAAGGTAATGGATTGTGGAGTGTTTGGACTACAGACCCAAGACAGAAGGGGTAAAAATAGTTTTCAAGGAAGGCTTGAATGGGTCAAGAGGGGTGCATTTCCTGAGGTGGCAAGGGAACAAGAAGTTAAAGAACCTGAACCTGAAGCCGATGTGCCAACTGTAAATGCATCTGTTGCTGAAGATCAAGATATAACAGCAACTCCAGCTGTAAATGTCCAAGAAGAAGATGTGGTGATACCTTCAGATGAAGAAAATGTTATGGATGACATTTTTGCTAATCAAGGAAATATGGATGATGATTTCTATGGAGACTTGGAGCCAATAAATCTGAAAAGATCAAGAGATGTACTGAATTCATCTTCTAGTGGTGATTCCATCCCTTAAGAATTGGATATTCAGTTCAATGTGAATGAAATGCTCGAAGAGCCTGTCCCCTTCCGTGAACCATCTCCCAGAAAGAAGACAGATCCAAGGAGTATCCGGTTCAAGTTCTCTAAGACTAGCTCAAGTCTGTTAATGGTCCATCCAACTGAGTCTAGTTCTCAAAATCAATCTGCTCAAGAAGAATCAACGGTTCCAAATGTTGAAGATCAACCTGCCCAGGTTCAGAATGAAAGCCCTCTTCTGAGTGAACGTAGCCCTGTTCATGAAGAAAGGCAATCTCTGGAGGTTGATAACACTGTTGTGGTACCTAGCCCTGTCAGAATAAGTGTCCCTAGTGGAACAAGTCTGCCGTTAACTGTTATTCCTAGTTTCCGCCCACTTCAAGCTGCTGCGCTACCAATTGAGATGAGGATAAGTGCATACCCTCACATAAACTTTCTGATGTCTCAGAACAGAATTAGGGAAACTGAGATAAAAGCACTCCAGGCAGAAAACAGAAGGTTAAAGGACAAGGAGGCGGCGGACAAGAATAGAATGAAGTATCTGTATGAGACCTTGATGGACCTGAAGAAGAAGTTTGGTAATTTGAAAAATGCTGTGGAGTCACATGCTTCAGGTGCCCCTGGTCAAGGTTCATCTCAAGGAGTGCAAGGTGCAGAAGCAGTGAATGTTGATGATGGAGATGACACTATTGAAATGTCAGATTATGCCCGAAGTGGAAGGGTCATCTCCAAAGCGCCAGAAGGCCATGACAACTGGTTTAAAGAATTCTTTCAAGGACCAGCCCCCACTCAATACACCATTGATGTTGGTGAAAGCTCAATAGATAAAAGGGGGAATCGTGAAGCTATTCTGTGCTGGCACTATGACACGGAGAAGAAGTTGTTTGCCGTAATCCATGACGGCTACAGTCCAGTGGAATATTACAGAACACGTGCCTAATTTCATACCTGGACTGAGCCTGAGATTAGAAGTTTGCTAAGAGCTCCATACATCAACAGATGGAACAGACACCGAAGGAGGTCTTATTCGAAACAATCTGATGAGCCAATTAGAGAACAACTTTGCAAACTTTAAGCTGAAGCAAGTGAGATGGGTCGAGACTGGAACTGACCCAGTGACTGGAGAGTCGATAGGAGAAGCAAGGAGGCCACCCACCAAGTGCACTAGAGTGATCAATATGTTGGATGAGATCGAAGACGGTACCTTAGTCAAAAACTTTGACTGTTGGTGTTATGATCCAACGACTCACGAGGTGGTGGTGCTCTGCAAGAGATTGAGGCAATTCCGTTTCTACGATCCAGTTGATCTACTGAGATTTGGAGAAAGAGACATCAAGCTCCTCGCCTCCCAACCTATTCTCGGTGATGAGAATGATATGGAAAATGCTATAAGGGTGGGGATCTTTCATGGAACGGCTAATCGGATCGTGGAAAATGGATGGTGGTCAAACAATGTGCAGAACACTTTCAGATTTGATCTGCAGCTGCCGTAGGTAGTCTATTGGTTCATGCCTGGGGGAAGATTGTTGGGCTATATTTATTAGAGGCATGAACATTACTTATGGGCTAGCTTATTATTAGTTTTGGGCTTAGTTAGTTTATGTTTTAGGCCATGTGGGCCGATTATGTGTGTTTATCATTGGGCCTCTTGTGTTTATGATTGGCCCTAGGTTTTGTAAGAGGTAGTACAAATACCTCTCATGTTTATGATCAAGTTAAGCTTTTGGAAACTGTTTACGATTTTCTCTCTATCATTGTGTTTACGATCAGATTCCTTTTGCTTCAAGTTTGTAGTATTTCTCATTCAAGATTCGATCTTTCTTATAGATTGAGTCTCTTTCTTCTACATTCTTCTTGAATCAATCACATACGAGGATTCCGCACTCGTTTGTGATTAAGATATCGTGATTGGTTGATTTTTTGGACCTACACTCCATTTACAATTGCTTTGACTGCTCGTCATGATGATGATGATAGCATTCTGACTGATTCTGATTCCAATTCGACAATATCAATGATTCAAGAAGTTAAAGTCGAGGACTCAAGATGTCTTGAATGTTTAAAGCTGAGTAACAAGATTGCAAGTTTTGATGACAAGTCTAAATTATCAACTGAAGAGATTGTTGGGCTCAAGAAAGAATTAGATGATTTTCAAAAGAAGTATTATGAATTGGTTCATGAGCATGAAGATGTTTTGAAAGAAAAGACTCAATTGGCTGAAGAATGTGAAAAAGCCAAAGCTGAAGCGTTAGATGCAGCTCAAGATTTTGAGAATCTATTTGAGAAGAGTTATCCGATTCAACAAAAGTATGAAAAGGCTAATGCTCTTATTGTTGAAACTGCTGCTACTGTTGAGAAGCCTCAAAACTAAATTTCAATGCTTCAAGATGAAAATGTTCTTTATCGAGACAAGAATGAAGTATTGACTAAAGATGTTGAGATTTATAAAAAGAAGAGAGAAAGTGTGCTTGAGGAGTTGTTTGCTGAATGTGATATCAGGAAATTACAAGCCTATGAATATGATGATCTAAATGCAAAATTCATCAAGTCACAAAAGGAAGTGTTTGAGGCTAAATAGAAAATTAATGAATTACAGTTGGAAATTTTGGAGTTAAAACGGCAAGTCAAGAATTGCAATTTGTCACCAACATTGTTGAATTTTCTATACAAGCAAGATAAGAGTGACGAGAACTCTAAGAAAGATGATATTCACATGGTTCCTCAACCAGTGGATTTGATTGAGGTGAATTGCATGATTATTCAAAATTTGCTACTCCATCCAAGAAAAAGAACTCAAAGTCCAAGAAGAAAGAAAAGTCTTTAGGGTGATGCTCCAAAATTTATCTCAAAGTCTGTTTTTCTGGATATGTAACATATATGGAACAAGATTCAATCCTAATTTAACTATACATGATTGTTCGTGAGATTAAACATTTCTTTTACTTCTTTTATACACCATTTAATTCGGCATTCCTGGATATCCTCATTACCTGATCCCTTTTTCATTTTTTTTCTTACTGATTCTTACGTGTAAGAACGTTTGCACCAGCTTAATAACAACCTACACCCTTTTATTAGTGTAAAAACATGTTTACATGTTTGTTACACATACTTCAAGTATGTAAGAACTCGTTGCATTCATGTAGCAAGACCATGATACAAGTGTGTAACATTATGTGCATTTATGTAGCAATAACCTATTACACCCTGTTATTAGTGTAAAAACATATATGTAATTGTTCGTTACCCATACATAACTGTTCGTTGTATACATGTAACAACATGCATTAAAAATTTGATAATTTTGAGATCTTGTTGTTTATAAATTTGATATCCTTTTTGATGTTGTTTTTGGCTCATGCAAAAAAAAATAAAAAAAATAAAAGAAAATTAGATCTTGGTATTGTTTTGGTGCTAGTATTATCATGGTTTAAGTTTTTTACTGGTGGTAACCTTTTACTACGAGTTGGTAAGACTCTGTTACGGAAATGTAACGTATATATAAGAAGGCGCAAGTATGTATGTGTTGCAAACACATTCCTTTTTCCGGGTCTTTTATATAGTTATTTGAGTCGATTTGAGATAGTTTTTATTAGTTTAGGTTGATTTTAGTTAAGTTAGTGTCCTTGAGTCCTGTTTATGTTTTTATGTAAGTGTTGCAGGAATTTGGTGAATTCCCGAGGCCAAGTTTGAAGAGGACAAGATTTAACAAGAGAATAAATGAGAAGGGCTGAACAAACGTCTCCAGGCGTATCGCCTAGAGAAGGGGAGGATTCAAGCGATACGCTTGCAAGTGAGAAGTCAAAGGCAGTTTCGAAAGTCAAACCCGACTAAATTGTCGTGTAATGAGCTCCAGGCGTATCGCCTGGAGAGAAAAAGGCAGCAAGCGATAAGCTTGCTGACCAAAAATCCGGGAACTTTGCTAAATCGATATAAATCCGACCTTAGGGTTTGAATTCGATATTCTTCGACTTCCAGACGAATTTCAGAGCGACTAGAGGCGATTTTCGGAGCAGAGAAGAGCTGGAATCAAGGGAGATCAGCCGGGGATCAATATATTCATCAAATCGTTAACCCGGTTTTTCCTTTACTTTCGAATTAGTGTAATTGTTTGATCAAGACCATGTTTTGTTTACAAATTCTGGAACTTTTCTGTGTTTGTGATTATCTCATGGTGGTTAGCTAAGTAATTTGCCACCACCTGGACCATTATGACAATTGTTTAATGTTTGCAACTTTAATTCGGTTTTAGTTATCTGATTGATGTTGATAGTCTTTTCAATTCCATTGATTTGCTGTGATGATGCGTTTATGTGCTTGATTTAGGTTGCTAGTTATTAATTAAACCTTGCTTTGCTTGCGGATGTCTTCCGGTTTGGGTAAAGTAGTTAACTTGTAGGTTATTCTTGCATTTTGGCATGATTGCTTAATTGTGGTCATAGGTTTAGTTGGTATTTAGTTGCTTGAATCTTGTGTGTTGCTAGCTAAATAGACTTAAAAGGGTGATAGCTATTGGGTAGTCGGGTTGGTTAATTGCTTAGGATCGGATTGTCCCAAAAGGAAATTCCCTAGGTTAATTGTCTAGCTTGTTATTCCGAGTCATTGTAGCTGGTTAGTGGTAGCTCCGGTTAGCCTAAGGTGCCTTAGATTAGATTCGAGGGTGGTTAGGTTTAGCTGAAGTAGGATGTACCCACAAGGTGAACTCTTGTCCGAGCGTAGGATTATCTGTTAGGAAGGACTTAAAAGGTGAACTAACCGCCATCAGGATTTCTTTAACCGAGTTGAGTTGTGAGTGTTGAATAAGAGTCTAGGTCTAGGTGGTGTCTCTGTCTCATCTGAATTTCTCCAAAGTTTCCTGCTTTTGTCTGTGAGTTCGTTAGTGTTAGTTAAGTCTCAAATCAAAGCAAAAACCCAAATTTCTCAGTATTTCCAATTCTTAGGTCTAAGTTTAGTTTGTCTATAGAGTGTCTCTAGGGTTCGATATTCCCGGTCTTACCTTAGCTTAGTTACAATCCGACAGGTACACTTGCCTTAGGGTTCGGTCTAGTTTAGGTAGTTTCGGTAAAATTAGGTGTGTCTAGGTCTAGGTTAGGTCTAGGTTTTAATAGTTATTTTTAGGTACGTTCCGAACACATCAAGTTTTTGGCGCCGTTGCCGGGGATCATGTAATATAGACAACAACAACTATGTAACAAATGCCTACGAGCATGCAACCATGTAAATACTTGTTTACATTTTTGTTACACAATGCTTCATGTTTGTAAGAATCAACTACGTGGTTGTAGCAAGAAAATGTGTTTGCGAAAAATGTGTTGGGCATTTACCTGATAGATAATGTGTTTACAGAAAATGAGAGAAAAAGTATGATATACCGATTAATGAGAAAGAAATTTAAATATTTATATTTTTTAATATTTTACATACGTGTAACTGTTCGTTACACATATGTATTTGTTGGCTACACATATGTAATTGTTCGTTACCTACATGTAACAAAATACATTAAAAAAACTACGACAAAAAAATTTATATAAAAAAAATAACAAGACTATAACCAAATTAAAGATAAAAAAACATCCTATTTAATGGTAGAATTTTTTTTATAAACTTATTATCGTATAAAAAGTTATTAACGATATAAAATAGAGGAGGAAAGTAGATATTTATGTCACATCACCTTATCACTTCATCTCAATTTAAATATAAAATTACTTAAATGCCCTTTTCTATATATTTAATAGATTTTTAAGTTTTAATTTAACTTAAATAAATTCAAATTAATCTAGACCATTCATTTTGAAAGGTGGTTAAGATGTGTGGCCCATATCTGTTCTCGCGGTTCTCACAATATTTATTGGTTCTCAAAAGATCATATCCTTATATATATACATATATATGTATATATAACTAGCATTTACGTGCCGGTGATTAGATCTTGTTGTTATTTATGTCACTTGGTTATTCTCGTTCTATTTTAATATATATATATATATATATATATATATATATTATTGTTACCGCTAACTCTGATTTAATTAAATAAATGTACGTAATTGTATCCGGTAATACAATTAATAAAAACGGGTTTTAATAAACTTAAAATTATTACCCGTGACCTGAATACCGTTGGCAAAAACCCAACAGTTTTAACCTTTTGGATACACATGATCATTTAGTACTTTATAGAACTTTTGGAATACATTGCTATAGTTCTTTATTAGTAACTAGGTTAGTAACCTGTATAATATACAGGTTGAATATTAAGTTCGTAAGATGAGAACAATACACAAAACAAAATTGATGAGAAGTTTGAAAATTATAAATGATATAATTCATTATCAATTTTTTGCTATGCTAAAACAATGTTGAGTTCTTTCAAATTTAAGAGCTATAACAATATGAATTTTGTTTATCAAGTAATAGATCCAGTAATTACAGTAATCATGTTTGACCGATTTAATATTTTATATTTGACGTTGTAGTGTAGGTTAGATAGTTGACCTTATATCGACCAATGTTGTCATGTTTCAAATCTGGCTTTTTAAAGCAGTAGGACCGCCGACACGTCATTCTAATTGTTATAGCATATCAAATAGTTATCTTATAGTTGCTGATTAAAATAAAGGATTTGTTGACTATTATAATAACTATTTGTATGATGAATATTAAAGAATATTTTAAAATAGAATAAACAAAAATACAATATTATGAACTTTAAAAATGACACTTTCTTAGATAATTAAAATATTAATCTTAAATAGATTAATAAATATGTATACAAATATAAAAAGCAAAAAGAACATTGTAAAGACATTAAGAAAACCCAATAAAAAAAATTAAGCAGCATAACAATATCCAAAAGTAAATTGTTATAACGATTAATATTTACATGAAGGATAATTATTTTTATTAATTTTGTATAAATATTAATTTGTTAATTTGTTAACATGAAATAAGTATTTAATTTTGTATTAAATGTAATTTTGAATTCTACATTTGGAAATTTTTTGTATTAAATATAATGTTGAATTGTATTTTTGGAATGTAGTAATAATTAACATGGATGATGATGTGGAGGCTCTAGAAATGTGTTATTTGGACACCACTATAGTACTTTATTAGGATGAAAGATATATGCTTTGTTATTGTGAATATTTGTTTGGTTCAGTACTAACTTTATATTATTTCATTACTGAAGCATGAAGACAAAGACAAGATAGTTAGGAGTCCATCTAACTATATTTGTTATACCTTCAGACACGTTCTTTTATTTTATACTGTTGCGCGTTTGAAGTTGTTACGTAATATAAAAAGGTGGAGCCGCCACAACGCGCAGCGGGTCACCATCTAGTATAAATAAAATACAAGTTTTTTAATATTTGTTTTGGGCATGTTGGTCTTTTCTACTTTTAAAGGAGGGTTATTTTCATCCACTCTTTTCTCTATACCTTTACACGTTTCTATGGATGGCATAAAATTAAACGCCCCCATTCTTCACAGCAAGCTTCATGACACTCCTGAATAGCGATCGAAAAGGATGCTTCACCAAACCTCATTGCTCATCTGATTTCTCTCAATCGTCTCTCTCTCTTTCTATTCTTGAAGCTACTCCACCCGTGAATCACACATAAGGTTAGAAGAGAATGGAAAACCTAAATCGAGTGGATCTTCCCTCTTTATCAAAACATACAGTCACTTTTCCTTTAAGATTTCTAGGCTTTGCTTCCTTTCTTCATCATGTAAATGTTCCCCTAAATATCAAACTGTAAAAAGCATGCCATTAATGGAAGGCAAGGCATTTTGTGTAACTTTTAATTAAAAGAAAAGATTTTGTTCAACCTCAAAGGTAGGTAAACATCTTTGATTCCATTATTTCACAAAAACACCAAGGTAGGTAAACATCTTTGATTCTATTATTTCACACAAATTCATCTTTAGCAAGTCATCAAATAAGTCTAAATCCCTAATTCCTAGGTAACCTATTACACTTCAGCATAAAACTAAAAAAAATCAGCATCATATAGTTATCAATTCGTATTAACAAATAAAAACAAATAGACAACACTAATTTGTTTAGCATCTACATGAGTACATCTGAAAAGAAAGGCAACGACCTTTGAGAAATTGAACAAGTTTTTTTTCAATGTACTTAAGACATATAAATTAAATAAATAGGAAAGGAACAAAATCTGAATAAAACCAAGTAAAATCATAGTAATGAATAGATATGCTTACCCTTACTTTACATCTAAGATCCATACCCGATCCAACGATCCTGTTTTCAAATTAACCATTCCATATTATGTTTCCAACTCTAAAACATATTAGAGTTAATTTCATTTAACAATAACTTCCTTAGTAAGCATGGTACTGGGGAAACAGAGACCCCCGATGTTTACGGAATCATAAAAAAGCTTCACCGATGAACCACCGAAGAAAGGAAGCATGTGAAGAAAGCGATGAACCAATTAAACCTTTGAAACAAATACATACCTAGATGAAAAGTCGCTGTAAGAGATCGAATGATGCGATGGGGGTGATGATGAACAGCCGCTGCTAGCGAGAGTGAATCTAAAGCGAGAAACCTAATTTGATCGATCGATTCACTTCGTATGAAACAACAGAACACGATTAAATAACAATGATTTGATATCTGAGAGAGAGAAAAAGGTATAAACCCTAGCATCGAATGAAGTGTTTGATGGAAGAAAGGGGTTTTGAGCTCTGTAGGGTAATAAGAAAACGGGTCAGACCGAATGGCTCTTTTTGATGATCCGCACGCGTTGATGAGATGGCCCCAACATTGGGGAAATTTGAACAATTGTGTTAACAATTGGAAAGGCTGTGGTGATGCCACCTCACCTTGATAACTTTTTGTTTATTAGAATAGGTAGATAAGTAAAGGTGTTTTTTTTTAGATTTTTGAACAAATGAGAATTTTCAAACGGGTGTTTTAATTTAAACATAGTGTTTTAATTTTTAGCATGGTGTTTAATTTTCAGCATGGTGTTTATTTTTCCCCAAACCGTCTCCCCCTGTCGCCGAGCCCAATGTTAGATGTCCGTTTTTGCTAGACAGGGGGCTTCTGGACCGGGTCTTTAAGGCCCGTGTTACTACTGTCAAGAGCATCACTCACAGTTGTCGGTTGGCTTTCTCCCAGGCCCTTAAATCCGGTGACGCCTGAGCTGGGCTGCTTCTTCTTCCTCGGTGCACTTTCCAGGTTTTTAGACCCCAGAATAGTCAGGATTGTCGCTCTGGGAAACGGAAAGCTTTGCAATGCCAGTACATCATGATATCCTTAACTGCTTGGGGGAGGGATGATGGTGTTGAACAATTGGTTAATGGCATCTTTGACGGTCCGAGGGGGGGGGGGTTGTGGGTCCTTCATGCGCTGCTTTTGATAAAGATGATCGTGTGGCGCCCAACATCAAGCGGTGCCTCGGGAAGATCGCGGACCGTCATTTCAGCGCAGCCATGAAGGTGTTATCCTCATATGGGTTGCACCGTACAATGCCGAAACCACGCGCGCCCTAGAAGCTAAGCATCCACACCTTCCGGCCTCGTCCTTGCCATCTGTTCCCTTATCTGAGCCCCGCTTGTTACGAGCGTCGACCGGGTTCTTGAATGTATTAAATCCTTTCCCAAAGGGACGTCATATGGAAGGGATGGGCTGAGAGCCCAACACATCATGGACAGTCTGTGTGGGGAGGGGTCTGCTACTGCCAAGGACCTTTTGGGAGCCATTACCTCGGTCGTTAAACTTTGGTTAGGGGGGGTGCCCACTTGGTTTGGCTGAATTTGTTGCTTCAGCCCCCCTTACGCCACTCCTTAAGCCCGACACTGGGATTCGGCCTATCGCCGTTGGCACCATTTGGAGGTGGTTGGTCTCCAAGTTTGCTATGCAGGGGGTTTGTAAAGATATGACCAAGTACCTTAATGATTTCCAGTTTGGGTTTGGTATGTCGGGTGGTGCTGAGGCCATTCTCCATAGTGTTAACCGCCTTGTTGGGGAGCGGCATCTCGATGGTTCCCTCGCTATGTTCAGGGTTGATTTCTCTAATGCGTTTAATTTGGTTGACCGTTCATCTTTACTTCGCGAGGTCAGACTGAGGTGCCCGCCCATTTCGCCATGGGTTGATTTCCTATATGGGCAGCCAACCCATTTATACCCGCGGGACGACCACATCTGGGCCACTACCGGAGTTCAGCAGGGTGACCCTTTGGGTCCCCTTCTGATTGCCCTTGTCCTACACCCCTTTGTGCATCATATCTGAGATAATTGTCATCTGCTGCTCCATGCTTGGTATCTCGATGATGGTACGATCATTGGGGACACTGGGGAGGTCGCTAAGGCTCTTGGGATCATTAACGAGAGGGGCCTGCCTTTAGGTTTGGCTCTTAACATTAAGAAGGCAAAGCTCTTTTATCCATCCCAACATATATTAGCAAACCCACCAGGGGGTGAAGCTCCTTGGGAAGGGGGGGGGGGGCTGTTAGCCGTGACGGCTACTTTACAAGGGTTGGCCGCGAGGAGGGCGACTACCGCCGCCGCTCTTATGCGCCTCCTTCATAAGCTCGGCGACCTGCAATGTGAATTCTCCTGCTTCGTTCGTGTATGGGTATTTCCAAGCTTCTCTTTGGTTTAAGAACATGTCCCCCTACTCATATGATGGTGGCTGCGGTTGGCTTCGACAAGGACCTGCGGTCGGCAGTCGAGGATATTGTCGTGTGTGGTGGTCCCTTCTTTGAGGACCTATAATGGCGGCTTGCCTCGTTGCCGATTCGGCATGGGGGTTACGGTGTTTATTCGGCAGTCGAGGTGTCGTCGTACGCCTTTGTGGCCTCGTGACCCCAATCCTGGGCACTGCAGGACTATATCCTACGGGAGAGTGAGGTTTGTGACATGGGCTCTGATTACGAGGATGCTCTGGCTAGTCTCCATGGCATAATTCCGGGCTTTGATCTAAGCGGTTTCACTAACAAGGACACCGCCCCTCAAAAGCCCAACATGTTTTGGCGATGCCCTCTTTAGTAAAAAAACATGCTCCAGATGGAAGCTACTTATGAGATGACAGTCAGACAAAAGACCGTTTGGGACTGCCTCCGGCAACCGCATGCGTAGATTTCCTCAACGCTCTCCCCACTAATGGGCTGGGGCAGCACATGTCGCCCGTTGAGTACCGGGCGATTCTTGAATATCTGCTCATGATCCCCCTCTTCCCCGTGAATGAGAAATGCCCCGTCTACAACAAGGCTTGTTTGAGTTCGTTCGGGAAGCATGTCGTTCACTGCAGAGAGCTCCCTGGGTTTAAATATAGACATGACGTGGTTCGGGATGTTCTGTTTGGCATTTTCATACGGGCTGGGATCTCGGCCAGGAAAGAAGCCCTGTTAATTTTCTATCTAATCTCTTAGATGGGCGCTCAACTCTCAGGCCAGCCAACATCCTTGTTTTTTTGGGTGGCAGAATGAGAAGCACGCTTGTGTCAATCTTACGGGGGTTTCTCCTCTTGTGGGGCTGAGGGCCGGTACCTTCAAGGCTGGCCGACCAAGCGGCCTCCAGCGGTTGCTAGATTGGTGAACAAACACGAGAAAGCGTGCTTCGAAAATCAATATGTGTTTGTTCCCTTCGCGTTTGATACTTTCGGTCATCTTGAATCGGAGGCGGTGACCACGCTAAATCGGATCCAAAAAGTTATGCACGGGAATGTTGCGACTTCTAGAATGAAGAACGTTGTTTTTATATGTCTAGGTTTTGCTATTCAAAAAGGGCTAACGGCGCAGCTTGTTGTCCGCCTTCCCTGCATGACGACTTGAAGTCATGTGTGTCTCCCTTTTCGAGTTGTAAGTTTCTATTATGGTTTAGAAAAGTTTAACATATGAAAAAGTTATAAAGGTTTTAATATTGTTGCATATGTGCAATAATAATAATAATAAATTATTGCACCTGTGCAATAATAATTTTTAAAAAAAAATCGATTTTTTTTTAATTTTTTCCAGAACTTAAGATAACATAATTTTAAGGATTTTGGTGCAAATTTCTTTAAAAAATATTAACTTATGAAAAAGTTATAGAGGTTTTAATATTTGTTTTCGTGTTTTCGCAATAAAAGTTATTTTCACATGACCCTTACCCTATATATATATATATTATTGTACGAATCTCGAACCTTAAAACCTTAGAAATTATTAGAATTATGTCCCATAATGTTTTGGTACATAAAATGATAAAAGAATAGAAGTTTAGGGGGCTAGAATGCTTTAAACCAAAGTAGAAGGGCTAAATATGTATAAAAAAAAGTGAAAGCTAGCCGGAAATCAGTGGCTCGCGTATAGCGAGCCACACCCACCATACTGGCGCGATACGCGAAGGAGGCACAGCGGAGAGATTTCACATCAGGTCCGATTTTAGGACACAACACACACTTAGAGCTCAAGTTTAACCCCTATACGCGTCGATTTTTGAGGATTAGTCACCATAACACCTGTAAGGGCCTTAGGACGCATAAAATGGTATAAATGGGGGCCTCAATTCGTCCAAACAATCTGCGAATTCACTCAAAAACAACTCAAAAACCCTATTTCCAAACCAGCCACTTCGTCGGAGCAATTCGTGCAAATGGTGAGGCTTCCGGAGCTGAAATTCTGCATTCACCCCTTATTTGGTATGTTTAAGAATAACCTATCTCAGTTTTTGATAATATTATGTCTAAGTATGGTTTCTAGACATGATTTAAAATTAGGGTTCTTGAGCTTGTTTTGCTAAAATTGGATAATCGGTTGGGAATTAGGGTCTGAATTTTCATAGGTAATCCTAATTTAATGTGTTTTAAGAAATCCCTAAGTTTACACAATTGGAAAAGGTTTGGTAATGGTTTTGTTAACGGGTCATAATTTGGGTTTTCATAACGTTGTTCTACCCAAATTGAGCAAACGGTATTAAATTAAGCTTTGGTATTTTAAACTATATTATAAAATATTATAATGGATAATGCCATAACTTGGCTTGAAAAGAAAATGAGTTTTGATAAAGAAACGAGAAAAACGTGAAATTAGGGTTTTGAATAATGATTATTTAATATAAAATAATCCGGAGGGTATGGGTACTTGATTTTTGGTATGGAACTATGTTTATATATATAATAAGTATATATGGGGTTAAAATGGATAAATGATAAAGTATTTAAAATACCGAGTTAGTCGGATATTTAGAAGTTCGTGTGGACCGGAAGGGTAAGCGCCTGTACACTGGGGTTTCTGGCAAAGCGGGGGTGTCGCATAAATCCCAACTGGGACCTGGCATACCTCACTGGTGATCCCGGGGTTAGAGTTTATTTATAGGAATGCGCGTCTTCATATTAGAGGGATAATATACCTATAGGGGTATTTTGGTCATTTTGACCTTAAAAGAAGTAAACCTTAATAATCAGATATTATTAAGATAATATAAGAGATAAATAAACATAGGATATCTTTATAATGTTAAACCTTGCGTTAATGCCATACGATACGCGAATTAGGTTAACTAAGGATTCTGTCAGAGGTTCTGTCTTAGTTTAACGAGTAAAGAGATAAGGTGAGTTTCTGCGATCCCACTTTTAAATGTTTTAATGTTTTCAAGCTCATATACATACAATGTTCAACTGTTTACTTAAAAAGTATTTGAAATGCTTTTATCTAAAAGTTTGATTATCTTAACTGATAAATTGATGAACTGTTTGAAATGATACGTGTCATGTTATGAAGAGATTAAACGTGTTAGTAATGTATATAAAATGATTATGATAGAATAATGCATATGAAATTATTATTAGAGTTATGTGCCATATTTGCTTTAAAACTATGTGTCCAAATGATAAGGGTTTGTTAATAAACGCACAAGTGAGTATATATGATTATATGAGAACAGGTGATGCATTTGCTGTATTAATATGTGGTGGATACGCCGCTGGTACATTCTGTATACAAGCCAGTAATATAAGTTACCCGGTATATCAAAAGTGTGGAGGATATGCCGCTGGTACATCCTGTATACATACACCTAGGTAAATTGGGGGATGTTCATTTGTTGCAGTATATGAGTACATTATCATGTTTATTAGGACACCTAAGTCATATGAATATCTAACTAGGGGCAGGTAGTAGTACTTTGGTGGTTAAGGAGATGTTCGATAGAATAGAACGTCTTAAGAGTTAAAGTTACGAGAACAGTGGTCGATACTGAGGTTGGGGGCTTCCAGATGAAGTCACCTGAGCTGTATTCGAAACTGGAAGGACCGAATGTAGGACGGTTGTCGTTGCTAAAGTTGTGGTTTCCAGATGAAGTGACCTGAGCAGTATTCGAGACCGGGAAGGTATAGAAGAAATAGAACGGTTGTCGGTACCGAGGTTGGGGGCTTCCAGATAAAGTCACCTGAACAGTATTCGAAACTAGAAGGTATAGAGTGTTGGGTTACGACAGTGGTATTCGGGTCCCCAATAATGTCAATTTTTTTTAATAGAATAATTATTTATGACAAATAATTATTAAATCATTTACCGAGTAATTAGTCAATTAAAGTCAAGATAATTGAATTAACAAATAATTTAATACGCAGTGGAAAAACGATTTAATTTACAAACGCGAAGACCAGTCTATTAACGTAAAACATATACAACAGGATTCGACAATCACCAAAACGCGCAAACACAAAAAAATGCGTTAAAACAAGAACGCAATACCACAATAAATTAAAATAAATAAATCTAAACTAACGACGAGTTTAGATATACCTGAGTGGTTATTCAAACACACGTTCGAGACACCGAAAGTCAACGGGTGACGCTAGGGTTTCACAGGCTACGATTCGACGGTCGAATCGAACGGTCCTCGCTGTTACGGATTTACTACGAGGTGACTCGAGCACCGAGAAAATCACGTAAGTTGGATCGGGCGCGAACTAGGGTTTGCGGACGACGGGCAAACTCGTTGTGTGATAGTGGTTCGCGGAGGTGAGGTCGGCCGGGAAGCAGGCGAAGGCGAGGGAGGCGGCAGCGCTAGTGCGACGTGGAGGGTTGCGGCGGCGGACGACGGGCAGCGACGGCAAACATGGGGTGTAACGGCGACTGCGACTCTGCGGTGGTTGAGGATTTATTGTTCTCGCGATCGATTGGATGAACCACCGGAGAAAACCGGTGGCGGCGGCGACCTAGGGCTAGGCCGAAATCGCAGGGAGAGAGGGAGAGGAGGAAGTCGAAAATTCTAATCTCACGATTAGGGTTTTCGTCTCCTTAATCAGTTATATATAATTGATTAAGTTCCCGATTAGTCCCTCGTTTTTATCTAATCCTTAATCGAAGCTTTCAACTGCGGGACTAACACTTTAACTCATTAAAACATTTGTCGCTAGCCGAGACTTAGCAAATATTAATCAAAAGACTGATTCGTTAATTGTCTTCTAAGACGTAAATAATATTTAAAGTCTTTCGTTGCTTAATTAATCATAATGACTAATAATAATTAATTAATCAATATATTTATTAAACAGGTTAATAAATATTTAATTCTTCTGCGAATTTGCCGGTTATTAAGATAAGCGGACTTAAAAACCCGTTGCCTCCAGTGTAACTCTTACGGGTCTTGACCGGGTCGGGTACTTGATTTAGTCGGGTCTGGACACCTAAATCCAACATAGAGATATATGGAATTCAGGTCATAGGATTTAAAGGTTATTGAGGTAGATGTTTTCTAGAGAAACGTGTTTGATTATGACGTTATGTTATGTATAATTTTGTTATGTGTTATACTTGATAAATGTTTGTAAAAAGAGATTTTGCAGGTTCAAAGGTTTTTACCTCACGAACGAGGTAAAGTTTTTAAAATGTAGAACTCAATAGCGTAAGCTGACCTTTTCCCGAAACCATATGTATGTCAGGTGAAGGTGAGACGTTTGGGAGCAAGGGCGGAGCCCTCGTGATAAGAGATTGATCGGGCAAGCTATAGAGGAAGCTGATGAGCGTGCTGGCTAGTTGTAGATAAATAAAGACGGATATAGTTAGTCGCTATATAGATAGATTGTAAATTATCTCAATTACTTTACGTATTTGGCTTTATAATAAATAAAGTTTTAAATTTTCCGCTGCTTATCTCTGTTGTGCCACGTGTTCATGAGTAAATCCGATGAGTGACCCTCCTGGTACCAAGTCTGGGAGTGGGCGTCACAAATACAACATAAAAACGAGCATTTTTTTATCTTCAAAACGTGTATAGTGTTGCTATATAAAAAAATAATTACTTTTTCGATTTTTGACACAAGATGACACAATGATCTGAATATTTTTTATACAGTATGACATAATGATCTGAACATTTTGACACAATGAGATGAAATTTTGACACAATTATCTGAATATTTGACACAATAACGAGCATATACACAATGACAAGTATTAGTCACAAATTACAAAGTGAAAAGACACAATGACGAATATTAAACACAATGACACAATGTGACACAATAACACACTAGAAAAATCGAAATAGTAAAAAAAAAAATTTTATATAGCAACACTGTACGTATTTTGAAGATAAAGAAACACTCGTTTTTTTTTTTAAATAATGCCATATCTAAAGTTATGAAGTTCTAAAAATAATGAGAGAACAAGATAAAAAGTCAACAAAAGTGATTGAGACTAAAATGTCTTTTTCATAATTCTTATTCTCCATCAATTAATTTAGAGTCATTGATATTCATTTAATTGACGATCTAAGAGATGAGATTCCTTCTTACCCTTATTACCCTTATGAAACTTCTTACTATAACCTGTCTCACATTCTGTTTACCTATTCTTTTAAACGAGTGTTTTACCGATTAGATTATCATTTATTTGTTTGTCATTTTATTTTATATAACTAGTATACTATTATTTAAGTCCTCGCTAAGCACAATCATAATCTACACGACTGATTTAAAAAAAAACTATAAATACAATCATAATCTACGACAATTATGTATTTTTATATCTATATAAAAAACTTCTCAATAATTATAGCTGGGTCAGAGGTTTTACGACAGTAGGTTTCCTCTGGGATGAATGTGCAACGGAGAGGGTCTTGGTTACTCGTACGGACTGCGGTCGTAACGTGTCGTGAGTAACATCGTTTAAGATGATGAGACCCCTAAGTAACCTAGTGTTTGCAGTTAAGAAAAGAAATCTAGTCATGAAAAATAAGGATTTTGTTTATTATATTAAAATGAAATACTTGGTAAATTTGAATTTAAACTCAACTAAAGTAAAAAACAAATTATAAAATTAAATAGAATAAAATATTTTATATTACATGCATATTATTTAATTAAAATATTATCATGAACAAAGTATTATAAATATTATATTAAAGCATTAAAGTATATGCAATAAAATATATTATTTTAATAAAATATAATATATATGTAATAAAAATATTATCTTGAATAAAATGTTAATCTTAAAATTAAAATTTAGGCTGTGTTTGACACACTAGCTAAAAAGCTAGATGCTAGCTGATAAGTTAGTTGCTAGCTGATAAAAAATAACGTTTGGTAAAAACTAGCTGAAAAATATAAAATAACATAAAAGTACATGTATTTAAATATATTAAAAGTTAAAAACAAAGTATAAATAATTAGTTAGGGAAGGGTAAAACTAGAAATATTATAAATGTTAGTTGAAACGCTACTCCAACTAGCTTTTCAAAAGCTAGCTTATAAGGTAGCTTTTTAACATTACCAAACGAAGTTTTTTTTTAAAAAATTAGCTTTTGAAAAAGCCCCGTTTTGGTAACATTAAAAAGCTAACTTATAAGCTAGCTTATGGCGCGTCAAACACGACCTTAGTATTTGGATAATTGCTAACTTCAATATAAAAATTTGTATTTGAATAATTATTTATTGGATACTTATTAAATGTTTCAACTAAATAAACCATAATATGGAAATTTAGTATTTGGATAATTATTTATTAAATTTTTGACTTAATCCAAAATTTTATGATGATGCTAAGTGTCTTTTTTTTAATAATTAGAGTATGAACAAACTTTTTATTTATTATATAGTATAGATAGATAGATGTAATTAAGTAATTAAATAATTGGTTATATATTATATATTAAATTAAGTAATTAAATAATTGGTTATTAAATAATTTAGAAGACAATAAATAAACAGTGGATATATATCCAAACTTTTCGTTTAATAGAAATAAGTTTTTTTTCATATAATTAACTAATTAGATGTTGATTATCCCTATAATAAATATATTTTATTTTTTGCCATGGAAATACAAATAACTGATTAATTAGGGTGGTGATTATCCTTACAATAAATATTTTTTATTTATTTCCATGAAAATACCAAAACACTAAAAATAAGAGGGGATAATTTGGGAGGGAAAACAACTATGAAATTGAGTGTGAGAATGACATGTGTTAAGAAAATCTTTTCTTTTATATAATAGTATGATGATATAGAAGTAGATTTTATTTTTAGGTTATTATTTGATTTAATAATCTTTTGTTATATGTTTTTCAATTCCTTTTTATTATATATATATATATATATATATATATATATATATATATATATATATAGGGGTTGGATCCACTAAAAAGCTTATTTTGCCTAAAAAGAATAGGAAAAGATCTCATCCATTGATTTTAGAAATCAACGGCTGAGATTTAAATGCAGTAGAATATGAAAGGAAATTAAAGAACGGGGGTATTTTTGATATAGCCTCTTTTGTTGACTTTTTTTTAGTTTTTCCTCACGTTTTTTAAATGATCATAACTTTTTCATACGACATTATTTTTTTATAAAAGTTACACCATAATAACGGACATTTTTTTCTCTCTTTAATATGAGTATAATATAATTTTTTTAAAGTTCTTTTAAAAAAATGTACTAGTTTGTCATATATGTACTGATTTAAAAAAAAGTGTATTAATTTGTAATAATTATACTTTTTTACATTCAAACAATATAATTTGTATTGTTTTGTATTGTACGTTTCTTTTGCAATAAAACAACTACTTTTATGTTGTTTTGTATTACGTCTTTCGACACAATGAAGCAAGCAGACAAGAAAACCAGGGTAAATTGGCACCAAACTGGGAAGGACCCTACCAAGTCAGTGAGGCACACGCCAAAGGATCCTACAAGCTAGTAACTATAGAAGGAAAAGCCGTTCCACGACACTGGAATGCAATGCAACTCAAAAAGTGCTACTTGTAAAACAAAACCTACTCTGTTCGACATGTTTATCTTAAAAGGATCTCTACACATTCTATTTTAATGAAAGTCGACACCAAATGCCTTAAATTTGTGTCCCCTTTTAAATACATACTTGCATCTAATTATAATTGCTCGAACCGATTGGATAATGTCGGCTAGATTACAATAATAGATCACTTATTACATAATTCATAGACTCAAGTCAGCCACATCGGTCACACAATATAATGTGAATATACAATCACACAATATAATGTTATTTAACAATTCAAATGTTATTACAAGTCGCGGGCCGACAACATACAATCACACAATATAATGTGAATATAGTAATAAAAGCTGACACGATGAATCATTCACACTCGGTCATACAAACATACATATTTCCACCTGGGCAGTTAATACGGCTGATATCCCACCGGGATATCGGTGGGATATCGAACCTTGGGAAAAAATACGGTGTAAAATACGGTGGTAAAATACAGTGGCGATAAAATCGGCCGTATTTGCCGATATATCGCCATTTTTTCCTGAAAATTCGGTGATATTATGTTAAAAATACGGTGGACTGTTTTTTATAAAAATTAACACCAAAACAGAAAAACTGGTTGATTTTGCGGTAAAAAAAATTACACCAAAAAACGGGTCTCGCACGGACCCATGTTTTTGAGTTGCATTCGTGTCCGCAGGTCGCGCGAGCACGAGTTTGGTTCTTCGAGCAAAACTCCCAATTTCTGCCCCCCCCCCCTGTGCGAGGGTAGTAGCCGGAGTAAAACATAGCACATGATTCAAATCTTTCTTGGATGACTACACATTTAAACGACACCTTGTTTTGTCTACCCACCAATGTGGGATATGTGTAACCTTTTGAGATTAACATCTCATTCACACACACACACTATAAAATTTTAATGTACATAACTATATATTAAAATGACCGATATCCCACCGATATTTCACCGAGATAACCGATATATCGTATATCGGTCCTTGACCGTATTCCGAATTTTTACCGTATTAACTGTATAGATTTCCACTATCATTCATCACAAGTACTTTGAAAATAAAATGGCAAACACAAGGTGTCAAATATAAACATTTCCATTAAATACAAAGTCGACCGGCATTACAGTACTACCCAATCGGGTGAAAGAGAAATAACAAACAGGAACCTATCTACATGGGATCTCGGTTTACAGTCGCCCAACAGGAGCAAAGACCGTCCCAAAAGGCGTCTCGGCCAGGTAATCCACCTTCGGGTCAACAGCCTGAAAATCAGCCCGGGTCTTGTTCACACACTCGGACAAACTGTCCAAGTACTTGTACTTCACCTGAGCATACCTCTTGGACGCTTCACCGAATGCCACATCCGACTCTGGCCTGCAATACTTGCCTCGGCCAGAGGTTTCCCGGCAGTGGCGTGCTCTTAGCCCGCTACAAAACCCAGGTGAGCTCCTCGTCTCATCACGACACTCTGGAACTTACCAAGTTTCTGTTTATACGGCAAACTACCATGTAGTCGGCCAACAACAAACTATGGACCCTCTTCGATCAGCCACTGTCGGTCATCGCCCAACTGCTTCACTTGGCCCTGAGCGCCTTTATACAGATCAGACAGTCGGTCCTTCTCGACCTTCAGCTTACCAAGGTCGGCAGTCAACCCCTTCACTTCGACAGCAAGACGAACAACATCGTCATCACACCGCTTACGAAGATCACCAAGGGAAACTTCATGTTCTTTACCGATGCCTCAAGGGCAGCACGAGCTTCGGCGTTGGCCAGTTTCCCAGCCCTGAGCTCTTCAACCTCCCTTTCCAAGGCCGACACCTTCTCAAGATCAGCACTATCATACTTTATTCTCAGGTCGCCAATATCCTTCTTCAACATGCTGGCCTCGGACCTCTTGGCCGAAAAGCGAGACTTCAAGCTACCCAAGGTTTTTTCAAGCCTGGCATTCGCTGAACCATGCCTATACCAGCAACATAGGCCCGGGTAAACTTGAACGTGGCCCTTCGACGGGCCTCCTCGGGAGTTTCATTATCACTTTCAACGCATGCGCCCGTCGGGATGCTGAAGCGGGCAAACTCAGCACAGTTTGGTTGAGTCGAGCCGAGAACAATTGATTATCTGCCATTCAGGCACAAAGACTTGGTCGGCAGCAGCCGGGTCAACCTCATGAAGGGGTGACGACGCGAAATCACTGTCCTCCATAACAAACTGATCCGTCTTCGCCTCTTCAGAATGAACATGCCTTTTCAACTGTCACCCCACCGTCACACGACCAGTGTCAGTGAACTCTGACCCCACCGCCTGCAGGTTACGGAGAAAATCGTCAAACTCGTCGGGTAACCGAGAGCTAAACAAAGGAGAGAGCGGGACACTTACACTAGCTGCAGCATCGTCAGCTTTCTTTTTTCCTCTTATCAGTAAGAGACACCTCCCCCTCCTCCTGCTCCTCCTCCCCCAAGGAAATTATATCGACTTCAGAGTTGGTACCCTCGTCACGCAGATGGGATGACGACCGCTTCCCAGCCACATCACCCCCACGAACCACCATATGATTTAAGCGATGGCCGCTCTCAGACCTATCAGTTTGACTGTCGGCTTCGGAAGCTTTGCTCTTGCGAGTTGCTTTATCCTTCTTCGTCTTGCCGACTTCCTCATCAACAAGAACATTGGTTTCACCACCCAAG